>BOPP01000024.1:1423147-1437149 GCA_017312745.1 Gryllus bimaculatus | reverse complement strand
GGGGGGGGGGGGGAGTTAAGAGGAAAGAATGCACTGGATCAGAGATTCTCAAACGTGGTATAGACTTTGCTCACACGCCTGGATAGAAGTACCCCTCCCCCCCCAAGATTTCACTTCCAATAACGGCGATTTTTAAATATTATTATCTATTAAGCAAGTGCAAAACGACCCTTCCGCTGTTTGCTTGTGAGCAATTCACAGGGTAATTCAATCATCGATGCTAATACTTTAGAACTTTACCGAGTGAAACACGTTCTGAATTTGATGAAATTATGTGCTCGATTATCACTTGCAGATTGGAGGTTTGATGACCAAAATTCTCCAGAACAAGTCATGCACGAGATCAAATCATACACAGGTACGAACAAAGCATATTACTCGAGGCGAAAACAAACAATTTCGACAATGTTATTGATATTCAAAGTGAGTTAAAACAATATACATTTTTATGTTTCCTTCCGTAATTAATTCTTTTTCCATACAATATTAATTTCTTCATTATTATTATTATTTGTTAAAGTTGAGCGCAGCGTGGAGCATATATCATTATATTTAAAAAATGGTTCGAAAAAACAAACAAAAAAATAAAAACAAAAGAGTTATACAGCGTTTTTCTCTGAGTTTACAACATTCCATTTCTACATTTATTACCTAGAATTACTTAATCACTGTGTTTCAGCATCGAGGAACCAATCACTCTGTTCTTGAATTTTCTCGCTCCAAGCATCATTCACTGGATTTTGACGTGTACATCAATTACTCTAGGAAGAGACTCAACTCTGGTGATGGAAAAGGCGGGAAATTAATCGGCCTAACTGAACTTCAGCGACAGCACGCGGTCAATGGGAGAATATTTTAAGGCGGTTTTGACCAAAGGCCACTAAGCGCACTTGGCAAGTCAACGCCATCTACACTTTACATACAATTAAGTGTAGATGATGTTAGTCAACTACGTGTATGAGCGTCTTAAAAAGTCGAAAAAGGGCCTAGATAAGTTTCTCTATTCACCGCGTGATGTCGCTGACGATCAGTTGGGCCGAATAGTTGCCGACTTTTTACGAACGCACTCCCAGCATGCCTGCAACACGGGAGTAGAAAGACGGTTCCACACATTCGGTGTTCGGCGAGTAGAAAGCGACTGCTCGCCGAATCCCGAGTAGTGTGAATGGGTCGCTTGCTATTTGCCGAGCGACCAACATTCGGTTCTCGTCCTACCCACCGTGTGTCGGTCTTTTGAACATATCGAAGTAAGCAAAAATTCGTCGGACACATCAGTTGCTCGGGATTGGACGAGCAGCAACTCGCTACTCGGCGAATACTGAATGTGTTCAGCCGCTTTTAAGGCGGTTACGCACATTCCGTATTCGGCGAGAAGTGAGCGACCGCTCGACGAATCCCGAGTAGTATGGATGGGTTGCTGGCCATTTCCCGAGCGACGAACATTCGGTGCTCGCCCTACCCACCGCGAGTCGGTCTTTTGAATATATTCCGTACACACATTCCGTATTCGGCGGAGAAGTGAGAAGTACCCGAGTAGTGTGGATGGGTTGCTTCCCATTTCCGGAGCCATGGGCCAGCAGCAGCGCGCTACGCGGAGAATGCCGAATGTAGGCGTAGAAAGCAGATGAGACGGGAGAGGAGTACTTACTCTTTGACGATGTCGGTGCGCGAGCGGTGGTCGGCGGCGGGGGCGGAGGCGGGGGCGGCGCGGCCGACGTCGGCCGCCCCGGAACCGCTCGCGCCCGCCGCTGCGTGCGTCAGGCAGCGCTCCGAGTGGTGGTGGTGGTGGTGGTGGTGGAGATGGTGGTGCGCGTGCTGCTGGTGGTGGTGGTGCGGGGTGCCGGCGGGCGCCAGCAGAACGCGCTGCGAAGGGTGGTCCACGCCTCCTGCGACAGTCAGCGGCGAGTCAGCGGCGACTGCCGGTGGGCGGTTGCACGATCTTAGGGAATGCGGGCGCATTCAGAAAAGGCGGGCGGACTTGGCGGCAAAGTCCACATTCAGTTCTACTAATACAGCACTGGTTTAGCCACATAACGCAACCAGAGAGGCGAAAACCCACTCTCGATGGCCGGCGTCCGTTAAAGATTTTAACAATCCGCCGTCCGTTATGTACAAACAAAACAAATGAGTTGTTGCTAATGAAAGCGTAAGAGTACTACTAACCCAAGAAAATGTTTTTATTGTTTACAAGCATTTTCATTATAAGAAGGTAGTAATGAGAATAGTATTGAACGGTACAGCCGCTATCACAAACAACAATTTGGTTCGTCATTTGTTATAAAAAGAGCTTATAACGTTAATAATTTTCGAAATTAATTTTATTGCAATACGATATTTCTCGCACCACAATTATAATTTAAACAATAAATGATATAAAATTATTTACAGACAGTCAAAAATATTCCAGAATATTCAATTATTTTGTAAAATAAGCACTTAAACGAAAATTTGAATTGATTGAAGGTATCAAAAATAGTTAAAACACGAATTCAGATGTGATCAATTATCGCATTATGTGAGGAATTTCTATATTTCACTCTTCATATTGCATACTCTAATGCATTTGTGTCTGACAAATGGTATAAGACCATTATTTTCCTTTGCGTATTATAGTTAGACAGTATTTTTTAAACATTATGTTAAATTTCATTTTCAATTGTATGGAATGTTAACATTTCGAAAATTGTAGGTCAAGAATAATTAGTTTTCTTCAAATGGTAGTTCATACTGTAATACGCGTTTAATATCACTGCTATATACTAATAGAATTTTATAAAATTAAATCACGGATTACTATTAGCAAAGTAACAAATGAAGAACTTATCTTATTTAATAAATACTAACTACCTACTCTAATAACTGACAAGACATATTTTTAATACAAACGAAATGTCTAACCTACTAAACACATGATTTACTTTAAAATTTTAAAACAATCATCTGCTTATTATTTTATACTGTACAAATCATTTTTTAGCTTCTGAAAGGTAATTTCACGTGAAATGTTTTGAAAAATATATTTTTGCAAGAGTTCAAAACAATTTAACATTTTACGATGAACAATTGAGTTAATATACATTTTAGCACGAAGCATGAAATTGTAATAACTCATTTTCACATTTTTATTAAAAAATGGAGCTAAAACTGTTTACATCTCAGGTACTGAATTATTAAAAACTATTTCTGGAACATTTAAGCATCAGGACTATTGATTTCAAGGAGTGAATATCGTGTAGAGGACCTATTCTTTCAAATGATACTGAATTCTTGAAGTCCAAATGCGTTTACCTCATTGTAGACGTAGATCAAACAACTATAATTCTCAACGTAACATAAAGGTGGAACTAATACGTTAAATGTCTTTGGACATTTATGCCTCAGATCCTAGTCGATATGTGTCCTGAACTAAAATGACAAACGTTGCTTTGAGGCTAATGTTGGTGTGATAATGTGAGAAAATGTAGGTGTGAGAATAAATGCATTTGCCAATATCAGCTAGGAAGTTTCGATCTGTGAGTTAAAGTCTTTAGTGTGTGGTTTTCCTAAAAAAAGATACATCGATTCGCTAAAACCTTTAATTCGTACCGAATGGAATGACTTTCACAATCCCATAAAGTACTTTAGGAGATAACATAACGTTAATTTAACAAGTACTCTTAAAGAAGGATTTCTGATTCGGAACAGGTGTTTAAAATGCAATGCAGAAACATCAGGCCTTCAAGATTAGTATCGTTATTAGATATTATGTCCTCTTGCATATAGACGAAAAATGCAATTCTTTTTTAACTTTGTCGCTAAAAAATGAAAAAAAAGCTTCATCTACTTCCAAGGAGAAAAAACTGAGGAGACCAAATATTCTTAAACCATCTGACTGAAATAAAAAAATACTATCCTTACAAATATATCCAGCATTGTAATTCTTGTCATAACTATCCTTTTGCTTGTCTACCTGTTACCACCTACATACTGCTAGAAAGTTTTAGCTGCATTGAATGAGTAGTTTCTAAAAGTAAACAAAAGTGTATGGGACATTTCCTCATAGTTATCACTGAAAATTTTTCTTTTGTTGTCGCTTCCAATAAGTTTTAATTGAGGCTGTATTTAGAGGTTCACCAGAGTAACAATAGGGAGAAATGTAGGGGCTAATGACGATTATTATAATGTAATGTTTTTCAGTAAGTAAGTAATTTGTAACCTTCGTTAAAGTAACTACCTCAATAGTGTTTGAATAGTTTTATATTTCCAAGTTCACAAAACTTTTTCAGAATTAAGAATGAACTTTTCAAACTCGAAGTAATGTCTGCGAAAGCTACGTACAGAGACAGTAAATCTAAGATATTTTCCTTTTTGTTTAAACACTTCCCAGATATTGTCTTGAAAAATTTTAGAAAAATTTGTACATATTAAAATTGTTATGCGTGGCTAATGCCTCGTCTAGATCCACTGCTCTTAAAATTACACTTTCATGCTATTCATATTCGTACGGTTCTAGAGAGTATGGTAGCAAATGGTGTAGTACGCAATAAAAAAGAAGATATTAAGCCAGTTTCACGTCTTTCCTAAACGATTCTATCTGAATTCATCAAGCAAATCAAAGTCCCTTAACGTTTGGTTGGTCACCTGACCACTTGATCATAGACCGAAATGAAGGGAGCGCTGCTGGGGGAAAGGGTATTTACCTGCGTGCGAGGCGAGGGCCGGGGAGGCGGGCTGCTGGGCGAGGGCGGCGGAGGCGGCGGGGCCGGCGGCGGTGCGGCGGGCGGGGCGTGCGCGGGGGACGAGCTGCCGGCCCCCCACCAACGCCGCGCGCTGCCGACGAGGCGGTGGCGCTGCTGCGGCGCGGCGGGGCGGAGGCGCGATGGCGCTGGTGGGCAGCGGCCGTCTGCGACGGACGCGGACACTCGACGAGGTCGGACAGCGCGACGAGGCGACGACCGCCACGCGACGACGAGGAGGTAGGGCGGCGGACGAGGAGCCGGAGGGCGGCCGACGGGCCCGCCCCCGGCCGCCGCGGCGCCGCCCCGGGGCGTGGCGACGGCGCGGGCTGCGCCCCCACCGCGGGCGCCCGCCGCGCAGCCCGCGCCGCGCGCCCGCCCACCCCGCGCCGGCCCGGCCCCGCGGCCGCCATGGTGGTGCGCCACGCTTGCGCCGTGCCGAACAAGCGGCACGCGTAACGTCAGCGCCGAAGGAGGACAGCGAGATTGCAGCAGGCCTCCCCGAAGGAGGCGGGCCCCCTGGAGGCGAGCCCTTTGCCCGCCCCGCACGAGGAGCAGCCCGTCTGCCCTACGCGCACCAACAAGCACAGTGGGCCCATCAACACAAAGTGCGAGTCCGCTCAACTTACGAAGCAAGCAAGCTTTATTAAAACAAAATGAAAGGTAAACTGAGGACCTTCTTCATAAGAAGAATAAGATGGCTTCATTAAGAAGCCAATTAACCTTGTTGCTTCAAAACTCTCAAACGGTTTACAATTTAAATTGAGCATTCACGATAAATGGTTAGGCCCCTGCAAGATATTGAATCATTTTTGAGAAACGTCACCTAGGTCGTTTTGGTAATTTGAATTAAAGGACTATTGTTTAAAACTCCTTCCGTGAATGAGGCATTTCAATTTAATTTAAAGAAAATTTCCACGTAACAAGAAATTTGCCAACGCTTGATATTCCTGGAAATCCCTGGCAGCTAGAAAGGAAATGAAAACAGAAAAATAATGGGCAATGAATAAGTATAACTAATACTCGTCAATCCTTCTGTATTTTAGCGAATTTGATTAATTTTCAGTATGGTGTACGATTTCGTAATGTGTTATCAAAGTAAACGTGATATGTGTTTTATATTACATATTCCTCCCGTGGTGCGATTATGTGAACGTGGCTGACAATATATCTAAAAATTAAGTGGCAATAGCAATATCACAGTTTTGCTTCAATTGAATTAATCTACTTGGATGAGACATGTATGTGTTATTGATTCAAAGTTGTGTAATAGTATTAACAAAATAATTAATATATGGCTGAAAATTCTATAAGACTCGACGACCAACAATAGTCCTTACCGTTAATGAATCGTACTGCAGGATTTTACATGTACAAATGCTATGTTGTGAATAATACGAGCATTCTAAAATGTAACGTGTGTACTACTAGAAACAGAAACGTCCATGCATTGATTTTCGTGCGAACATTGGTTTGGTTACCCTTTTCATGGAAATTGCAAATCCACAGCTTACAGCATCACTGTTATCTGCTTCTGCTCCACAAACTATCGTTAACATTGCGTTTTATATGGCAACCCCTAGAATGCCGCTTCTGTTTATCGCAGAGGGACTAGAGGTTGAAGAGAAAAGTAGCAAGTTAAATTTCGATTATGAAAATTCATGCGAATATTTACAGGCTCTGACCTTTTCAACGTGTAAGTTATACAGTCATGGCTTGTTACTGTATGACCATGGTAATTTTGAATTTTATTCAAACCTCTTCTGGTTTGATGGAAAACATATGTACTAGTTTTTAAAATACATTAGGGCATCTATTTGAAAAAAAAATTCATTGATATTTCAAAACTTGCTCTTACCTTGCCTATAGAATTTACACTACCAGTTCTGATCTTTTATTCAAATATTCGATACTGAAATTTGTTTCACATCACCTTTCAATAGATGTTTAAACTCTCAAACCAGCTTCGATTACGGAAAATGATCTCTAGTAAACATTCAAAAATACTAACCTGCGCAAAATCTTGCGGAAGGAATGTTCGGAGCTAGGACATCTCTCTCAAGCCACCAAACGAAGCCAAACGAGGAAACGTCTTTTTCTGCTGCTCGGGAAGTCCTGCAATTGCAACTTGTTTCTATTATATTCGCGCGCTCTCTCCTCACTCCGGTAATGCCCCGCTTCCCCGCGCGGCCGGCGAATGACAGGTTTGCGATTCACTTGGGGCCCGAAATTACTGAGTTCCGTCTACATCACATTTCGCTCCGCGAAACGTACAATTCTATGGGCGGAATTGCTGCCCCGGCAGCCGAGCGCACGCAAATAAATGCCAGCGGGCGACAGCGCGCGCCCGGGCCGGCACCGCCGCCCGCCGCGCCCACCCGCCCGCCCGCGTCGCACCGCCCTTGACGCCCCAGAGGTCCGCACTCGCCCGCCCTTCGCCGCCGCCTCGCCCCGGCCCCCACACGGGCCCACCGTCGTCTCGACCTCCGGTTGTCAGCCCTCGACGTCCGCCGCGTTGGGGGCCTCGTCCACCCACCCGCCCGCCGATCACCTTTGTCAGCCCGCCGCCTGCCTAGTCCGACCGAGCACAATCGTCCATCCAACCTCTCATAACTCCATCTCACCTCCGCCCTCGTCATCCTCGACGTGCGCCCTGTTTCACACCACGCCCACCCATCCCGCGCCATCACCCTTATCAGCCCGTCGACGCTACGCCCGAATGCGCACTCGCCCACCGTCACCGCCGCCTCGCCGTCCTCGCTCCGCCTTCGCCGTCCTCGACTCCGCCCTCGCCGTCCTCGGCTCCGCCCTCATCAGCCTTCGACGCCCGCCCGCCCTCATCAGCCCTCACCCTCGCCCGCCCGTCCTCATATCCACCCTCGCCCGCACGTGTCCTCGTTCACCCTCGTCGTCGTCTGCGGGGGACGAGTGTGAGTTGCCAGGCGATCGACGTCACCTGCGCGCGTACTCCCGCACCCCACGGACCACGCCCACCCCTTAGCGCTACCACACACTTTATGTTTCCCAGACGATTTATGAATGGATTTATTTCTCAGAGATAACAGGCCCTTCAACAACCCAGGGCACTGAATCCCAATCTCATAATTAGATGATAACGATAATGACGATGATGAGGTGAACGCTGGTGAAGCAATGACGAAGCAACGGTGGAACGAGAGAACCCTGAGATAACGTATCGAGAGCTCGCTTTGTTCATCACTAAATCCGCATAAATTGACCGGAGATCGAGCCGGGACGAGCGATTGAAGGCATACGCGTTAGCCATTATTCTACGCGCCACCAACCTTTTGCTGGACGATCTCATAGGAAACCGGTAACCTTAATTTCTCGCTTTACACAAAGCGTGAATCCTCTCTGCCTTCAGTGAAATCGCAACACCTGCGGAAGTACATTGGTTTACAATTAGACCTGATTCATATGCTTACTCTTCATAAATTCATTGTTTGTTGGTAATTCCAGGCGCGCCAACCACTAAGGTCATTAGTCACGTAAATGTAGTGCATGCTTTTTCTAGGGGGGGTGGCGGTGATATTTTTCCGCTGATGGCGTGATCCGGCGCCAATCTAGTACAAACCAGGTACCTCCCACCAGCGGGGCACCGCCCCAGCCGGGACAAGCTCTAAACTTCCGACCGGTCTCTCGCCATATATAGTAGTGTAATGCATGTTAAAGTGTGTGTGTAAGTAAAGGGTGAGGATATGGCAAGAAAGAGGAGTGTGAGATCTCGCGAGGTCCGTGGCCCGTTTGTTGGGGTACGGCTCCGGCATTTGCGTGGAGTTGATTGGAGAAACCACGGAAAACTACCGATCAGAGCAGCCGTTCGCCAGAATTATCCTCCAGACAGAAACTGAATTTGACGTAGCCGACAAGCTAGTTTCGAAAATTCTGCCACTGTCGTGAGTGGAAACCTAGATTTTCTCTGTCAGAGGCATTGCAGAGACATCAGTTGATGCCCTGAGCCACCTCTGCCAGTCATTCTTTTGTGGCACGATTTATGGAGTTTTACCAAACGCGCGCTTCCGCACAACTGTTTCTGGAGTGTCGGAGCTACTGTCGGCCGACATGATTCCTCAAACGGAAGCGTGTAAATCGGGTGTTCTCTGTAACCTCTTTCACGGTACAATTACAGTTTTGAGCAATATCGCAGCCGAGTTCGTGAAGCCGGAACGCTCGGCGCAATTGCTGGCCCTACAGCTTGTGGTAAAAGCTAGGAGAGGCACCGTGCGTCTTTCCGTGTTCGCGCTAGCGTCCGTTTGCCTCAGCGTCCACGCCCGATCATGGTAGGGACACAACATCGATGTTGATTGTTTTAAAACTTCAATATTTTTGTAGAAACATCGATGTATTAACACGGATGTTTTTTTTAACATTCTTTTCCGATATTTTGTTTCTGAATGAAGAATTCTCGTGATCACAATACTGTAAAAGTTAAGATATGAAATAATAACTGATAGTAACACTGTTATTCACGTGTTGGAAACAAATGGAACGCTGTTTGCACGACCTTTTTCGGCCAAACGTTCTCTCCTTAGCTCCATGCTCTTGTCTTTCCTCTTTCTTCAAATTCATTTCGCACATTGAAATAACGGCAATAAGAACTCTGTGGGCGTAGGGTTTGCCCCTTCTTCTCGTACACTTATTCGGGGAATTGATAGAAACGAACACTGACAAATTAAATTTTAATGCACACGAATTTAATGTTAGAGGTTACTTATCCAGTCTAAAAATCGATGTTGAAATGGTTTTAGGCGATGTATTTTTTGACATCGATGTTTTAATTTTGATCACTGACGTTTTCTAACATGGATGATTTGTTATCGATGTCGCATCACTAGTTCGAACGCACCAGCCGTCGTCTACGCAGGACGAGTGCGATCTGCCGAGGAGCACGCACTCCACGTCCCGTGCCCAGACTCGGCTTCGCATTTCACTCGCAATGAGACGTCTTACGTCCATCGGAAGTCGCTCACCTAATTCTTTGTTTTACGTCTTCTCCGTTTCTTCTTCTGCTGCCATTTCTAAAAGGGTGATGGCGATGAGGTACGGTTAATTGCCATTTGTCATTCATGAGCAAACATCAAGTAGTGGATGATGATTGAGATGATGTATTGGCGTACTCGTGCCTTCCGTTGTTTGCAACTATCTCAAGAAGTAAACAACAGGATCATAAAGACGGCATGACGACTTTATAGTGATGTGAATTCACCATGACGTATTATGTCGATTATTTTTGCCGGATAGTCTGACTTCATGTTACTTCTTCCTTTCTTCTTGATCTTCTTGGGGGACCTTTTCCTTCAGAGCCACAGAAAAAGATGAAAAGAACCATGCTTTCGCGGGTTTGGAACCGACAAGAGCTCTTGCCGCCTGGGTAATTCAGTCGGATTTTACTTTGCGCTCGGTGCTATTTCTCCTAGATCGCTTTGGGACCACTATTAAAGCAATTGCTAAAGAGAGTGCAGCTTCTAAATTTAACTTTCACAATCTTTAAGCACTTTCAGTCTGTCTGTGATGTTTCCCTGTGCTCTTAACACTGTTCTTGAAGAGAGAACTCGTTGCTATCCAAGCGGAATTTGCAACCATCGTAAATCGAGTTGAATTCAGGAAGGATAGAACAAATGGCTGAAGCGACCCTTCGTGTAGCATGTTAGATTTTGTGTTTCGGGATATTGAAGCTCAAATACTGGCCACTTCACGGGAATATTGTAACAGTCAAAACAAGGAGGTGCGTTTAGAATCTGTATCCTCTATCACACACCTACTACTTCTGCTGCATCGTTTAACTTTTCTTCATTTTCTCTGTCCATTAAACCACTATCAGTTTGTGATGAAAGTGAAAACACGGGTTCAAGGAATCGCAATAAATTATGAGCTCGGCAATTGGACAAAACTTGATGTATTCCAGGATATAGGATGCATTCCAAGTAGAACTACAAATTTAAAAATTTCTAATTGATAAATTACTACGATTTCCAAGAGACAACTTTCTAAAATACTAATCCATTTATTTAATTACATAATTACTTGATCTTACTGCCAGGGGACGTGCGTGCGAAAGTCGATGCATTATTGTTCAGTTATTCATAAGTTTATAAATAGTTCATCAACCATTGAACAACATGTTAAATAATTAATTCGAGATGTACAAGATTGATTGATTGATTTAATTGACAAATCCTGGCACTCTACTTCTAATGTCATTGGTCTCATTAGTGCAGTGATTTTCTTTCGGGAAGAGGCGTTCTTCCCTCATTGTATGATGGGATCTGACGACAACCTACACGTCGGCTTATGGGGAATTTCCCCTTCTGAGTATCTCTCCCTAGGAAAGCAATGCCCCAGTCAGGACAAGCTCTAAGGTCCCGACTGGTCATTCAAGTGAAAGTGGAAGTGAGGAAGGGAGATGATAGGACAAGGATGACGAAGGAAAGATAGTGCGCGCTCCGTAGCCCGTTTGTTTGGAAACAGCTCAGGAATTCGCCTGGAAACCACGGAAGCACAGCGATCATAGCAGCCGGTCGCTCAAATTTCCTTCAGATGTGAACTTCATCTAGCTAAATGGCGGTTATTTCCGGTACCTTATCGCACAAGTTAAACACAGTAGGTGAAATGAACAAGAGAAAATTTCCCACTCAATCTCATAAATTGTTTAGGAGTTTTGTATTTCGTTCCGTGAAAATTATTTGTTGACTGCCATATGTTTTGCTTATATCACAAAGAATTCACAAATTAACGTTTGACATTTAATTATCCGATTACGTCACTGTCATGACTGAATTTCTCAACCATTAAATTAATTACACGACTATTGAAGAGCGAATATCATTAAGCGGAGTGAAATTCATGTCGCGTTCATTCAATATTAGAACAGTTGCTTCTAAAAGGATACACTATATTTACATATAAGTTCTTTGCACTTTACTTTATATTTATTAATACTTTATAATGTTCCTCAGAATGGTATTTGAATTACTTTACATTACAGGTGAACAATATTTCCATTTCTGATCGTTGTCATATTTTATATGTGAATTACTTGGTTCTAATACTAGCCATTAATTACAATCATTAATATAATATTTATTAATTAAACTAACTTAATTATTATTGCTCGTTGCATTAGTCATCGGAACAAAATTAAATATTCATTCAAATACCGGGATGACGCAGAGACCCCAACCCTTCCGCCTCACTAGTTATTATTTACGATTATGTAGTGCAATTACGCCCAGAAGTGAAGTACCGACGATCAATAGTGAAGGTAAAGATATGTAATTGAAATGAGGAGGAGGGTGTACAAAACCAGCAATATTTAACAGCGAACATGAAAATATGCCTAGTCTGTATTAAACATCACAAACTGAACGAAATAAACGGAGCTAATTTCTAGTACTCAACGTTTGGAGATTTAACTACAAAAACCACGACTGCCTTCAATTCAATTGCGACGAAAGCACGTGAAGCTCGGAACACATCGAGAACGCGATTGTTACGCCGGCGAACGTGCGTGGAAGGTCGCACGAAAAGATGTGCGTGACACATGACGTCCGACATAAATCAACTTGTGCGTCACCAATCATTCTCCGATGAATAACAATTCGAGAATTTGCATTGGCCATCGCGTCTCCAAACCAGCGGCGCGGAACTGTGGCCTGGGCCATTGCAATTCATTGCGCTCGGCCGATTCAAAATGTGGTCATGCACGGATCGATAACTCCCGCAGCTTTTTCCGCGGCCGAGAATAACGAGATTCGCACTGCTGCAATAGGAAAGATGCACTGAACGAGGTTGTTCCTCGTCAGTCTGTTAAAAGCAGTTCGGTTATGAAGGGCAACATAATAACGACTTTACAACACGAATAAAAGCTAACTCACGGAAACTATTATCTGAAGGAATAATTATAGAGCCTACTTTTCTTACACCACAACAAATTGTGAATACAAATTGAAAACATATTGTTTTAAAATATTTAATCACAAATGATACATTTCCTACATTTTTGTCTACATTTGCTTAGTGCGTTATCAGCGATGCAAAAGACGCGAACAGAATTCGAAAAATTTTTGAGGTTAGGTAAGAGCAACACCAGCTCATTTTTGCAATCCACATAGCATCATTGAAGGCCAAATAACTTATATTCTATTGACATATTTAAGAGGTTTATTCACAAATATTTGCATTTCGAATAAAAAAAGCAGGAAAAATCCAAATAGATTATGTGAAAGTTGAAATGACTGAATAATTACAAATGTGATGAACGTAGCAAGCGATCTAGGCAGAATAAATATCCAATTTTTGATACTCGGATAAGATGCGCCTTGAAGTCTTACAGATTAAGAATTTTTTATCCGGGCGCGTACTCGTTAAAACAGTGTCATGAGGAGTGTCGTCAGATGTCAGGCACACTGCTGCTGGTCGAAGTGGCAAGTAGAAAAAAACTAGTGGCGCTGAAACAGCATGTACTTGCTGGCCCGTCAAACAATCAGATTTTTCGATGAACATGAGATCTGTACCATTCTGTGAAATGACCTTCACACTATACAACAACAAAATTTAATAAAAAATTATGGAACCATTTTTTTGAAAATCTGGAAATTGTCCCAGGGGTTTCATGTAATGTACGCCCCCCCCATCTAAATTTAAATATCTGTATCAAACTCAAGAGAACCGTGACTTCAGTCAAATCGATTGGGGAATATCAATTTTGAGCAACATTGGCTGAACGGTGAAGTCGCTTGCGATATTCACACACGAACAGTCAGAGGAATGGACGGAAGTAAGGACGGACGGACGGACAGACGGTCAGACAGACAGACGGACGGACGGACGGACGGACGGACGGAGGGAAGGATGGACGGATGAAAAGAAGGACGGACGGAATGATGGACGGACGGACAGGCAGTCAGACGTTTTGACTTCATTCGGTTTTTCGGTATCACGGACCATCAAATAGATTCTGGCTACATCGCGAGATAGAGGTTTTTTTCTAAATTTAGCAACTGGCTTTATATACTTTTTCGTTATCAGAGCACGCCAATAAGGGTTTTTCTGCCAAAAGTTCGCCTTTTTTCGCGCAGTATTACATAACTTTCTCTCTACTGCGTAAACGGTGGCGAGAACGTAAAAAAAGGGAGCGAAATGCGTGCACATCGAGACACGTTTGGCACACGGATGTTGTAGGAAGGGTGAAGAATCGAGACGAGACTAGAGAAGCGAACAATACACAGCGGACGGGCAACGTGGGCGGTGGGCGGGGAAGAGGCAGA
>BOPP01000024.1:1338509-1380159 GCA_017312745.1 Gryllus bimaculatus | reverse complement strand
TCGCCCCTCTCCCTCTCTCTCCGCCTCGCCCCTCTCCCTCTCTCTCCGCCTCGCCCCTCTCACTCTCTCTTCGCCTCGCTCCTCATTCCCTCTCCTCGCCCCTCTCTCTCCGCCTCGCCCCTCTTCCTCTCCCCCCCCCTGCTTGCAGCGTCTGAAAATTCCAACGATTCACTCTTCGTACAGAATGGAATTTTGGAAATTTAAAAATTATTCGAAATCTAGGATTTAATAGATCTAAATGAGCAATGTCAAGTCAATTGAGGCCCATACTAAAAAGTCTTCATTGACTTGCTTCTGCACTTCTTTATTTATTCACTGAACTCATCCTATTCAGTATAACTTGTACTTACAACTTGGTTTTATTTTATATGCATGTTTGCTAAAACTAGACGCTAAAATTAAACAATTTGAAATAAAAAAAAGTTAATATAATTCGTCTCTACTTTGCTTTTTAATTTTGAGATGCCTACCATAAATTTATTTAAATTTTTTTTGAACATCTTGGTCATATACCGACCACTGTGATTTTTAAACTATAGGGGGAACTGTAGGGAGAACACATAAGCACTACACAAATACACACAAACATCCATGCCTGAAGCGGGATTCGAACCCGCGACCCTTGCGCCAGAACGACCTCGGTTATCCAGGCCGACATCACAACTTTTCTTTCCTGTGCAGTGGAAGATAAGCCGATTAAGGGTCCATTTCCCTTCAGCCCACCACACCCTATCGCCGGCTCATCCATCTGACAGACGACTCTCCAAGGCTCTAGCTGCTTCTCCCAAAGTCCCCTGCAGTAAATCAAACAAGGAGAAGCCAACTTCTGCGTCGAGGAGTTTTCATTGCCTTTGTATGCTTCCTCGCAGAGCCGCGGCGCGGAGAAGAGCGCGGCATGGCGGGGGAGGGGGAGGGGGGTCAGTCCCCGTATTCAACGCCTTTTATTTCCGTCCTTCCCGTCTTCGTCCGCCCGCTAGTCCCTCCCTCGGCGAACAGAAGACCGTCAGGCGGAGGCACGAACAGACCCTCGCGCGGGCGGTGGGGACAAACAGGCGGTTGGCAGCGCCCGCGCCGCGCCGCGCCCAGCCCAGCGCTCGCACGTGGAAGGAAGCGGGCGATGAGCCACGCCAGGGACCGTGATAACTAGGAGAGCGCATTTTTATGACCTAAAACATCGCTAAAACTGATCAACAAAATGCTCTTAAAGCAAAGGAAAATAAGGTAAAAGGTTTTATCGAAACCAGTTCAGATGAACAACTCAAGCTGCTGGGTATGTTACTGATGTAATCGAGGTTTCTTCCTTTCACTCCGGTGAACTCAGCTTGCAAACTTTTGGTTTGGACTGTTCTTTACCAAAAAATATGTCTTTGGTTATCGCAAAATTGGACGAACGGACAATGGCGCTGTTAGGCGTCACACGAACCTTAGATTACATACTCGCAACGCCTGACAATACAATTTCTGAGCGAATAAATGGAATAGGCTACTCAGAAATTCTCTGGAGAATATTTGTTGCATTTCGTAAATATTATTTTAAGCAAGTACCATTAAAGTGATATTAAACATCAAAATCAGCAGAAACAATTAAAATCAGCAGAAAAAAGATTTACAAAATACAGAAAATGGTAAAAGATGACGTATCAGTCAAAATAGACAAAAAAATGCAATGCCTCATTAAAAAATGGGTCATTTCCTTTTGTCATAACATACAATTAATGTCTACTAAAATGCTTGTCCTAAAGTGAAAAGAAAAAAGACATTTCATTAAAATCAGTGCACTAGTGATGACTGAGGTAGAAGCGAAGGACAGGCATCAATGAATTGAACTGAACAGAGGCAAAGGGGTAATGTGAAACTTGAAAAGTGCCTTAAAAACAAGTCGTAGCTTTACCCTTGAGCACGTACGTATGAATATTTCTTGCATAATAGGTGAATGCGCGAACTCGTGTATGTAGTTGCGTGCGCGTTTGAATGAGAAAAAAAAAAGAGTGAAACAAATAAGAAGGAAATAATGAAGGAATAGATAAATGAAAAGGAGAGATGAGATAGAAGGGAGATAGTGAGGGAACGGGGTGGGAGAAGAGAGCAAGGGGGAGAATTGTGTGCGTTGGGTGAGTTAATGTGAGATTGCTGTATCTTTATTATTAGTTTAAGCGTAACTGTTATTATTTCTAAAAACAAGATACACGCTTAATTATAGAATTGTAGAAGTGTCAAAACTTTTAAATTGTGGTTTTCAGGTTCGGATCTGAAGACGGTAGGTGGGGACTGTGAACACAAGTCCCCCTTTCTATATACTTAGAGAAAAAAGACTCATCATAAAAATAAACAGAACGATTTTCAGCTTTTTTTTGAAATTCTATAATAATTGAATACTTCTATTCTAGAAGAGATAATTTATTGGCAAATAAAGCTATTTAAAAATGCACTCGTCTTAGCCTCGGCTTTCATTTTGAGTTGTCCGAAATATGCGTCGGCAGACGAGAACGTTTCAATTTTCTTAATATATACTCTTAGACAACACGATTAAATGGAAAACGGAGGAAGCAGTAGCATTCTACTAAAAGTGTATTAGATAATGAATATCAAAATTCAATTCACTCACTAAGAGTTTCCAGAGTACATTAATCCTGAGTGATTAACTCAAACGTTCCAACTCTCATGAACAAGGGAAACTCAAAATAATCAGAGGGAAGGGGGTTTAGATACAGAAGGTAGGGGAATTAAGACTGCTACAGCACAAACACAGCCATGTCGCAAAACAACCAAGTTGCATGCTCAATCTAATTACGCACAATATTAATCTTATTTCTATTATCACAAGCTCATAATCCATATACATCACACAACAGAAGGTGGACCTTGTAAAACTCAAGGGCAAAATTCTAGAATAAAATCTCCATGAACAATGGCTCTTATTTTGTATTGGTCTCTGTAGAATGTGTTTTGCGTTTTGTAATTGAATCCAATGTGAAGCATTAAGGTGACACGATAAACTAAATTTAGTAAGTTCATAAGTATTGGAATGGAAAAATATTTAATCTTACAATAATTAATGAATAATGTGTCAACTTAATTATAGGATTATAAAATATATCAATTTAAATAATATCCTTAATGTCAACACGAAACAAGAAAAAAAATTGTTACTTTGATTTATTTATTACTTTAGAACAAAAGCAATAAAGAAAAAAACATTTCTAGGTTACGAACCATTTCACTTTTGTATACAAAATTTAATGTTGTAAATACTTCTGAGCAGTATTATGAATAGGAGTTTTTGTCGTATTTCCTTAGATAATTAGAACGATAGATAACTGAGATATTGCCTTCCCTCGCTTCCGGGCAATTAATTTTTCTTTTATCTTATCCAAACTGTCGTATACAGACTTATATTCTTTGGGACGCGAATAAATAAATAGAGGTTTGAACACACGTACAAATTATGTAAGAAATATTACGCCTTCTGTAAAAAATATTTATTTACTAAGAAAAGAGACAAATTTGGAAGATTTCAGACAAAACTCTTTGCTACTACCATAACGATTCACTTACGCCTAAAGCAGAGGAAAATCACATTTGCCAGAATTTTCTCCCACCGACAGCGGTGGTTTCTTCCTGGAATCGACATCGACAGGCATCGAAGTGCCTCCCCCGCGGGTACTAGGAATTATGACTCCACAGTGGGAACCCGAAATGGGCGGGAGAAAGACGGCGCCGAAAGTAGGGTAAAAAAATTATGACCTCTAAAGCGAAGCAAGACCAAAGACGGGGACTGTAAAACCGTCTCGGGAAGAAGGCAGCGCGGAGATTCAGACGGAACGCGGAATAGACGGCAATAGGCATTGATGACAACTTCGAGAAACTTCTTTAAACCCCCGCGACAACGCGCCCTGACTGCGAACGCGGAAGAGAAGACTGAGAGTAAACCCTGTTTAGTAATGTTTAGTTTTACTTCTCAAACTTCAGTTAATTGCTATTAGTTAGGTGTGCATAGGAGGCTTTAATTTCGTGATTTATTTATTAGTAAAAACTTGCTCAGGCAATGAAGTGAAGCTACATAGCTATACATCTTATCCAGAAGCAAAACACAGTCGCAGTATCTATCAAAGTAATCAATGGATCAAGAGAAACGACGAAAAGCCTAATATGGATGTTCAAAACTATACTTCCTAAATTCAAATTAATGAATATGTTAACATTTTTATTATATTCCCGTAATAACTGTATAATATTTTTAAAACATTTGTTAAAAATACATTTAGGGAGTATTATCAAATGAATAAATATAAATTATTGTTATATTAGGTGGATATTTAAAAATACAGTAGGTATATTTAAAAATACAAAACTATTTATATAAAATATTATATAATAATAATTTATAATTTTATAATATAGTGGTATTACAATGTAATAATATAATAACTATGTAGTACATCATATCATCTGAAAGAATCATTCACCACACGTGCCTGGTAAATTCAAGATCCAATTCTGTAATATTTCATCAGTAACAACCTTCAAACATGGCAAAGGCAAGAAGAATAAGAATAAGAGAGGACGGAGAAAAGTAAAGTAAAGAGTAGAGATTGAATGTGGACGGTGAGAGAGGAAAGACTCGTTTACAATGAAAGTTAAATGTTTACGCACACTCTTGGTGCCACGTCATTGCATGAAATAATCTGTGAAAGTGAACTTCAACCTAAACATCAACATAAGATGGAATTATAAAAGTTCGCGAGATGTAAGATTTTCCGTTCACATTAACGTGGTCTGAGATCACACACTAGTGCGTCGCAGAAAGATCCAAAGAACTCCTAGCGTTTTTGTTAGTCACTAATGCAGTTTTTAAGGGCATAACGTGCCATTCATCTCTTGCATATTTCTGATGAAAGACTGCCTGGAATAATTCGTGGCCCACGTGTTGTAGGAAATACTCTTCATGAGGAAGTGAGATGTTTCACAATAAAATTCAACGTTAACGTGATCTGAGAACAACACATTATCGTGTAGCACAGTACGTTTCAGAAAACTTCTAGCGTTTTAGTCACCCCCCCCCCCAAAATAGACGCAATTTCTACGAAAATAAACTGTCATTCATCATAATAGCACTTAAAAGCTCTTCAGATTATTGTGGCATACGAAATAAGTAACATCAAAGCATGATCGTACGAATACGATTCGACAATGTCGAATATTATTGAATCGATACCCATGAGTGCTCATTTACATTGTCGGTCATTATGAATGATATGTACACGACTCTGTTAGAAGTACGTTTTCGTCGTTAGTCTACGTTAACGTTTTCACTCTGAATGTATTAAGACAGGGGTGTCCGACTTGCAAGGACTGAAGGACCAAATCCAACACATTTAATATGGTTGCGGGACATATTTTCAGTACTCGGGCCATCCATACGTGACCCTGTATTGTTGATTACAGCACTCTGCCAGACTGCTCAGAAAGGGGGATAGGGATGAAACCATGCATGGCTCATCATGCTTAATGCAATGAAACACATTAGTATGATTTCGAATTTCTGAATTTACTAGAAAAGAGTTCTTAAACCAAAACAACTTTTTTTACATTAAGAGGGTATAAATACCAGCAGAGCGTGTGAGCTAGGTGGAAAATTCTCGCCCGACATGGATGCAAGGGGCCACAATAAAAGTTGGACAATTACTTGGTCAGCCACGGATTAAGACAAAAGGAATTGAATGCCAGGGTCCAAAATTGGGGTCGAAGTGGCCTTGTGGCACGAGGGAGGCTGGGCGCACCGCTGCCCCGCTCCGCCGCGCTTGACCTCCAGCCGCGCGCCTCGCACGCGGGCTTCGGTGTTGTTGCTGTTTGTTGCTGCTGCTGCTGTTGCTGTTGCGCCCCGGGGCAATCCTGCCAGAATCCTTCTGGACTTCCCCTCAGCATCGAAGCTCGGACCGATCGCCATCAGTGCGGGCGCCGATGCGAGGTCCAACTGCTATTTGCTGCTACCTGAACCCAAGGCTCCGGACCCCGGACTACTCCCCTCACGGAACTCGTTTATATGCTCAGAGCTGCACACTCCATCATGAGTTGGTTCAAATTGTTCTATTCCATGTGAACATTTTTGTTGGCGATAAACACATTCTTTAAACTTAAATACTTTTATAATCAATTTTTCTCGACCGAACGCAATGTTCTTTTAATAGGGTCATAATGAAGTGATCACTCGACGCTCATTTGCGCGCGAAATTCAAATACGAAATTCCCACTTAAATGGAGGAATAACAATTAATCACATATCGAGTGATAATCTATTGAGTCTTTCAACTGTGTAGTACACATTGAAATTCATCAGATAGCCAATTAATTAGTTAATTGCTTAATTAGTTAATTAATTAGCTACAATTGCTAGTTAATTTATATAAGTATACTTAATAAATTACATATGATTGTATTAATAAACACTTTGCTACCTAGATAATCTGTCCTGTCTCAAGTATACAGCATCTCATTATTTTTTTAATTTATAATGGCATTTGCGAACAGATGAAATGAAGAATAATACGCACATTTTGAAATGCATCAATTGGATTTCAAAATAAACCACAAAATGTTATTGGTTGACTACTCATGTAATTACTAAGAAACAAAAATGTATTTTGCGAAAACTAATCGTGACTCTCCTCAACTTATCAAATTTGTATCGCCAATAATTCGTCCTTCTAGCCGAACCCGTGTGAATACTACGTACTTTGATAATCATTGTTATTAATGATAAGGAAAAGGTATCCTCTGAGAAACTAAATCTTCAAAAATGTAATAAAAGTTTCATAAAGGCCTCATTTTGTAGAACAAGGCTTAAGAAATACAACTTGTGTTCCCTCAGGGATATGAAACTTCCCTGTTGTAAGGGCTTAGAATGCATTGTTTCCGAGTTAAGCACCATGAAAACGTGCGTTGGAGGATAACGCGTGTACCGGGCTGCCTCCGCGCCTGTTCACCCCCTACACCATAAAATGCGAACATGTCTTTTTGTATTAAATGCTTGTTGCAAAACTGAAGAATAATTCCCTAAGTAGTCATAGCATACTTACGGGGTTTTATATAGATTATTTCTTTAAAATGGTACTATAACAAAACCATCATCGTTCCTTGGCGTATTATAAGAGATAGAGATAACTCATCAGAATTCGGAACAAATCAATAAGTCCAAGACTTCCTGCATCAAAACATATGTAAAAATAATGCGTTCTCTACTAGCAATATTTTTCTTCAGTAGGTACTAAACAGACTGCCCGGACAAAGAAAGTGCTGAAGAGACGCGTCCCAATACTGCATTGGTACAAATGGTTGTGGAGTGTCCCACCTTATGAGCATGAATGATGTACGTGTATCTATGTAGTACGGTTTAATAAATCAAAATACACACATTTTCTCTTCACGTTGAATTTTAATGGTTAAGTGAATGAAAAATAAGATTCTGATATGCGTTATTCGTTCAAAATTTTATGTCATATGCTTATCTATTAGTTTAAATGAGCGCAAGGCGATACAACGCAACTTCATGAAGAGGAAAAAGCTTATCACTGAAGATGGTTCATTTAAATTTCCGAGTCGGTTGAAGATTCGAAAACTTTCTTCGAAAACTCTTCGAATCCTGCAAGCCATCGCCCAACAGATCACAGCCCCACTGCAGGAAATATTGAATTCAGCCACTATCTGGAGGAGAATTCCCCCGCTCTGTGGTTCCTCCGACCAATACCACGTGAATGCCGTAGCAGAACCTTAACAAATAGGATACGGACCACGCGCTATCATTTCTTCTTCTTCCTTGTTCCTCCTCTCCACTTACCCCCCCCCCCCACACTCACATAAGAGATACCTAGGTTATACTAAAATATACCTAAAGATATCTTGGAGATACCTCTAGGAAGATACCTAAAGGGGGAAAATCTGCAAGTCGACGTGTACTTCGGCGCCATATCTTGCACTACAGGGCGGAGGGCGGAACACTGCCACCACACGAAATATTCACATGTACTAATGATTACAGCAGTTCCTGCATTCTGAAGCACCAATCCACCACAGAGAGAGGTGGCAGCTCGACGTTGGAGACGGTGATGCAGCCGCTGACGTGGACGCAGGGAGCACAACAAACGAAACTCCAAGAGCAGCGCTACGGTCGCGTAAGGAGCGCCTTCAGATCGTAGCTTCTGCTACGCTCATTGCTTGTTATTAGCATTGGGAGAGGAAACGCATTGCTTGCTTCGGGTTCTCGTTTCTCCACTGCAGTAGCTTATGCTCCGGGTATAAAGAATTTAGAAGTTGCGATAGAGGAATAAAATAATTTAAAGTGAAATACCGTTTCATTTGGAAGTAGTTGATTCTGAATCTTGATTCCGAAAAAAACTATTGTATGGTTTCCTACTGTCAGTTATTTCACTACACTCTTACAATTTCATTTTCCATGTTGTAATTTCAGCTTCTTTTTTTTTTGTATTTTAATAGAGAGAGTGGAGACACCTGTTAAATAGCTGGATCAAATCTGGTTGGGCAAGAATTCTCGAGACCGGCTGCTCTGGTCAGTTGTGTCCTTGGTTTATTCCGAATAATCATAGACGGATGCCGGTCCGGTCCGTGAACAACGGGCTACGAACATTCTGAGATCCTTCCTTCACCTTTCTATCCCCCCTCTTATTCTTCTTAGGATAGAGCAATGGGCTCATCCTCACACCTTTCACTGATCTAAAAATGTATCCGTCAAGTGTAGCAAATCCGGGAAGAAGCCGAAATAAAGATGAAAAATAAAGATTGGTATAGAATGGCATGTATAATTGAAAAATATTTAAAAAAAATATTTGGTATTGAAAGCATTAGAGAACGTTACAGTTTTAGTATTCTGATTTGCGAAAAGTTGGACCTCGCCCCAATGCTACCAACAATAAATCAATCCTCACTGGGTCCGGTGGCGCGGTGACACGACAATGTGCGGGGACGCCCGTACATTGACCGCCACGGAACGCTCGTCTGTTTCCGAGCTAGCTAACTGCGCGCCTCTTCAACGTAACGGCGCCCCTCCTCTATTTATATTTGCGGGTGCATCACGTAAATAAAAATCTCCCGAAAATTACCGAGAGCGAGTCGCGAGAATTAATTCATTAAAACGGAGGGCGTGGCGTTGTGGGGTGGCGGGTGGGGGTGAGGGAGAGGCTGCTTTGCGCAGTGCCCCTCCCCTCCCGCCCTGCGTGGGAGAATGCAGGTGAAGTTCGCGGTGGTGGCGGCGGCGCCGGCTATTTATAGAGGGACAAGATTGATTATGGAGCTAACGTCTGTGTTAGGACTAAGAGGCGGCGGCATTACCGATGATGAATGCGATAACGAGCTGCTGCAGGCGCCCCGCCCCCCTCCCCGTCACACGGCTTCGGGGGTTGGAGGGGGGGCAGCGGTGCAGAGGGAGCGTCAAGGAAGGGGAGACCTCAGAGGGCAGTTGGGCAGTGAAGTGACAGTGATGAGGGGGGGGCGGGGTGAGAGACAAGGGGCCTCCGAATGAAGCGGAACTAGGGTGAGATACAATAGGAAGATGATTGAAGAAGCGACTTCAATTGGATGTTGTTGTGTAGAAAGAGAGCAACCCTCAAATCATGAAAATTGATATTATAGATTATTTACTTTCTCTTGATGTGATTCTGCACAATGCAGAAAATATACCTCATTTCACAAGTATTGCCGTAAATTATTAAAGAAAGAAAACAAATAGTATGGTATTACATGTAGAGAAAATTATACATTCAAATTTTTGCGCTAAACACAATAAAAGTCGGTTGGCCTGCTTCTGCATGGCACTGGCCAGTTAGTTCAAAACTGGTCGTTTTCCTGCTTTCCGGGTAATAATTAAATTGATTGATACTTTAAGATATTAGTTGATGAAATAGTATAAATGACGAAGGTGCTCGTTCATTTTGCTAAACGAAATCGCAGGAAGTAAAAATTAAAACCTGCAGATAAATACAATAATAATTATTATTGCTTTAATGCCGAGTTTATCATACTCATATTATAGTACTCATATAATCTAGGTATAAACATTTCTTTCCACGAAAAAAACTACCAATAATAATTTATGACCACAACAATTGTCACTTTATAAGAAAGTATGGAAGAAACATGATCAAGAAAGATTGAATAGTTTCAAATAAACTTGCAAGGAATAAATATCAACATTGCTCCCTCGATCTGTATTCATGTATTAGTGACAGGAAGTAGTTATTCTATTTCTTTTACCAATACAAAAATTGAAGAAAAAAAAAATGAATTTTTCGAATGTAATACCTTACTGCACTAATAACGTACTATCTTAGCCTTGCGCCTCGGAGGCGGGTACTTCCATGTTGATAATTTTTGTGTGATATTTAAGATCACTTTGAAGGATTTTTTAACAATATAGTTGCCTGGCTCATATATCTTCAGAAACAGACCGATACATGAAAAAGTATAGATAGAAATACGTTTAAAAATCATTTTTCCTTACATTAATACTTTCAACTGTCGCCAATATAACAAAAACTATCGTGAATATAATGAATCGTAAATTAACCCTTCACTTCGTTTTCATTTTGTACGCATAGCGCTCGCCCCTTGTCGACGCGTCCTTGCGCACACAGATGGTGGAGCTCTCTGGTCGCATGTTTTGGCAACTATTAGTGCTAATTCATTCTTGTGTTGCTAAATTATACTACTAGAGCGCTCTAAAGCGCCAACAGCTGGTTCTATTGTTGAAGTTTCCGGTTGGAATTTTTTCGGTGCAGTGGGGCCCGCAAAAGTGTTTTGAGCCGGTCCAGAATTCCGAGGGAGGGAGGGAGGGAGGGAGGCGGCCGTTGTGTTTCGCGGAGGCCTTGTGCGACGGGAAGGTAAACAGCTAGGGGACTTGAAATGACGAAGCGGAACAAGGGACGAACAAGTCCAGCGAGATTGGGGGGAGGGGAGGGGAGGGGAGGGGAGGAAGAAGGGCACTGAGCGGTAGGGCGCTCCCTTAGCGACCAAGGGCCCGCTTGCACCTTTCTTGAACGGAACGGAGAAAAGTATCTGTTGACTTGGAGGTGGATTTTTTTTTTCACTTCAGAATAATGCATTTTAGCATAGACATTAATGTTATATTGTTATTGTACGGAGAAAAGTATCTGATGACTAGGTGGCCGATTTTAATGAAATGTCATTTTTTCGTTTTCACTTCAGAACAATGCATTTTAGTATAGACATTAATGTTATATTATGACGAAAGGAAATATATACCCTTTTTTAATTTTTTTTTGTTTGCATTTTTCTTCGATTTCGGATAAGTCATTTTTTACCTATCCCGTAACTTATACGGCATTTGTCGCTGATTTTATCAACTTTTTAACATTTTAATGGTACATGCTTCAAATAATATTTACGCGTTGTTTTAAATGTTCTCTACAGAATTCCTGAGAAGCCTATTCGAATTCTTCGATCACAAATTATGTCAGCTCTTATGAGTAAGTAATCTAAGGTTCCTGTGACGACTATCAGCACCATCGTTGGCAGATTTCGTGCTAACTAAAAACAGAGATTTCATAGTCAAGAACAATTCAATCCAAAAGTTTGCAAGCTGATCTGTTTAACGATGTTGACACGATAAAATAACAGAGCAATGATGGAATAAGACGAAAAGGAAACGAGAAGAAATCAATAAAACCAGACACGAACCAGCTTTATCCACTACAGCTTATTGTTATCGTGTGGTCAACATTTCAATTGAGAGATGGAACGCTTGCGCAGTGGCTGCTGCACTAAGACTCCACCATGTGCACTCGAGCTGTACCATTAGCAGGGAAAGAAACTCAACCAGCGCAGCATAATCTAATAGATCATCGGTGTTTTGAAGCGTAAACCAAGGCCTTGACTCTTAGGACAAACGTATTTCAACTCTGTCTTTGTATTGAAACGGTTCCCGTCGCCGACCCCTTTCATGCAGAAAAACTGACAGAGCGGCATACAAATTTATCTCCTTTAGCACTCTGACTGCTGCGAGACAAAAATTTGTACCTGACGTATGGGACAGAAATTCAATTGTCGTAATGAGAACAGGATTATAATATATTTGCAATGTATAAGCAGAGAAGGTAATATACTTCATTTTACATTACAGAACTCTTTCTTTTAATTATATATTTATCATTGTTGAATAATACATTATCTTTCAAGGAGTTGAAGTAAATAGAATAACAATTCGCGCTTACGAGGAAAAACGTACAAGAAGTATTACTATAACATACAATTCGTTTGAATAATTATAAATTGAATCATTAGATATTAGCAATACATTTAAAGGAAATAATAAATTTTAAAATATATAAATAGTTTAATTCGTTTTTTAATAAGAAAGGAAAAGAGAATTATGGAGATTGTAATAAGTCTTTAGCAAAACGTGAACGAGTACGTGGGAAAGGGATTTGCCAAGATTGAAAATGTAAGCCGGACAAGCAGAGAGACTGGAGAATAATTTAGTACAGGTAATATTAATCCAGATTTGTTTAGAAAAGGTGCTTAGTTCTTCAAAAATTTGATTATTTCGAATAAACCAAGGGCCTTTAAAAATATTTGTGTAACTTGTAATTGTTGAATATTAGATTTTGCAGTATACCCCAAATAGGTCGCCTTCATTTATTGAACTGGAAGTTCTTCTGAGTTCAAAATAATAAATAAACTTACAACGTACAACATTCAAGAACATCTTTACAAATAATATGAGAAATAAATAATCAAATGATTAAAAATGTACTCCAAATTTAAGAGTTTTAAACAAACGCTCAATCACCAATGAATCAAATTATTAAGAAATTAAGAAGTGTTACACTTCCTCTCTCCAAAATAAATTTAAAATTGTAGCATTTTACCATCTCGTTTTGCAGCTATTTCCGTTCCCTCAGCCACTGAAACCCTCTAACCTGATTCTTAAAAAGGAAAGGTCGCGAGAGCAAGTTCATGGTTTAACCGACTATTTCCCAGTTTCCCAATGCAGTGAAGTAACGCAGCGCTGCATAAACTTGTAGGAGCCCGGTCCGTCATTAGGTTAGAAGAATTACGGAGCTAAATTAACTTTTTAAAAGCTCTTTCGTGTAGCATGTCCTTAAAAGCAAGGAATAAGGCCAGAGTTAATGCAGTTCAAAGGAACGTTCTACATAATTCCTGTGATTCAAATGTTTTGAAGAGTGGAAAATAGGTAATCGAATGTAAAATGAATTAATTAAATGACTAATTAGATGTTTTCAAGAGAGTGCACGCATTTTATGAGGTGAAAACACGTTACTCTCAAAAGAGAAACGAGTAACGCATTTGTTCGTACGTTTGTAAATCTGAAATTGCTATGCTTATTCCTGCAGTCACTTTCTAGGATATAATTTTTTTTTTTAATTTCAATGTTTTTCAAATGTCAATGAAATAAACAAACAACTACTATCATCAAAATATCATCAGAAAATTAATTTAAAAAACATGTAATACATTGCGTGGCCGTAACGCGTGACCTCAAGTTTAAAATACATACTTATTTTGGCTCAACATTCAAACTTTTCAAGGAGTTTAAACCCATAGTACCACTCACATTGGTAATGGACTGCACTCTAGAATAATATGAATTGTCATTAAGTTGATATGGATTGAATAGAGTCTAAAAGAAAGGTTAGTTAATTTAAAAGAACTGCAATCTACCAAATAGTATGTTTTACGCCCAATCTTTCACATTCAACCATGGTATTGTTAATTACACATATGATAAATAGTGTGCTGTGTGGTACATTACCCGTTACCATAGAGAAGAATTAGCAAAGTAGTTCCAGCATTCTCAGCAAACTTACCTGTAACAGAGAGAGAAAAATAAATAATAATCTAAGCGGTTCAACAAAAACTTCTATTAACAATGTTATACACATATAGTGATACGTCCTTCATGAAAATTATATTTATTAAATTATTTCAGGCACACTCGACAACACAACATGTTATCTTCAAAGAAAAATCACACATATCATAAATCAAAATAATTTTGCTCTGAAAACATAAAACCCAATCTCTTACTAGTTGGCTCAGATCGCGTGATTGCGTGTCTCCGACAGCTATTTCACAGAACTGGAAGTCCCAAAAACGTGAATTTCGAAGGGGCGGAGTTTTTAAAAACAGTTTAATGACCGGGTCGAACACAGAACTAAGACTTCGCCAACTCAATCGAATCGAGGAGAGTTCACTGCTCTGGCGTTTCTGTGGTTTCTTTCCGTGAATTCCAGGCTAATTCCAGTGCACTTTCTAAGCAAGGGTCAGGGAATGATACTTCCATCCTCACACCCAACCCTCTTCCATATCTTCAGTAGATCATAAGGACTCGTCTTTGGGACATACACATTTTAAAGATGGTGAGGGGTCTCCAGCCGTACTCGAACAGCAGCTTCTGTGGGAGCCAAGGCCTACCAGCCATGAGTTAAGGGGTACGTGTGGTTAGCAATCCCTAAGCTGTATTCTGGCATTTTCAGAGCTTTCTCATTGTCACACACCAACTGATACTGGGACATTGCTAGGAAAGCGCACACTATAATCTGCCCGTCCGAGAATCGAACCCGGGGCGCGTCATGGAAAGCGAGCACACGCACCAGAGAGCTACCACCCTTGGGGGTCGGTGAGTGGTCGAGGCCCCATAAAATATAAGACCCTGGTTGGGGAAAATTTCAAATATTTATGTTCACAAAATTTAAAATGAAAATAAAGGAGAGTCCTCGCGTGATTCCATTACAATGGAGGGAGGAACCAGAAAATTGACTACATCAGTCTCGGACCTCATGGTAAAAGCTATACATAGCCAGTATTGAAATCGAGATGGCAGAGAGATATGTTATGTGATATAAGTCACGTGCTTATGAACTATGGGGTGATAACAGAGACTTAAAGTTGATTATACAATACCGTAGCAAGGCATGTTTACATAAGTAATAATATAGAATACATTCATGTAATAGAATATTAATGTTTTCTATCACCAAAATTCCTATTTTTCTGAAAATGTCAAATCGTATATACTACATTAATCACAATAGTAATTCTACATTGTATATTCTACCTGTATGCTGATGAATGAAAAATACAATTCAGAAACGTCAGAAAGTTAAATTATTTTAGTTTTGGGTCAACTCGTCATGAAGAAATCCTAATAGTATTACTTTCACCTTTGATTCTCAATAGAACTCCGAAAAGACTCTCAATAGAAACGGCAAAGATAAAGGAAAGGTTTTATTTCCATTTGAACTTGTGTGTGAATTTTAATTCTCTGTCACCTGATAATGTGTTGTATTTAAAAATAAAATAAACACTTCCCATTCGAAGATCAGATTTCAAGCTCCGAATTCCAAACAAAGAAGGAAAGTTGCGCTATTAATTACAGAAAACAGACCCAGTAAATCAAGAGTTGCATTAAGATTAAACCAATCGAAGATTGAATTTAAGGTTTTCAGAGGGACACAATTCTTGCTGGAAAGGGATCAGCGACTAATGAGTGTAGCACTACTTGATGCACAAAGCTGGAATTGACTGCTCTCTGGTCGCGCCTCGCAGTGATCACGCTCTCCTTCTGTTGCCCGCGACTTCCCTCGCATTGCTTCTGGGTCTTAACGTCTTCATCGGGGAGCAACCTCGTATGCATTCACGGCAGCCAGCGCCGACGTTCTCGAGGTCGCACAGTCTGCGCTAACCACCGCGCCGCGTCGCCACCATCGCCACCCCATCGCCTCTGGAAGGTCTGCCCCCTCCCCCCTTCGCCCTCTCGCCTTCGGTCACGATTGTCACCGCCGCCTCCCACTGCCGGATTAAAGCAATGTTATTGCTTCATGATTTGCAAGCATTATTTTATTTATTTATTTGTAGCCATTAAGTGACCCGTACGGCCAATGGACCACATAAAACAGGGTAGTTAAATTCTACAATGGTTGCGTTGTAGTTGGGTTTACAGTCCTTGTCATTGTACATGTGTTTACAATTGAAAATTAAACAATACACATTTAAAATCTTATGTTCTAGAAAGTATTTAAATTCTTGATGTTAATTTGCAGACATATTTACATGGATTGGATTTGTGGATGGCCTCAAATGTAAGAGCGTTTTTCCAACTCTCAGAAGAAGTAAAATATTGCGAAAATCTCAAAACCACGTATTGGTTTAATATATTTGTTCGATTTTATTTATCAGACATGATCTTTTAAACTTAACGGTTTTTTACAATGATATGTTTTTTTTTGTTGAGAAAAAAGAAGTTTTTTAATGTTTGTTTAATGTTGAGATCACCATCTAAACTTGTGTTGGACCTCCGTAAGAATAAATTAGCTTTGACCCTACCAGATATAACACTGTCCCCTTGCCACCGCAGCTACAACTTCAAGGCCCAAGTGCTCATATGATTGTACAGGTTTTGCATCCTGCACTATGAATCCAAGGCTATCACCGCAACTGATGTTCACTCGTCGTGACCTACACGCAATCGAGTCACTCTTGCCGTTCATTCGTCGAAACATAGTTCCATAGTTTCATCGTAATATCAACATCACTTTACCACCTTCATTACCAGCAGGTCGTAGTCAAATTTTCTTCCCTTAATAGCAATTTTTGCAAGTAACGGCATGCGCGGATGTCACCGGGTCTGTTCTCAGCACTATCACCTCTGCCGCAGCCGCCATCTCGACAGCAGCATCTCCGAACTGACGTCTCCTAAGGCGTAGCCGCCGCCACCGGCGCCACCATCGCCCTCGCCCTGGCGCCGGCCGCCGCCCCCGAGCAGAGTCGTTGGGCGGCGCGTAATGTAAGAGCATGCAAATGGCCATCCTAACGGGCGGGTGCTCGAGGGCCGCCTCTGCGGAGCCACCGCCACCGCCACCGCCGCACACGCGCACTGGGTCCAAACGCTCGGGCGGTCGCGCCTCTCATCGTCAGGCAATGAAAAACAGAAAAAGAAAACCGTTTTTTGTTAATAAACAGGGTTCCAATTCTGTTGCGATAAAAATTCTTTGAAGATGACCTATAAAATGACCTAAAAATAAGAGGAAAGTGACTTAAAAATAAAGGGAAAATGACCTAATTCGTTTTAAATACTAAAAGAATGCGTACGAAAATGTTTGTTTATTAAATGGATTTTACAATTTTAAAAACAATTTTTTGATATAAAATAATCAATGTAAGGCTTTATGTTAGGAGGAAATGTAGGCCTCAGCTATGATATTCGAACCCCCAGTTTTGAAATGTCGAGGAAGTTACCGGAGATTATGTAATTTTGCGAGTTCGGAAAACAGAGTCCAATGCAGTAGTGAATTTCGACATGAACTGATGATACAATAAAACCTTTGTTATGATGTGTCATTGTAAATTCATGAAACATTCACTAACAAAAAACACGGAAAGGAAATCAAATGCGTATAATGACAAAAATGAAAGGTCCAAAAAATTTATCTAAACTTTAGAAATGTCAAAAAATTGAAAAACAAATAACCCGACATTTCTATCACCTTTATGTTGCGATAAACATTAATTTACTAGTTAGCTTCATCTAGATTACACCAATGAAAATATGGCATGTCATCAGAATTTTTATTAACTCTTGATCTTAAAAACTCTTCTTAATGGCTAATAATACGTTGCAGAAGTTCCTCTTCATCGCACGCAGGCTATACGTTTTATTGAATATTCCCCTCCTGAGTGTTTCAGGTCGTGAACTATGCTCGTGAGCGCTTCTTGTGGCATCGCTAAAAACAACTGAACTTCGAACAACCTTTTTTTATTATGTCTTTTACTAAAATAAATTAAATAAAAATAAAATTAAATATTACATGTGAAGATAAAACTGTTTTATCTCCCTGAGAAGGGTACTTCATTTGTACTTTTCTCGCTCTTGAGGTGATACCTTCCTTTCGCAGATAAAGTACTCGTTTTAATGTCTTATACAATAAATTACTATTTTTTCTTTAAAAGTCGAACAAAGAGTGTTAGGTAAAATTCGAATTTAAAGGGCAACTTCATTTACTGTTAATAAGCATAGTAAGGATTTCTACCAATCAAGAGAAAATGCTCAAAACATGATTGAGGTTGGATCCATATTCCCAGAAGTCCATTTTTCTAAAACTTCTATTAAAATGAAAATAATATAATAAAAAGCTTATACTAATCAGATTAGATTGAATTACTAGGATATCTCAAAACACGAAGCAAGCATTTTTTCAATAATGATAACGTAGTACAAATGCAATGTGCTGCTGATCAGACCTTCGAGAGAAGTGACGATGGAAACAAAAAAGGATCATATCATCTGTAGTTCATGGAACAACTTAAACAGATGGACAAACGGAACAGAAAGAAACATGTTATTTTTCTTTTTTGTATACAAAAAAATGTTACTATGTGATTCAGACATTCCCTCACAATCAAAATTAATACTAAAATAAACAAAAAAACAAATATGACCATCCATGAAACCGGAGTATACTCAATTTACCTTACATTTGATTTTATGCGTGATGGTTTTTTAATTGCATAAAAATCTGTTTTGAAATCGCGTAAAACTTGGGGGATGGGAGTTTTTAGTGCCATTTCCGTCCACTGTGCGTCGCCACCAGCGCTACCGCCGCCCCCGCCGCCAGGCAATCGCGCCGCGCGTGTTACGACTAATCCGCCGACTAAGGCACTGCGTAAAACGAAAGCACCCTTTTTTCGGGGGCGCTTTTTTTATTATTTTTGGAAGCTATCTGCTGCACGTGCTGATCCGTTGTAAGGTGCGAGAGCGGTAGAAGAGCGTGGCCCGAAAGAGAGCATTTGAAAGAGAAGGGAAATGGAAGTGCCAAGTGTAGTACCATTCTGGTGCCACTTGTACGTGAAGAGAAGAAGCATTTTTTGTAAGTATCTAAAATAACAAAAACGGAATGAGATACTAACATGTACACCCCAAAAGAACTTTATGTATTACATATTTGGAACAGTAAAATACTTAAACTTAGTTTCCTGTTAGGGATTATACGTAAACGAGATGGCAAATGACAATTATCTTCAGTATGACTAATGGATGGAATGCCGAGTATTTTCGTTTCCGAAACTACGACGTAATGGATATTAGACTAGAAATGATAGGTGAAAGCATGCAAATATTTAGTTCTCGAAATCATGCAGAGGATTAACACAGATTGAAATGTTGACGAAATTCAGTGGCAATCATGATAAGAGTTGGCGAGGGAATTGTAGGTCATGCATACGAATATCGAATTAAGTATCGTTAATACCGTACGTTGTGCTTTTAGTGCATGCCAGTACTACTCTCCTTTTCATTATGACGAGGGACCAACCGAAGCCGAGTTTGCGATTGATTTTCTCTTTTGGTTTTAGGGCTTCGAAGCTTAGTTTTCTCGATCAAATTTGTGGCTACAAAAAGGGATACCGGTAGTGTTTAAATTGGTTATCGCTTCTAGAACATTGCCATGTTCTATTCTTTCTCTTCCCCATCATTATAATATAAGGCCATTTATGTGAGAGGTCGAAAGCAAGTCTCATTTTTATAAATAAATAAAGAATATATGTACACAAAATTAGAAAGACTAGAAAAACAGAAATGACAAAACAAAAACCAATGATCTTTCAACCCAAGTAGTCATGTCGGTCAGGGTGTGAACATCAAAGAGGCTAAATTCAAAGTGTTGTAGGTTCGACTCCCACCCAGAACATAGATGCTAGCGTAAATATGTACGTAGTCTAAAAATGAAATAGCATGTATAAAAAACCAAAATATCGTAAAATCTAATCCCCCATTGGACCTCTGAAGGTGTGTAAATACTTGTGAAAGGTCTATCATGTGTCATGATAGCCGTAGAATAGGTTACTACGGTCGCTGAGAGTTTGTTGGAGGAAACATGGCGAAAAATTTGGCTGACGTAAATGAAAATTTATGTCTGTTGAATAATAATGAAACTTTATTCTGAAAATTGGTACTGAAGCAGCCTGTATTGTTAAGTATGTTAGCGATATAATAGAGAAAGTTTTAGAACGTTGATTACCGTTAGATTAAGTTGTCAGAACTTAAAATTCGAATAATTCGGAAGCCGATAATCGAATCCACGTGTTTTGTTGATTCTGAAATACACCGATTTAAAGTTGAAAACGAGGGTCATTACTAGAAAGGCTTCACAGGAAATGGAGGGGCAAATTGCAACGACGTCTTTAGGTGAGTGGCATCATCTTCAGCTGATAGGAAAACAATTATCAGTGCAAGGCTGACCCTTCGCTGGGGTCTTGCAAGCATCGAGACCATCAAGGGAGATTGCGTCGCTTGGGTTTGGAGAGGGTAATACTCATTTAAACTTTAATGACAATGCATGGTAAAATGATAATGAGAATTGTGTCAGTATTTAAAATTACAGACATAAATTAAAAATATAAATATTAATAAGTCCCCGACCTCCGGTGCGAGGCAGATTATGACGATTCCAACGTTTGCGCCCCTCATCGCAGGGTTTCATTTTATGAGTAGAGTTTACTCATTACAGACCAGAAGCTTTAGATGCTTGTTGCCGTCAAAATGCTTCGTTTGTCTGTTGGATAACAATTACGCCGTGTAAAACTCACAAGGCTTTATTAAAGTATCAGCAATCACAGAGGGTAAACTCAATTTCTTTTACATATCTCATTTCAGAATTAAAATGTCTATCTAATACGAAGGTTACATTTTGAAAATGCAACGTAAGACTCCCACACAACACACTGGGAGTTTGTTGAATAGTGGTTTTATTTGTGCAAGACAAAAAAGTAAGAAAGCCAGTGAAACCTTCCTTAATACTCAAAATTTAACAGAACATCTCAGGTATAGTCACGAACAGCTACAGAATAAGGACACCTTGACCATATAACTACATTTAACAGTCCCACTTCTATACACAGTACGCAATCTATGTGAATAGCACAATTTAAGTTCTACAACATTACTTCAGCAATTTCAAGGGAACCATTTTGCTTCAGATAAAGAAATTAAGATCATATTAAGAAATTACATTTAATACACTACACTTAAAATACAATGATCCATGATGAAAATTATATGAAGTTCACAATGTATTTAAAGCAGCTTGTATACAAGCAGGGCATAAAAAACACTTTTATATCAATTCTAGACGTACTGTTGCGCGCTGAGTACAGGGTCACTCGGTATTAGCAAATCAACTGCGACCCGTCACTCGAGACTGTCTAATTTCGTAGTTTTTTTACGCTTAATAAACATTCAATAAAGACATCCAACTATTAGGAGTTGATAAACGAAGGCGGCACACTTTCGGCAATATATATATCGGCTATCGATGCCTCATCGGTTAATAACAGCACAACCACACGAACCGATGTCGTATGTCACTTGTTTTATTAGGCAACCTGCTAGACGTACACGCGTCACATGATTTCAAGTTGCAGCAATCCCTGCAACTGTTATGCCTTAAATGCAGCATTGCAATTGTCTCTGTTACATCGCTGTCCGGGAGAGTCGTAGAGTTCGTGTGCTAACAGTGGCGCATTTTTGACACTAGCTTCACAGCTAGGTCGAATTCAACCATTATCAAGGGGAGAATTCAAATGGTCAGCTGCTCTGATCAGTAATTGTCTGTGATTTCTCTGATCAATACCACGCGAATGCCAGAGCAGTACATTAACGCACCACGGACTGCGCGCTGTTTGTCCTTCCTCACCCTTCTCCCCTCCACTCTTCTTCAAGGAACACTAACACAAACATGCGGTAAATGCTTTCATACACACATGTCGGGAGCTACGAGTTTGTCCAAGCTGAGTCGAATTTATGCTGTCTTTCATGACACGAGGAGAGTTTGAAGTGGGAGAAATATTCGATTCTGCACTTCGTCCGTGATATTGTTAATAATTGGTTTCGAACTCGCAACTCCTCCGGGTAATGTGTTGTTTGACTTAGTTTGGATTGCGCTCCTCCGTTATCTCCTGTGACGAAGAGAAAATACATACTCCTTAAATACATTTTTTTATCAAATGATATAACGTGGAACTGAATTCTTATAAACACTAATCAAAACCGTCAAAATAAAATAGTTATTTGATGTTAGCGCTTTACTTAAAGGGGAATGCATTTAACGCTTCAAAAGTTTCATTAAAACATGTATTAAAATGGAGAATACAGGAGAATGAAGGGGCCTGTGTTACAGGTTCCATTCGTAAGCATATGGCGTTGCTCGAAAGCCAATATTCCCAGAAACGCCACGTATATAATATTCTTCCTTCCCTTGTTTCGCAGGGGCTAAATATGATTTTAATTCACCAGGCGCATCGCAGAGAGAGGCAATCTAAGGGACGAGCGCTATTTTTCAAAGTCTCCCTCAACACTTGGGTGGGCCATGCGGCGGCGGCGGCGGCGGTGGAGACGTCGGTGGCGGGAGAGGTGGTGGAGGAGGAGGTGGCGGTGGTGGTGGTGGTGGTGGTGGTGATGGTGGCGGGCGGGAGCCATTTGCATGGCATTTCACGCCAATCCGGCGCCTGTCTCGGCCGCTTAGCTGGGCGAGCTCAGTCGCCTGCAAAATGGCCGCGAAGGGCCGAGGACGGCGCGCCGCCGAAAAGGGCTGAGCGCATCAAAGAGCGCGCGAGGGAAAATTACTCTGTTAAACCCCATGGACGCACGTGAGCGTACGAAGACCGCACACGACGGCGAAGCTAAGCGACATCGTGCTCAGGCTGCGCAGACACGAATTGCAGTGTTACTGAACAAGAGATTAACAATCTTATTTGATTTTTAGCAGAAGTGTTTTGATTAATTGTCGTGTATGACAACTGACAATGAACAAAACATGTTTTAATTTTTAGTGCTAATCAATTAGATTAATTTAGTACCTAATTGTTCTGGTAATAATAACTTTTTTCAAATAATGTAAAATCGCAGCGAAAATCAGCAAAAGACGTCTACGGATCTCCGGGGAATTGGGATGCAAAGAAGAAAAAAGGTACTGCACCACCCGAACCAATACTGATAGGTACATTTATTCTAAGTTAATACATCGTTTACGTTAATAGTAAAAAATGAAATAAGAATAAAAGTTCTGAATGCACTTGAAACTATTGCATGAGATCGTGCACGACTCCCACGGTGCGTTGTTTATGTACATTGTATTTGTGTTCGTCAACTACTATAAACATCAGGTCCGTAAGTGTAGTGCAAGCAATATGTGTGGAGGTATCGCTGTTCCTACCTCGTTGGTACGCGAGATCCGTCGCGGACCTCTTCCGCGCCCAGGGTTTCCCTTCCCCACCAGTGGGGCACGGCCTCGACTAGCCCCCCGACGTGTGCGGCAGGATGGTGCGTATGCAAGGGGATAAGGATGAGGAAGGAAATTTCGCGCGTGTCGCGGCCCGTTTCAGGGTACTGAGCCTGCTTTCACTTGGTAAAAGGCGAAGAACCAGAAATTCCCAACTTTCTTATTGCATGGGTCCATTCAAATGAAATGTTTGCTTCATCAGCTCCCTTGGATTTTTTCTATAATTACAGCCTAATCAAAACAAAGAATAGCACAAAAACGACTTACAAAGAATTCCAGATAACAATACTGTTGTTAATATCTCGATTCCGGGCGCGTCAACTACTAGATAGATTAGTCCTGTAAGTGTAGCGCATGTTATATCCCGGGAGGTGGCGGTGTTCCTCACCCGTTGGGATGTGAGATCCAGCGTCTTACACATTAGAGTATGGGATTTTCCCTCTAGGTATCGCACTAGTAGGGCCCCACCCCCTCCGGAACAAGCTGTAAGATCCCAACTGATCTCCCGACATTCACAGTACGATAGTGCATGTATGTGTATGTGTATGTGTTTGTGTGTATGTGTGTGTGTGTGTATGTGTGTATGTGTATGGGAAGACGATGGTTCAAGGATGAGTGAGATAAAGAGAGATACCACTTTGAGTAGTTGGTTTGTAATACTCCTTGTTGTGCAATGATTACAAAATTCAGTCTGCATTGAGGGTTTTTTAAGAAATTGCATTACATTTCTGCAGTGTGTGTTACGGATAATATTTTCTTGCACGGTAGAGAAGTCTTTGTGAATAGATCTTTAGTTTTCCAAACATCCAGACGAAGGGCGATCAATACAAAAGAAGGGAAGCGCATATGTAATTACATTAATAATTTAAATCTTATTCGGCCATACAGGCCGTTCATGGTTTTGCTCCAATTACGTACGTTTAATCAAAGGCATTTTCCGGCTTTCAGGGGCTGCCGATTTCGGCTATCCAAGCCGGGTACCGTATGTGTCCCTCGTGGGGACGCATTGTACGGCGTGTTTTTACCAACTGCAAACGCCGTCACACCTTTTGTTAACTAGATACACTTGCGGGCTCCTCGGTCTGCAGACTCACAAAGCCTTCGACGATCACACACACACATGAAACACAAGGGACAAACCATGTCAACAGCGAGACTCCAACTTGGGGCCCTACCAAACGAGGCGCTGAATACGCTCTTGTATTGGCGCTCTGTACGCTCTTGCCATTTCGGCCATCAAGGTCGGCGCACACACTACGTATGCAATAGCCAATTTTTTTGTTTGTTATTGAGTTAACAATAAAAATGAAAATAATGACTGATGATTGGTGATTGTTTTATAGTTTATATCAGAAAACAATTATCAAATATATTTTTGTTTGTAACCGATCAACATCATGATTGTACCGGCGAGTAACTACTTCATATTCTGCTATTGACCGCAGTCGACCTCTCAATCTTCATTGATCCCCTTTAACATTGAATCGATCCCCAAGGAGTCGACATGGAACTCTTTGGAACTCACACTCTTAATGAATTCAATTTAACTATATAACTTGGAAAATCCACCATCGACGGGACTCCAACCTCTGTACTTCCCAATGAGCGACGCTTCGGAGGCAATAGCAATGTTGCCTTTGAGCCATTCCATGAGGTGAGACGACCATGGACACAAAGCACACGAGAGATCAGGGCGGGGTTCGAACCCGTGACTCACGCGCCGAGGTGCAGAGTCAGTACGATCCTCAGGCCCCGCGGCCGTAGCGGAAGGCGCGCATTTATTCTTCCGGCCGCTGCACTAAGCTAGCTTTCTCACATTAGAGCCCAGGCGCGGACAGCAATCAGAGCCACAATTTCGCAAGGGGTTTCTCTAAGAGATCCTACCATCAACAGCAAGTAATAATAATATATACTTTATGCTCCACTCATTGACCTTAAGGACAAGTCAGGCTTATCAGTCGGGTGAAATTAATTTCTTTCTGATTATTATCCCAATCTAAAACAGTCATAGTAGTACTATTATTAGTTTCATTTGTTCAGAGAAGTATTTACAAACAATGCAGCATTACGCGAGGAACAATGACTTGAATTTGATAAACTAACGGGTTTTCAAGATCACCTTCTAGGCAATCTTCACAGTCATAGTGACATTTTACAGTCAGTTGGCCTCTACACAAATCCGAAGAGTTAGCAGTTTAAAGCGCTAAACCAAGTGCCAGTGGGCGGCCTTAATAAATCTGGCGTGATGCTTTGGCGGCGAGATCTCCGCCGTGATGTCATCCATGTACTTCCCGGTTCAATAATGGAACGAATGCAAGCAGTATGGATGTAACGAAAGGATTGTACGGCGTGTTTTTACCAACTGCAAACGCAGTCAAATATCAGAGTTAACTTTGGTCTTATCTTTTCCATTAAAATTTTACTCTCGGGGCATCTATTCCAGGCAGACGTCCAAGAAAATCGATTGAAAACACGCAGCACGCAAAACGTGGGCGGCCGTGAGTCGCGGTGTCGAACTTCGTATCGTTCGTACCATTATCCGACGGTGCGCGCGGAGCCCTCCGCACAAGCAGAGGCTGCCGCCGCCGCCGCAGAAGCCAAGAGTCACGTGCCGACTGCGTACAGTGCGAAATTAACCAAATCTAGAAGATCGAAAACAGTTTATGAATAGCGGCGGTAAGAAGATGGCCATGACTACATTCGTTTGTTTGAGAATTGTGAGAGGAATCATGATCATCGTTTTGAAAATTAGTGTCACAGCCGCACGATTACGTGATTTTAATTTTCTTCTTTTATTTTCTGATTCTTTTTAACAGGATATTATATCGAAATTTACAAGTAGTAAAATGCAGTATGGATATCATCGGATCCATGGATTTCATCGTATTGGCTTCGTGTGATGGGTTTCAGATCAGCTTCCAATGACAAGAAATAACATATAAGGGAGAGATTAGGCAAGTAGGTTTTAAACATACCGACAAACGACTTTGCTGGTGAGTTCTTTAAACAACAAAGGAGTTGCTTTCTATCAGTTTTATTTTATCCTATCGAAATTAATTTTTTTCCTATAAAAATCAGACCCAGATGAAGGCAGAACCATGTATTCATGAACAGGGGGACCGTATGTCGATATTTGAGTTTTTACACGCGATTTGAACGAACAAACCTTTGTTCCGTGTAGAGCTGTTTATTTTGATTTTTTGATTACTTATTTTGGCTCGTCAACTGCTAACGTCGTTAGTTCCGTAAGTGTAATGAGTGTTTTTATTGCGGGAAGTGACTGTGATCTTCCCCACTGGATGACCCGGCGCCGATTTACCGTCGGCTAGCAGGTTTTTCCCAACCAGGTCTCTCCCACCAGCCGAAACAAGTCCTGGCCTCCCAACATTGTGTGTTCGTGTAATACATGTAAGTGAAAATGTGTTGAAGTAAGGGGTGAGGATGGGAAAAGGAAGGGGAAAGAAAGATCGCGGTTCGCAGCCCGATTGTTAGCGTGCTGTTCTGGCATTCACCTGGTGTTGATTGGAGAAATCAAAGAAAACTACAAATCAAAACAGCCGGCTTGAAGAATTCTTCTTTAGACAGCGACTGAATTCGACCTAGCTGCCAAGATAGTGTAGAAAATCTTGCCGCTGTTGAGAATCGAACCTAGGACCTCCCGGGCAGAGGCACTGCAGCGACATCAGTTGATACCCTCCCTGTACAGCCGAGCTATTACGCACTACTTGGATCATCCTTCTAGAAAGGACACGTTTCGCACTGTGCGGCAGCGAGGGCCGTCCACGCGCGGGCGGGGCGGGGGCGGGGGCGGGGAACGTTATGGCTCGCGACGGCCGCCGCATTTATCAGCTGCATTCTGCGCCGGCCGCGTTGCGCACAGTGACGGTGGGGCGCCGCGGGAGAGCCAACACAGCGGCACCGAGCTACACCTCTCTCCAGCCCACAACGCCATCCCAGCATGAAGGTAAGCCACAGCGACCTCGTTCACCAACACTATGGCGACGGGGACTCAAAAAGGTAGTTGGATTTGCTTGTGTGGTAATATAATTAACTTAAGGCACTAAACCACAAATGAACTTTTGTGTCTCGTAATAAGAAAAATGTATTTCGTCTTTCAAGTGCAATGTAGCTCCTTCCAAACATGTATTTCGACCTCTCGTCTTCTTGTGATGTCATGGGGATATCCCATTGGACTTTTATCTAATTATTAAAGGTAAACAAACACAATCACAAGTTATACATCACCAGAAGTCTACCTATGAAGATTCATAGGTAGACTTGTGGTGATGTATAACTTGTAGCATTTACCTGAAAGATGTTTTTCGGCTCTGATGCATGGAAATCACTACTTGCCTTTGCTCTATATTGAATGGAAAGATGTATTTTGCAGTACCCTATCGGCAAATAGTACTTTGTCGATAGTGTACCGCCATAAAAACAGCTAATCATAAACAAAATGTGTGTCAGATGTATCAACATTGCTACCGTGACGTTTATTGTGAATGATCCCCGAGAAGCATACAGATAAATTTCCATGAATTTGAACTAAACGAGGGGGCTACTAATGACTAGTCACCCGGCCTCTTTGTGTTGAATTTGTGGTGGATGAAGCGAGCTTTCGTCAGATTTTTCCGATTCTCTGACTCATTCTATCATTTCACATCCTCATCATTCATCTCTCATCATAATTGCTCTATCTTCATTTTCGAGTAAAAGTTTGTCTTTCTTCACAGTTCATCTAAAAAAAAATATAATCAGAGTATTTATTGACAGAGATTTGAGATGTGTTGGTATTTGAGCTGCCTTTGCTATGGCTTCAAGTTTGGAAGGTTCAATTTTAGGAGTTCCAGGGAAGAAAATATTTTTTTTTAAATTACTCTAATAGAACAATGTGCATTTGAAGTCCATTTATCATTTATTGAAAATCGTGAATTTTCGAAACTTGCAAAATGCAATCTCCTACGCTTTTTTTTCTAGAGAGAGTTTTCCAAGACGAATTAAATGGATTGAAATTTAAATATTATTATACTACGTAGCGCTATAAATAATATGCGAAAACACATGCTGTTGGAACCTCACTAGTTTCGCTTTGTAGGCGACACTCATGATTCACTAATCAGCTAAGAGCACTTCTGGCTTGTAACTACAGGAAGCGTCTAATATCAGAGATGCTACATATAGACAAACGGTCAATACTCTGAATGTTCAATTGGACACCAGCAAATGATAACAACGTATTTACAAAATATTGTTTAATTGACCGAGTCGTGATTCAGTGTTCAGTTGACGCAAACAAACTTTTAGATAATCCCAATTAACTTAAGAAAACATCAGTAGATTGACAAATATTGATACGTAGGTTACACCGTAACTCAGAAACACTTGATACGAATTTTTCTTACAACCAGACATCCATTGTGTCAGCCCCCAATTAGATTAATGGACGTCGTGGAAAGTATTGGGCGAACATATTCATTAGATAATTATTGACAAAAGATGGTGGAAAACCGGAACTAATAGTAAGCTGTCACAATAACAGTTTTGTTTGTAATACGTTTTTTAAATAATAGTCTGAGTTTAATGATTGTTCCTGTGTATTAATAGAAACTATACCGGAAGAAAAATCCGAACCTATAGGGAACATATTCGAAACGTTGTATACATTTTAAAAAGAAATAATTGCCTAATTTGTTCCTATATTTCAATAATAAATACAGTCATAAATCAATATTAGAGACAGCGAGATAAGCTTCTTATTCAAAAAATAATTCCATATTTACTACTTTGACACATTTATTTGTAAGGGAGAATCTCGACAGGTGATTTCGCAACACAATAAGTACAACCTCTCCTTAATTAAGGTTGTGCGTACAGCGGGTGTCCATTAACATCGTACTTGTGCGCGAGAGGCTACTTTTGGAGCTACAGTTGTATCCAGTTAGCAACTATTACCGACTGTCGCTTTTGGCTAAATTATAGTAGAAGAGCTCTCGTTGTTTATAGTATCAGCAAGTTTTTCTATAGAAGTAGTAAAACCGTTGTACAATAATACTTCAGCTGCTTATGATCGCCCAAGTGTATGCCGGATTCTCTCTCCGACATATCCTCAGGCATACAGCAGCTAAGCGCGGTTTTAGAAGGACTCTCAAAGAGTCGCAAGCCGTCAGTACGCCCTGTTTAGGAGCGAGAATTTGGCAATCTCACCGAAAACAACGTCTAGCATTCAGGAATTCAAATCTTGCTAATGTAATCCACTTTGTTTTTCTCATCGGGGGACAGCTTCAACAACGCTGTACCATTCGCTCCGCCTGGCATTTCATCCACTCTCCGTCAACCGTAGCTTTGGCCTTGGGGGGAGGGGCGCCCCCCACTCCCCCACCGCTTCACCCCTCTCTTTCTGGTGCAACACGCCGGGACCTTATCAATCGATAACCCACAGTGACAGACACGGCACTTCTCAGCTAGTTCCTCGGTTACCCCCTAGGCGCCGCTGTGATCCTTGTGTCCTTAGCGGAACTGATGGTTAACGATACGTGTGATAGGTTACGATAGAGAATGGTTAATGGAGCATATCAGCTAAAGGCGTTTGGCTCTGGGAGTACCCCGAGAAAACCTGCCCCAATCCCGCTTTTTCACCACAAATTTAGATTTAGATTTATTTACAATTATTTAGTAAAAAAAAAATACAGTAAAAACTGTGTGTGACGTAGGGGGGAAAATATTTTCTGCGCACGTTTTCTAGAGTTCCAGAATCCCTTCCCGTCATTTTAACTATAAATAGTTGAAAGGTGAGTATTCCATTTGGAACTCCCTGGGATCGAAACCGGACACCCGCAGTAGAAAGCGGGCGGTCTGACCACTACAATATGGGTAGCCTTGAAAACTTCCTAGTATGTTTCCTTTAGCGTGTCCCTGACTACGTCATAAATTTGTGCAAAGGAAACAAATGTAAGTTCACCAGAAAGGGCTTCCTCAAAAGAGGACGATAGACATTAATAGATTAAATTAAAATAGAAAAAAGAAGACTGACGTACTGGGATTTAATAATGACTATATTTCTCATTAATGCAGATTTGTCTGTCATTTAGTTAGTTTTGTTCCTCTATTACGTAATTGCCGAGTAAGAATGTTTGTCTGGAGTCAAAGTATTTACTTCTCGAAGCCACACACTTTAGTCAATTAAATATTCAATAATTATTTTCTCTTCGGTCGATGTTACCTATAACAAATTTTGATATGTGAGAATGGATGCAACAAGATGAAATTGAAAGATAAATATTATTCCTCTAACATATGTAGAAGAGAAATAGGTATTGCAAAGAAATAGGAACTTTTAATGTACTTATTTCCACAATTGCGACTAATCACGTTTCAAACCGAGATTTCATTGCATCATTCAGAAATATTGTTTCATGAATTGACTCCATGCTCTGATAAATCACATTATTTTCAACTTGCATAACACTGGAACTTGGTATTCATATTACATTCTGGTTTATTATTTGTGGAATAGTTTCTTTAAATCAGAGATTCATAACCTATTTCTTTCATCGATCCCTTTATGTTTTCTCGACAATGAACAGCAAAATACATATGATTAGCACAAACAACGACACATAATTTCCTTAATGTGAACGGCATTAAATTTCAAAAGAAGAACAAATTTGTTCTTAATTATAAATACATAAGAGAAAGAGATGTTAAATATGAGAAAATAAATAATTATCAAGTTCATGAATATTTTTTTTAAATCAGTGGCTACTTGATTATAACGATCAGTCACCGGTGCACTTTGGCTGTAGACCCCGAAATGAACCGTTAATCATCATTGATTCTCTTTAAAATAACATCGATCCCGTTGGAAACTCTTGCTTCAAATAGTTTTTTTCATTTCTTTAGGATAAAAGAAACACACGTCTAATCTTGTGGTTCAGGATTTGGCAAGAACGGTGTTTATTTTTGTAGCCTTTGATGTTTTAATAATTAATAATGTATATTCGACGCCCGCCCTCGCAATAAAATTTCTATTTACAGAGAACAGGATTCAAGCAGAATAGTTGAAGGAACACGAACATATTACACAATGGAACTTACTTAACTATATAAAACAAAAAATATTCTCGCCGCATATCCCTAGTCTCAAGGCGTTACACATGTCATAATATAGGATAAACAATATGTCTCATGAGTCATGCAAGTCCCCCATGTTGCAAACAGAATGACACGTACAAGAGTCGTTGTGAATGTTCTGAGTCATATTAATGACGCTTCTGAAGAGTTTGAATTGAGCCCATCAAACGTGGAACGTGACACGAACGTAAATACTTCTTTTACACTCAAAAGGATGAATCACGGAAATACCGCCTCTGTGCAACAGTCACAAATGAATCACTTCAATAAGAAGAACGAATTATTGACTATTATGAGGAATAACGGACTAGTGAATTTTCGATTCGAAACTACACAATAGTAATAGTATATTATGAAATGATGATGTAATGTTGGGTTTGCGAGTGTGATACTTCACACGAGTGTGATTAATACCCATTAAATAAAAATTTCATACAATGCTTTTTTCTACGACCGATGATGAACATTTACATTGAATCATTTCATGGCAGTTGACATGCAGGATTCAGCCAAGGCTACCTAGCGTACAGATCCCTAACCCTACCCTAACCTATGCTGCAGCAGGTGGCTTAGGTTACCAGTCTGCCTGCGAGGGAGTACTGTGCTAGTCAAATAGGATAAAACTGAAATTAAGATCCAATTTATTTTCAATAATATTCCATGAAAAAAGATACTACTAATAAAAAAATTAAAACTGATAAGCATAATATAATATTAAGTGCAATTTTAATGTACCAAACGAACAAAACATTTACTAGAACGATTCTAAAAAGCCAATTCTTGATTTGTTAACTTTTCTGTGATTGGTGAAGAACCTGTATCATAATGAAATCTGTATTATAATAAGTATAACTATGCAACAAAGCCATGAGATGACAAAATTCAACAAGAGTAGAAAAAATAATATTATTTCTGCATGGAATGAACCGCTGTTGATTTTTGAGTGAAGTTTTGTTTGACATGTGTTGTGAGAACCCTCCGTGCCCACCCGCTGCTAGACTCTGCTGGTGCGCAGGCGCAGTTGCAACTGGTGTGGGCGGTGACTGTCGCGACGGCCGCGTGGGGCGCGGCGGTCGCGGCGGAGGCGCCGACGGCGGCGCCGATGGCGACGGCGAGGCGGGGCGGGCCGCTGGTGTGGGCGACGGCGAGCGAGAGCGCGGCGGCGGGGGCGGGCGAGGGCTGCGCGGCCGTGCTGCTGTCGCCCTCCTGGGCGCTGCTGTCCACGCGCTGCCTCAAGGGCGCGCCGCCCTACCACCTCACGCTCGTCGCACCCGGTACGTAGAGAAGGCCACGCAGATGCTTTTTCATCTTGTTCGAAAAGGAACGCGAGTTTAATTTACTTGTATTTATAAGAAGTCAATATAATTCTTCCTAGGGGAGGAAAATACAGGAGAGGTGGGTCATATAAGTACTGATAACATATTTCGTATATATATATATATAAAGCTGACTGTGAATCAACGGGACAGTCGTCAGGGACTTTATGGCTTCACTTATCGTGATCAAGGAAAAAAGATATGCAGGACACACTCGAATACATCCCACAGTCATAAAAGAGTATAGCTAGTGCGTTCGTGTTTGTTTCTAAAGCTAAGGAAGTTATAAATATTTTTAGAATTCATTGACGTTAAGCACATGCGCGCTATTAGTCAATAACACTTGGAGGCAATTCCATTTCTTTCTCCATTAATAAAATAAAAAAAAATTCATCAGTCATTAACTACTAAGTTTCTGTTTCTAGTGAAAAGCCACTACTTCTCAATTGTGGCACACTTTTTTAAAATTCAACTTTTCCTAACTCAAACGATTTACTTCTTTTGAGTTTATGCTCTAGTTCACTGTTGTTGAGCAATTACTTCTATATTACTGATCGAGATGCTTATCTTTAAGCTTCTTCGCAAACTTACTGATTCCTTCTGTACCTGCGTCGGCGTCCTTATGTCCGGAATGTTTCTGCAATGAAGACTACTGTAGTCGCGTATATTCTTCATACTTGCATTTTTGTTGAAGACGTTTGTCTCCCTAATGACTCTCTTAATGCAAATTGTCTCAGGGTATATTAGCGTCTATGGTAATTCATAATAGCTCAAATATATTTTTGAATACATCTTTTTTCAAAACATGAAATACTTCAAAATATTTATAAAAAATCCAGTACTAAAATAAATACAAATTTCAAATTTACATTTACCATTTAGATTCGGCAATGGCTTAACGATGAAAAATTAGTTGTTAAGTCTCTCTTTGCTCCGGAGAAGTAAGATTGCATACATTTCGGACTATTTATTAAGAATTTAAATGGTTTACTGAAAATAGCACTTAATGCATATGATTCAAAACATTTACTCAAGACTCAGAGAAAGTGAAACAATGTTTTTTTGGGGAAAGTCTGGTATTAGTTATTTTTGAAAATTGGCAAGATTCAAATACAAATTACGAAAAAACTACCAATAGTTTGAAAAATACTGTACATGAAATAATTTCAAGGAAGCCAATATTGATAAAATTATTAAGAAAACAATTCTGCTGTCATACGAAAGTGGGGAACAGGCTCTAAAAAATAAAACTTTGAAAGGCAAAACAATTGAACGACAAAATTAGAAAGCATGTTTGATTAAAAAAATAAAAATATAGTATGAGCTTCATTTTAAAAAAAAATTACCTTTCAAATTTGCACGGTTTTAAATTGAGCCAGACCCATCCCAGAATATCAACTTCTGAAAAATATCCTCCGTACGGTTGTTTTTTTAGATGTAAACAGGCAGGCAGACCATTCGCAAAATGCTGTGTACGTGGCACATGTGCAGTAACATAGAATCCAGTGCGAATAAGAGTAGATTTTGCTAAGCGTCAATACATCGATGGCTGAAAACCAGACTATGCTAAGCCCATTTAAATAATAATAATAATAATAATAATAATAATAATAATAACTACTTTATTGCAATTATTTTATCTACTTGAAACTCCTCAGGATTGAGGTCCTATCGAAGAACCTAGGAATCCCAGAGATGTGAGCAAGATGCAAGAGGGACTCAGTAGCGCGTTCTCTGTATGTGGTACGCAAGTCTCACGTTGAAAAGTCCATGGGGCTTCACCAAGTCTGTGAATGTGACTCCTGGGTGAGTGAATGAGAGCCCCAATTACGTCTGGTGCCGTCCCCAGTCTTTTACTTCTTCCTGGAGATCACGCTATTTCGTTATTTTCCCGATGTCATGGTTCACTCTTGAATATGCAGGAATGCCTATGTCAACTATCCATGTCAATCGTCAATTTGTCTTCAACAACGGTGACATCTATGAGCTATGACGGTGAGAGCTACGATACAAATAAGGGTCTATTTGAATCTTGGAATCCCAGTGAATATTAATATTGGAGTTTTCGATCACCAATTAGACTTTTAGTTCCACCGTTGATTAATAACCTGAAAACAAAACAAAACAATACTCTCTTCATAGATTCGAGTGCAGCACTTTCAGCCCTGCGCAATCTTGCTAATGGCATTGATTAAATGTTTCGTCTCTTTGTGTGCACTTACCATTTTCTGTTCGACAGGCCGCTGTTATTCGTGCATATTCTTGGGCAGCTAGAAGTAGATATTCGGCCAATTCCATTTCCTCGTATGCGTGTGTAGAGATATAATTGTAATGCTTCCAGAGTCGAGATTGGCGTATATGCACGTTTTGGTTAACATTGGTTTTTGGTCTGTCTGACAGTCAGTTCGTTTCCGTGCTTGTAAGCCTGTCTGTAGTCAAACAGAGGAAAGCGCGCTTACTAATACAATTTTCATTAAAAACAACTCTTTGAAATATAAAATTCATCCTACACCTGTAGTATTTTGGAATACAATCAGCAGCATGTATCGTCCATATTCTCTACGATGTACTTGGAATATTTGGCGTGGAGCGGGTCGCCTTGCCGCGTTGTTCAGTCTGATGCCGCTGCCTACACCCACCCGAATCTATACAGAGAAGTTACTCCAAAGAGGGGCCAGTTTAACAGGTCGGGAAACAAATGAACGTCATGCAGGGGGATAACAACGCAAGAGAGAGTGTTGAAGACATTTCCAAATGATCTAACTGTAAACGAACGCACTGACAGAACAAGTGCATGGACATAACCTGCAGTTACGTTGCCGACAGTGCCCAAGCAGTAACTGTCGTAACACGTCCTTCTAATAGAAATCTCTCTGTACTGTTAGGCGCTCCCGCCTCCGTCTGTCACCACGCGCACCACCCTCGCTGCGACTCCAACTCCACCCCGCCACTAACCGTCAAGAGTAATATCAGAGCACTTCGAGTGATATTTAGTGTGACTAGACGACGAAATAACACGAATAGAATGGATAATTAAATTCATAGGAATTACGAAAAAGAGATATATTACTCAAAACTGCTCCGAGTTACCACTGCCTAATGGGCTAACACATTTACAAAGAAAATACATAAGTTTACAACAGTTGGATGCAGAAAACAATTTGGATAGTTTCAATTTTATGATAAAAATTTCATTCCACAATTATAACAAAACTACTTACAAGAACATTTATTAAAATGACAATTATTAAAGTTGTAGGAAGTTGGATTTTTCATGTTCTAGGATTCCTTGGAAGTATTTGAAATGGAAGACGCGGATAAGATGGAATACCAGCGGAATTCGTCAATTTCAAATGGACTGAAAATACGTTTATACTCATTAACGTTTTTTCCTGTATAATTTTGGCTGTAACACTTCACTTAGTTTTGACAGCATATTCTCTGTACTCTTCAACATCTAATCTTTGATTTTTGATATAGTTTTATTTTGATTATTTCGTTTCACTAACAAAAAATATAACTCATGTTATAAAGAAATACATTTATATTCCAAAGAGGTTGGAAGTAAAATCACAATTAAACTCTGCAATTTTTTTACGTACAAAATTACACATTTACATTCAGTGTTATGCAATTACACATTTATATTTTTTTTTGCAAAAGGAGAATTCATGCGAAAAGTGATTTACATAAAAAATGAATATCTAATATCATTATTAACATTACGTTCCATTTGTTCTCGCGGGCGGAACTAGCTTTTCATTGTTCACAAACGCATTTTGCATGTCTACTGCTCACGCTGGAAACATGCGGAGTAACGCATGACTGATCGCAGTTTCGCGGGAGCGCGTTGGGGGTCAGGCACGTGGCAACGAGTGCACACACAGCGCTTCCACTGCAGCTCTTGCAAGCCGCTCCCGAACGCCCAGGTTTGCGCAAGCTCCTCTCTCGAACGAGCGTCAACATGCAGGGACACGAGCGCTGCGGCGCAGGGCTACCAAAACGCGCGATTTCCCAACTGAGCATTCAACAACAACAACAACAAAAAAGATGCCAAATCATTAAAATAACTTAACTAAAGCGGCCAAAATGAATATATTAGAACGTATTAGCAATAAATAAAATCAATATATTATAATTTTTTCTAATGTTTTGTTTTCTTTCTACATCTGTAATTCAGGCAACATATCCGACTGGCACTCAAAGAAATATTTTCCAATTACAGCACGAAGATACTGAAAATGAGGGAGACATTTTAGTCCTCCTAATTATATTCCTTGCAGCAACAATTTAAGGATGGATTTGTCATTTTCTTCACACTATGGAAGAAGGAAGGAAGTGCAAAAGGAAGGAAGTGCAAAAGGACTGTACTTGAAATTTAAAAAATTGCCCCCTTCCGATTTTGTAACACATTCTATTCAGTATTATACAAAATTGTAGGCATGGGTTGCGAAATGGGTTTGCAAGTTTAATGAATAATTTATACTAATATGTTTGTCCATTATTGATTTGCGTATTAATTCACTTTAAGTAAATTGACAGAAAATTGCATGCTAAATTAGTGGCAGAATGTTAAATTCGACTGCATTAATTGTTGACATTTACAGATGTTATTTTACTTCAAATCAAAAAACGAAAATCGAGTTAGTAATATGTTTATAATATTCAAACATACCAACTCTGGAGTACAATATTTATTCTTTGAAAACATACAAGTACGCAACATCAAAAACATGTTTCATCTATATGCAATAAAAGACGAAAGAAATGAAAATTATCTCACTTCATTGCCGAAAAGTCTCGGATTTAGAATTTTTTCGAGTTGTTAGTAACTTTGGATTTATTTGGCCCAGCGCGCAGCGTGCCGAGGGATGGGGCGTGGTGTGGCGTGGCGGGGCTTGGTGGGGAGTGGCGTGGCGAGAGGGTGTCGTGTGGCGGGGCGTGGCGTGGGGGGGCGTATTGTTATGGGGGCATGGTGTAGGGATGGCGTGCCGTTGGTGTGGGCGTGGCGTGTGCGGGCGGGCGTGCGTGGGGGGCGTGGTGGCGGGGAGCGTGGCGTGGCGGGTGGGCGTGGCGTTGGCGTGGCGAGGGGGCGTGGCGTGGGGCGTGCGTGGCGTGGGGCATGGCGGGGGCTGCGTGGCGGGGGCGTGGCGTGGCGGGGGGCGTGGCGTGGCGGGGGGCGTGGGCGCGTGCGTGGCGGCGGGCGTGGCGTGGCGGGGGTGTGGTGGTGGCGGGGCGTGGCGTGGCGGGGGACGTGGCATGGCGGGGGCGTGGGTGGCGGAACGGGCGGAGCGGGCTCGAGGGCGTCTGGAGTGCGCGCGTGCTGACTTCATAGGCGGCGAAATAATTGGTGACGCCACAGCCTTTCACAAGCCGCCGCGAGGCAATCCTGAGGAGAGTGAACATGGCGGCCGGCGGCGTTCGTACTCTGATTAATCCGGCGGCGCTTCATCCATCCATCATCGGCGAGCGGATCATCAATCAATTAATCAGCCACCGATTCCTGCGTGTCCCGTTATATATTGACAGAGGAAGCTGGTGAAATATGGGAGGGTGCGGAGTGCGAGCGGAGCGGGGGCGGGCGTGGGAAAGGGCGATTGGATGAGGGGCCCGGGATGCGACAGTGCGGTGGCCGTGTGGTGTGCTGGGGTGGGGTGGGCGGTGCCGGCACAGAAACAGGGGGAGTGCAGTGGCGGACGGGACGTTCTGTTCCATTAGCGAGGCCAGTTGAAATGTGTTGGTTGGGAAACGATCTAACAAAGAGAGATGAACAGATAGGCAAGAGCAGACGAGGTAGGTGAGAGGGAAAGGCGAGAAGGAACGGGATCCTGGCTTTGCTCAGTGATGGTTTAGTACAGAATGAGCAGGAGAAGGTATAGACTTCGAGGTGAATGTTTACAGAATATGTGTGAGGGCAGGGAACGTTGGTGCAAGCAATTCCTGGGTGGGGTGGTGCGAGTTGTGACGGAGATTGAATCAGTCAATGACCCCCATCTCGGTCACGGTTCTCGTACAGTTTCTCTCATCCTTCGAGCAAATGCACAATTTTTTGCTTCTCGTAATAAATTTAACATTATTATCTGTGAACGTCTTATAGAGTTCAGCGGGAAATATAGTTATTACAATTATCATTTTCCACGTTTAACTGGCAGGAAGTCCATTCCGTCACAAAAGGCACCATAAGGGATAGAAGCAAAAATGTATTGCTTCTTTCTCTTTCATATGATTTTAAATTACACTGAAGCGAATTTTTCTCAACAATTCTTGCCAAAAATGCTTATTTCCATCTATATACAGAATTCAATTTGTATAGAGTTAGGGCAGGAATCCAAGAATTTAAGATAAAATGCACAGAATTTTCCCCATAGTACGGCACACGCGGTTTTTAATGTTTTCTTATAAAATAAATAAAACAAATAAACGGAAATATACAATGCGCAGGCGAGAACGTATTCGTATAACCTGTAGAATTCTTCTGGATGTCTGGACTCGGGAGGGGGGAGGATTTGGTGCGTGGAGGGGGGGGGGGCGAGAAAGGACGCAGCGGAAGGAGTGCACGAGGCTTCAACATCTAATGAAGTAGCTGAAAACTGTTGCATCGCCAAACAATTAACAATAAACATTACATATGTTTTATACTTGATTTCTTTTTAGTTTTATTTCTAAAGATCCAGATAACTTTGTTTCACTTGTTTTTGAGACTCATGTTAGATGTCTGGAAAAGAAATTTCGTAAGAAGAGAATCGGAGGGCTCTAGAAAGGAAGAATTCACAATGTATTCTGCATAATACTAAATACCACTCGACCCCACCTCTAGCCACCACGAGGAAAAATTGTCCACGTGTTTATTGTGTGTGAACATTTCATTTCAGATTTTTCTCGTGAACGGATGAGGCATCTCTTTTTCACCAAACAAATACCCATTGACAGTGCACATTCTCATATGTAAAAGTGAGACGTTTAAACCAATAAATATACATGAATATTACATTGTGGATAAAAGGAGAGACAAGTTTTGATTATCGCTTCAAGTGACCAAATATATCAAAATCGGTAAACTTCTGTGATGAATACAGTAAATCGCATCGTATCAACCGAACCCTCAAGATCTCAGTGGAGAGCATGTGAAGTGAAGTACCCCAATAAAATAGCGTGAAATGAACAGTAAAAGTCAACCGACATTGTCACAGTGCGATTGGATCATCACTCACACTGTCGACGCTATGTTCTATCCTACATTGTGTACTTCATCCACCATTAGGTCATAATCAATAATATAGCCTACGAATGTCATTAAGATATCCTTTGTTTGTAAGAAAAATCGATATTCTTTGTGTGTTTCGGCTTTCTTTGCTCGCATGCACCTCAGTCAATCATACAATTGCCCACGAATAGCCAGCCGTGAAGACAATAAAAGCCGTAATGGTAAATTCATGTATAATACTTTCCGCAAGTCTATGAACAGACCGCAACCTGTTCTTTATCAGGTTACCAAATATTTTTTTTGTTTCAAAAAGACTTCCGCCTTGTGCCACACCACTGACGAGATTTACTGGCCGAATATAGATGGTTGGCTTTCCTGAAGAATTATTTTATATTATTATAGGCATATATGATGGTTATTGTTTATCTTCCGCGCGAAAATAACAAGGTGAAAGCCATTATAATTTAATCAGGATTCAAACCCACAATCCTTCTAAAGAGCATTTGAAACTGCAAAAGTAGTGACGTACGTACGCAAAGGTTTGTAATTTTTAAACATTATGACTCATCAGTAAATGTCCAAAACTTTAAATCCCCTTGTTCGTTTTTTTTTAAAAATTTTTTGAGAATTTTTTTCATCCCCAGCACTATTTGCGTCACTGAGCAACGGAAAGAGGATGGAATTTGTGAAAGTGATAATTCATCACTTTATTTACCGTACGTCCGTACCGTACCCTACCGGTTGACTAACCTATTATCGCCGGAATAAGTTTGCTTTACATAGTGCCTGTTCGTTGTCTTCCAACCCGTGCCACAGAGACATGGTTGGAGCTGTCTGACAGATTTTGTTGACAACTGTTATCGCAGACCTGTTCGACGATACGTTCTGTTCAATGCGTAGCGCAGGGAAACACTCCATGAACAATGAACAGTAAAGATAACTTTCCGCCAGACTAATCTATTACCTAGGTCGAAGCTTTTTACGGAAAACCGAATTTGATTAAATAATTTGGCTAATTCCATATCGCCGTTTTTTGGGTCGTGTTATTATTTCATGTGACGAGTAATTTATTGCGCACTACTAATACCGTTACTGAACGAAGTGGCTCAGTGCGCAGCGAGCTGACTTTGCAATCTGGAGGATTGGGAACGGTCCCTGGGACGGCCATTCCGATCGGGGATTTTGGTGGTTTATCTTGGTCATAAGGCGAATGCTGGGATGGTTCAAAAAGGCCACGATCACATCCTACCACCCCACCTGCCACCATCATCCTATCACATCATAATTCATTCATTCAGTATTCCCTGCAAAGAGACAGGAGGCCCTTGTTCTTCATGGTATGTTAGTTGACTAGTAATAACAATAATATTATCTTATTAACTAGGACATTTTTGAAATGAAATGTTACCAAAACATACCCACTCGTGATATCGGCGGAAGGCCATGTCAGTAAAAATGTAACAGAACTTAACTACCTTAAAACGTTATCAACACGTGACAGCGCCCAGTTCTGTTACAAACAGCCCATATCGTAAGAAGATTTATACCTTAGATCCAGATATAAGATGGATTTTTCTGTCCCCTAAACAACTCAGGGGAGGCTGGGCATTTTTACCAGCGAAAATAGCTGAGAAATTAACCAATATAAATAATAATAATAATAATAATAATAATAATAA
>BOPP01000024.1:1314642-1338485 GCA_017312745.1 Gryllus bimaculatus | reverse complement strand
CGCGTGGTGCAGGTGGCGCGCCACGCCAACCAGGCCGACGCCGGCGCGCTCGAGTTCCCCGGGCTGGCGCTGGCGCGCGTCGACCGGCCCTTCGCGCTGGGCGCCGCGCTGCGGCCCGCGCCCGTGCTCGCCGGCGCCCTCGACGACGCGCGCAGGTAAAGAGCGTTGCCGGCTCACTTCCTCGCCGCGGAGCAGACACAAAGTTATGTAAAACTCTTATTGCAGGGTCCTGGTGACGAAAATGTGGATGAATCCTATTTGTAGATATAGAAAAAAATCCACGAACACGTGGTGTAACCAGAATCAATTTTTCCTAGGTTCTTGATACCGGAAAATCGAATGACGGCAAAACTTGTGTCCGTCCGTAAACAACACTAGCGGCTAAACCGTTCAGCGGATTTTCTTCAAAATTGTTATTTCCCAATCGATCTGGCTGATGTCACGGCCCCTTGAATTTGAAACTGATAATTTAATTTTTTTGGTGGTGGTATATTATGTGAAACCCCTGGGACAGTTTCCATTTTTTTAAAAGAAAATTGCTCCATCGTTTTTATTAAATTTTGTGTTGGATAGTGTGAAGGACGTGTAAGAGAATGGTGCTGGTCACATGGTTATTGAATATCCTGATTTTTCGAAAATTGTAAGAGTTTAAGCATTTTTCGGAGAGTTCTTACAACTAAATTATTACATATTGAGGTTTTATCACTTTATGAAACCGATTCCTTAAAAGTAGATTTTGAAATAAAGTCACGTACAATTTTTCGAAAATTTCAGTACTTTTCGCGTAATTTTTCGTGAAAGTTCTGATGAGAATGGATGTTCTGCTTTAGTTCCACTATTTTCGTAATGCTGTTCTGCTATGCACGCTGTCTCAGAATAAATGTTCTAGATCGGTGACTACCAAAGAATTATCGCGATCAACAAGCTAGAATACACTACATAGAGTGGCTGAAGCGCCTCTATCTTTGCAACAAATTGAAGCCATGTTTTTTGCAGACAAAGCAGCGTCCTCTGCTAGTTTTAGTTAGTTCTGCGAGCCTCCACCAAGAGCGCTGAAACTATACGAACAGCCACTCTATGTAGTATATTGTAGCTCGTTGATCGCGGACTACTAGTAGCTCGCGGGGTTCAATAGATCGGAGGGTCCCGATTCTCTGAGCTGGAGTTGCTTCACGGAAAACAGCTGCTTCCATACTCCCGCGCAACTGACACTACTGTTCTAGAGCATCTAAAGCGGCTGAATATGATAACATTTTGGCAATGAACATATAGTCTAATATTTTATCTAACGAAGTTACACACCAGATGACTTTAACCAGAGTCAGATTATCGATGCCTCTGAAGCGACATGGAAAAATTAAATCTGACAATTCCTGTACTGGACAGATCATTTGTTCAGTCAAGAACCAGCCAAAAAATTAGATAGATATATCTGAGACGGCGGCAGATATATCTGAGACGGAATTGGTAGATATATCTATCTACCTTGGCAGCAACCAAGGAAATTAGAAACAATCGTTATCGTTTGGCAGTCAAGAGATACTAATTCAAACTAGAGGTGCTACAGCAGAACATACTTTCTCGCACTTTTCCTAATAATCCTCCTTTGCAATTTTTAGAGAATTGATCGAATATTTATCGAAAATTTAGAGAATTTATCGAAAATGAGACCTGCTTTGCGCTGTTCTTTTAGGCGTTCCTTGTTCTGAATTCATTAATGCAAAACTCTATCTTCAATACTGTAGTTCTACGAAGACACCGAAAAAACTTGCACTTTGGCAATTTACTAAAAACAAGGGATGTGAGTGAACATACACAAAGTGTGCAGCCATTTTTGACAACATTTTGTAAATGTTCTAAAAAAACCATCATGAAAAGTACCTTCAAAAATCAAAATATCTCTTTGAAACTCCCCAAGTCTTGAGATTGATAGAGGAATATCAATTTTGGAGAAAGTAGGCTGAACGGTTTAAGCGCTAGTATTGACCATAGACATATTAATGGACGGACAGACAGACAGACATTACAGTAATCAACTTTTCGATATGAAGGGTTCACAAAACATGAATTCTGGCTACACCACGTGTTAGAGGAGGTAATTTATTATATATAGTATAGGATTGATCCATTTTTTTACCAGGGTTCGACAATACGAGTTATTTTTAACGAAAATTCTCTATTTTTCGGTGCCCGATTACAATACTTCTCCTTTCATTCGTAATGGAGAGAAAGTGAAAAGATATGTATCCATAATGTTCGCACCTTATTCATAATTTGTTTGGTAAATTCAATTTTATAAATTTTATTAAATAGTTAAAATTTGAATCTTAATAATTTACCGTTTGCTTTCCTTCTTTATTTCTCACGAAATGATTTGTGTACAAGGCCGCTAAGGTGCAGCATTGAAGGCTGGAAGGTGCAGAAGCAGAGCGCGCATGAAACAGCTGCCGACTTAGCCAACTTCACCGAACCCATCAAGACGACTATCGGAGTGGTGAGTGCTCTCTCCGGCAGCATCATGTGCATGCGAATTTATTTTTACTATCTGATGCTACGTTTTTACAAGAAAATCTCCTTTTGAGTAAGTTCACTAATGAACAAGAAAATTATCTATGAAATATGTCAAAGAACAAAAAATACAGTTTGCGCGTCGGGTGAACGGTTAGCGTGTTGGCCTCTGAATCCTCAGTTCGCTGGTTCGATCACTCCTGGGGCGCGTAGATATTCTAAAGGCCACAAATCCCATGACATACGTATGGCTCATAAAAATATCATGGAAGATTCGAAGCAAAATTAAATATCTCCTGCAATTTTACGTTCTAAAGAGATTGCACGTTCTCCCAACCATAAAGCTCGGACCTAGTTAACTTACAATGTCATTTGGCGGGAAAAGTGAGAATCACACCCAGGCGGTTACGGGGGCGCCTGTTCGAAGGACGTCCCCTGGACCCGACCCAGGGGAAACCTGAGTCAAATACACGGGTGAGAAACTATGGTAATTGTCGTCTTCCAGCAAAAGCACGCAATAAATAAGCGAATAAATGAATAAGAAGAAAAAAATCATGTAAAACCTTTTGATCAGTTTGCATTTTATACAATACTTGTAAAAGGTTCTTTTACATAATTAAACAATACGAAGAACTGGTTGAATTTGTAATTTACATTACCAAGACCATGAATTTTACCAAAAAATTACTGAAAAGTGACTTGGAAATAAAGTATACCTGAGGATGCAATCACGTAATAAATACAACCTATATGATGACAATTAGTGGAGACATATTGTACTTAAAACCCTATATTTCCATGATACGCCATGATTTTGTTGGGCAGCTCTAGTCGAACAAACGGGAATCCATAAAATGTACTCTCATGTGAAATTAGCATTAGTAGCAATCTCTAACATTACTCGTGAGAAACACATCTATTCATAGTAGTTTTAAAATGTTGTGCAAAAACCCCATTTACCACTTCGAATGATACAGGGCACCGGGTGGCGGCCTTTAAACGAGCATCATATCGTTTACGACACGCCGAGCAAAAACTCTTGTATCGAGCCGGAAAATGAGTGATTTCTAGTCATACACAAGGGGAATTTCGAGTGAGTGAATGTTTAGCGTTTCCGGTCTCGTCAACTTCTGCAGCCTTTAGTCCCGTAAGCGCAGAGTATGCTCTTTGTCGTGTTCCTTCCCTTTGGAATGCGATATCCGACGTCCTCTTCCATTTTCGCTAGCAGAGTTTCTCTTCCAGCTATCTCCCCCCAGTAAGGCACGGCCCCACGCCGAACAAGCTCTAACCTGCCGATTGCTCTCTTGTCATACGCTGTAGTGTGGTGCATGCAGGGATGTGTGCAAGACGAGAGGAGGGATGAAAGATTAGAAACGGAAGATCGCGCGTGGTTTGTGGCCAGTTTATTAAGATGATGCTCTGACATTCGCATGGAATTGATCAGAGATACCACGGAAAACTGCCGACTCGACTAGCCGGCCGCTAGAATTCTCCTCTAGATAGCGGCTAAATCGACCCAGCTGCCGACTAAATTTTCTGCACCGGTAGAGGTGTCTCACGACATCGACTGACGTCACTGCAGTGCCCCTCACCGGGAGGTTCTAGGTTCGAATCCCGACGGTGACAGGATTTTCGACACTAGCTAGAGAACTGGGTCAAATTGAGCTATTGTCTGGAGGAGAAATCTAGCGAGCGACTGCTCTGATCGGTAGTTTTCCGTAGTTTCTCCTAACGACACCAGGCGAATGCCAGAGCAGTACCGTAACAAACGGGCCACGGACCGCGCGCGATCTTTCCTGCGTCTTCTTTGTCCTATCCTCATCCTTTACCTACGCACACTTACACGCTTTACACTACCATACCAGCCGAGAGCTTAGAGCTAGTCCCGGCAGAGGCGGTGCCCCTTTGGTGGGAGATACCTGGTTGGGGGAAAACCCCACTAGGTGACAGGTAGGTCGGCGCCGTATCTCATCATCCAGGGGGAGACGATCACCGCCACTACACGAGGGGGAAACATGCACCACACATACGGGACTAATAACCTTAGCCGTTGACGCGCCGGAAACACGAAATAATCACCGCCAACTCACGAGGGGGAAACATGCACTACACATACGGGACTAATGACCTTAGCCGTTGACGCGCCGGAAACACGAAATAATCACCGCCAACTCACGAGGGGGAAACATGCACGACACATACGTGAGTAATGACCTTAGCCTGAAACACGAAATGGATAGTCAGCCGAAATGGCTGCCGTGGCCCGCGCAGGTGCTGACGCACGAGCAGTGCCGCGCGCACACGCTGGTGGAGCAGCCGGCGCAGTTCTGCGCGGAGGCGCCGGCGCAGCCCAGGCTGCAGGACGGCGGCGCGCTGCTGTGCGCGGGCGCGCTCGTGGGCATGCACTACAGCCCCACGCGCTACAACACCTCGCTCGCCAGCTTCTTCCACCTCTTCACCAACGCCTCCGACCTGCAGCTCTGGCTGGGCATCCACGTGCCCGCGCTCAAGGTAACAAACGAAGTGCGCGCGCTCTTCAACTCCTTGCCCATTCGATTGTTTCCAATCCCTCCAGTTGGTAGCTATACCTTCATTCTTTTGAAAAATTAAATTCTAATTCAATAATTAGTAATTATTACTTAAAAGTGATGATTAATTTATTCGTTAAGTGTTTGAGGGTTATTAATTTATTAATGAATGATGCCTTATTAAATCATCATTTGTTCATTCAGTTCCTTCTTTCTTTTTTTCAAAAAAGTACCCATTCACTAATTTCATACATCATTCTTTTGTTTATTCATCCGTCGTTTGAGTTGTTTCTTTATTAGTTCGTTTCTTGATATAGTTGTTTATTCATTCTTCCAATAGAACCTCTCTTCTTTCAAGTCATTCGTTCTTCAATTCGGGTTTCTTTTTATGTACGCGTCCGTAATTTCATACGTTTATTGATATATTATTCATTAGGTTATACGTATGTGCGTATCCGTGTTTATTTTTTTAGACTAAAGATAAAATATTGAAATAGTGATGGAAACTGATCTGAAGTTAGGGACGGATATATATGTTACGGGAGTCCCTGATATTAAGAGTTTGATTCTCTTAAGCGGTAGGTTTATCCTAGAAACATTTCTAGCTTTCTTCATGTCCGTTTGTATGGAGTCTTCATTACCTTGTGTCTCAATATTTTATCCCAAAATTAGTACTGCCATATTGATCCGGTATAATCTGAGGAACTCTGAATATGAAAAGAATCTCAATTCTTGAAGGTATAATGAAGAACATTGGATATTACGACTTTTTCTTAACAGCATCAAATGTACGAATTACCTGTCACTTTATTAATGTTTATAGGTTTTTTATTTGAAGGACTTTTGTACGTTTGTGTTTCTTTATTATTATTAATGATATTATTACACTTTACTACTTCTCTCTTGCTAGACTTCTTCAAATTCTTTTCGATTTACAAGGCTTCAGAGCTGAGTCTGAATGTACTATTTCATTCTATTGACTCAGGGTTTTCTCCCTTTTCGAATTCTCTCTTCCAACATATTTTCCCGTCACCTTTCTTCATTTGGTTCCAATGTCTCTACCAATAGAGACAACTTGTATATACTTAGTTCAGAAGTAGAAATATTAATTTTCTTGAATAAACTACGAGAATGTTTCCTTTTCAGTTCTGAATGCTGTCGATCTCCAATAATATTAAAAATAGACAATTTCAATAGTGTCCCCTTATCTGTTTTTGTACCGTTTTTAGGCTTTGGCTCTCAGTCTTTAGACGCCCCCATCCTACAATCCTCATTTTCCTTTTGTTCGCGGGTTCCCAGGACGTGAAGCGCCCTTCCCAATTCCTAACTGCATCCGCTACCCTCCATCTTCCCCATCTCTTCCCCTCCTCGGCAGCCTGGGTCAGCCCTTGGGCCCTTGTCGGCCATGGTTTCTGTTTCTTTAGTACTGAGGATCCCCTTAGGCCTAACTGAGCCCTTCACAGCCGAGTAAGGAGTATACATAAAGGTAATGAGGGGAAGAGGGTCCACAGGTGCTAAATGGTGATCGGGGGCGCCACGTCCATGCCCGAGACGGGATTTGATTCCGCGATGCTTCGAACCTAGAAAGTTTAGAATGATCTTGGCTACCCAAGTCGGCTGCTTTTATGATTTTTTTCACACTTCAGCCTCATAAGTATATTTTCTGCTATGCTATTTAATATGAATCTTTCAATTCTGAAAATGCTGAACATAGCCTGTAGTGTTGCATAATACATTATCATACAGCATCTAATACTTCATCTCAGAAAACAGAACATTTTATGCTTTACATTGACCGAATGTTTTACTATTTTTCTTTTGTACTTTTAATTGTGTATTTTATGTTGTTGTTTTTTTTGCATGCATCATGCATTTACCGGAGGCTCAGTACCACTATCTTGATGATAGGTACATGTAACTTTTATCAGGGGATCGGCATTTTAACTGGATCCCCTATTTATCTCTCCGGGTTGTCAGCCATGGGGGTGTGAAAGATGAAATGATGATGATAATGAATTGGGAAAGGACCACACAAACGTACATATACAAATACACCCACGCCCGAGGCGGGGCACGAACCCGCGATCTTCACTACGGCAATACTGGTTTAGCGATCTCGGCCATCAGATCGACTATTTTCTGTTTTATTTTATAATAATATTGACTACTGATTGCTCATGCTTTACTTTAATCACTTGCTTCGTCATAGACATCATTTTCCTCGTAACAGCGACAGTGTTTTAAGCCGTTCCCATTGTCTTGGCAGCTGGTGGTGTCGAACGGCGACGGAGCGCTCGTGGACTTGGCCCCCAAGCACGGCTCCGTGGCCAAGTCTGCGGGGGCCGCGGCGACGCAAGCGCTCTTCCTTCCTGTGGCGGCGGCGGCGGCTGCGCTTGTCCTGTGGCGGCAGTTCGCTCTCGTTCGCCTCTAAGGGAACATCCAAGATAAAAGGTGGCGGCAGGGCCTGCTGCAGTGTGGCCGAGTGTTCTCCAGCGTCCTAGATTCTTCCTTAAAATGCTCTTGCAATTCCAGGAATTATTTTATAAGATTCGAAGAAAAATGAAAATAAAATTATGCTCATAAACGTATTTCATAAATTTTTCATACTGCTCATACTTTAGAGCAATATAAAAAAGGTATTGTTTGCAATAATTGACTTATATTTATGTACTACTTTTAAAAATTTGTTAACAATTATACAATAACTAATTTAAATTGTTTAATCCATTATTTCCTACAAATATGATATAGTATAAGTCATAAAAAATATCTTAAGTATTTCTTACTATTAAATAGAAAATGAAACACAAACCAAAAAGAAGAATGCCCTTAACCTCACAACACTCGACACCTGAAACAAGTGTCGCTGGCCAATTCTTAATATCGTCCCTTACCAAAGCGATTGTTTGGTTCAGTACCGTGCAATGTAGTTTTCGAAAAAAATGTTTTTGTTATTCAATGATTTGAAATTGGAATCGAATCTCTTTTCCGAATTATGTAAATGCTAATGAAAGGAATGAAAAATACATGGACATTTCAATATTTTAGGTCAGTAGTAGTCATTGTGAAATGTGTTTGCGAATTTAATGAATTATTTATATTAATATTTTGTAATTGCTTTGCATATTAATATATTGTAAATAAAGGGACAGAAAATTACATGATAAAATGCCTAAAAGAAACGGAATTCAAAATGCAATTACCATAATCGTCGATTTTTACAGACATAATTACTCACTGAATCAACAATTGTTCAACATTGTTTAAATGATTTTCATAATTTACATAACACACAAACTCGTGAATACAATCTATCAATTTAAATTTCATTCACCATTTAACGGGCGGTATGTAAATGCTACTGTGTCCAAGACGTACCTACAGAATTATTTGGATATTCCAGGTACCGTATTATTACTTTTTCAAGTCCATGATGTTATACACCTACATGCAAAATTAACTTCAAAATCAAAACTAAGTACTCAATTGAAATAAGATGGATTAAATTTTTCTTTTGTGATTGGAAAAAATATTCCCTAGCAGTTATGTGTAATTTGAACAAAATATCCCATTAATTAATTTATCTCCAGAGTTCATAAAACAGCCGAAGTTTATTTATCAAACTTCCAAATAAAAAAGAAATGAAGAAACCTAAACACATAGGTAGGAGGCGTTCTTTCGAACTAAATGGTTCCCCCAGTTGCAAATAGAAGCACATTCACACAATATTCTACAATCATTTCTTAAACAATTGAATTGAAAAAGCCATACATCAGTTACTGAAAAAATAAATAACTTCAAATACAAATGTGATGTGTGATACCATCCTCACCCGGCATGTTACATACTATATTCACTTCATCTGAACATATATCAGTCACCGGATGTGCTTTAGCCATAAAAAAGTATATAAACTCTGAGTGAGAAACACCGCCCGTTCTAAATTTATTTTTCATTCGCTGGGGAATTCGATGCTAACAGTTGCCGCATAGGGGCTATTTCGTTTCATGGCACCGCATGCGAGAAATAAACACGTTTTCCATCCGCGTGAAAATTCAACCGTGCTCCATAAAGGCCGTCTCATTACCAACCCCCGCAGAATTGCCTATCGGTAACAGGGGCGAATTTTCTCAAATCTGCTCATTAACAGGTACCGAATGCGGACGGGCCCCAATGAAATTCCGCAGTAATTAATACGCGCCGCGCGCGGCACGTGCACTGCGGACGGCGCGGGCGATGGAGGATGGGGATTGCGGTGAGGGTCCGGGGATCGAGGACGGGGGCGAGAGCGGCACCGCAGGGCGAGGACGCGCTCTGAGGGGAGCTGAGGTCGCGACAAGCGTGCACGCAGACACAGGTAGACGCGGGCAAGTGAGTACAGCGACAGGTGGAGATGCAGATAAGTGAGAACGCAGGTAAGAAAAAACGCGGAGAGGTAAGGACGCAGGTAAGTGACGACACGAAAAGGTGAGGACGTGGACGAGTGAAGACGCGAATAAGGGAGGTCGCGATCAAGCGTGGTCGAGGACAAACGTGGACGAGAACAAGTCTAGACGAGGACAAACGTGGACGAGAACTAGTCTGGACGAGGACACAAGTGGACGAGAACAAGCCTGCACGAGGACAGGCGTGGATAATCAAGGACGAGGACACACGTGGACGAGGATAAGCGCGAACGCAAACTAATGAGGACGCTGGTGAGGGAGGTCGCGGACAGGCAGATGAAGACCCGAATAATTGAGAATGTGAACAAGTGAGGATGAGCACTAGTAAGAACGCGGGTGTGGGCAAGCGAGTAGGCGGCGAAGTACCTTTTTATAAGAGTTTGAACTTTTATTTGTACGAGTTTTCTGTGGATTTTCGAAGATCATTGCCAGATCTAAAATATTCAACCGTTACTTGCAGAAATTTCACTATATACTATTATAATGAAATTACAAAAATTGTATCCCCTTTTGCAGTATCCTTTTTTTATCAAGGTTTATGAACACACTGATCACACATTTTGTTTTAAGTATTATCATAATAATTATCAGAATGCTCACATTACATCACGTAGTGTGAAGTATAGTAGAAACTAAACCATATAGTTGAAACTATAGTAGCACAAATACTACAGTAGAAAATTTGCTATTTCTTCTACAGCATCAGCTCCATTTCGTACAATTCACGGTCTGCAATAAGAGGCACGTTTTGAGCTAACAAGTTTCACCCAGTTTTACTTTGATACGTCCGGCCTCCATTGCGTTTCAAACCATCGTGCGGCGTGGCCAGACGGCACAAACGAACAAAAAAAACAACCGACAACTAAAAAAATTCAAAAAAGGTCATTGTCGGGCAAACGAACAATGCGGCGGGAATTGATGGCGCGGGGTAAACGCGCGGCAAAGCTGTTAAGCGACGCAGGGCACCGCGCGGCGCACGGCAATAATGAGGCGCTCACGCAACGCGTCCGCGCCAATGAACTGCGTAAATACACGGGCGCGCTGGCACGCACGGCGCCCGCCAGGGGCAGGGGAGGGAGGAGGGGTGCTCCGCCTGCGAGAGGGGGCGTGGCCCGCGTGGGAGCGGAAGCGGGTGGCGGAAGTTCAAATTTCGCGCGGGTCTGCGCCTCCTCCCCTCGAGGCCCTCACGCCAAGAACGGAGACTGGGTGGTCAGACCAATGCCGCCGAAACCAATGTCAACAAATTGCAAGTGTTTCAAAACAAGTATTTAAGATCAATTACAAGAGCACCATGGTTCGATGGTAATAAACAACTTCATAACGATCTAAATATATATGAAATAACACACCAAATAGCATTCCTATCTAATAACTTTTACACAAACTTATCCTTCATAAAGGCATCAAGTCACTACATACTCTGAAATGATCCCAGATTCAAAACCAGAATTAATAACAGTTTCCCGCACCAATCTTTCCTCCAGATATTTGCGAAAGTTGAATAAATCTCCTTTGTATCCTCTCCCTATATTAAGATTAATTAACTATAATTTTAACCTATATTAAGTTAGTTAGATTAAGTCATCAAACAATAGCAAAGTTTTTATTGTAAACTGAATATTACACTTCAACAAACAATTAAATAAAATAAAAAAAAGTGGATGGGTTGAAGGCCGCTCCACACGTTTGGCGGACGGCGAGTAGTTAGCTAAATGTTCCCTTCTTTTAATATGCTCACATGTGGTATTCGGCGACTAGTGAGATACTGATGCCGAGTAGTTGAGTAAGTCCATAAATGTTCGCATCTTTTGATGTGTACCTCAAAACCGTCAAGCTGCCGGGAGGGTGAGAATTTAATGTTTGACGCCCGGCGGACAGCAAGCAATCTAGCCACACTACTTCTCAGAATTTGCTGAAAGCTCGTTCACGTTGCATTGAATACCAAATGCGTGGTGCCGTCATAATTGAACGGTAAATTTTTGTCTGTTTCACGCAGGACTATCTAGAACGTCATTATTGATGAACAGCGTAGACAAAAAATCTTTCATTACACATGAGGTAAATTTTTTATTCACGGCTGTACCTCCCCCCTTACTGTCAGAGGGCAATGTCCCTTCATCTTTCAGCAGGATGTCGCCATGAATTCGGTTTGGTGACCCTTGAGCAGATACGTGTCACACGCACAGGGCGCCAATAACGGGTCAATTGACCGATTGACAGACAATTAAGCCGCACGTGAAAAACTTACATTTACCCTATACGTTGCACAAAAAAAGCTCCTCTTTTAAGGGTATTTCCTATTCAGTATGTCTATAATATTGCAGATATCGTTTCCCCGAAGGTAGTTATTATTGATGAATGGTCTAGAAAAAACATTCTAATGCTAAAATAATTGGCAGCTCTCTTCTCTCTATACCCGTCTATTTCCGTGGGGAAACTTCTCCTTCGATACTTAAAACGATGTCTCCATGCCTTCTGTTGCAGTGACATTTGATGGACATCCAAAACAATTGCGTTACGCATTTGTGCGGAAATTGCATGGCATCACTTGGTTTTTCTTTAGCCTCAAGTAGCCTCTCCTAGAGAATGCGGAGAGAGGGGCGCTTCCATTAAGTTTCGACTGACAATCCTCGGTTGAAGGCAGTTTTCCAAGCGGAACATTCAACGCAACATAAATAAAATGAATGCGAGATGCGAATATAATACACACAGTGAAACTCAAGTCAGTTCGTGAAACCACTCAACGATGGAGCGATGGACAGTTACCTTAAATTTGTACTTCAATGTTTCAATTAGAGAATAAGAGAATACCTACTCTGTCCTCTTTTGAAATTCACACTAATTTATGTCAAACGGTTCGTAAGTACTTCCAGGTTGCACTGCTGGTAACCGCATAATGTTACTTCCTCCTTGCATTATGCTCCAGACATTGGTGAGAAACGGTCGGCCCAGTATCGTTCTCTTTTTGGGTTGTGGGGTTCAACTCGCAGGGCTGAAATAAGGTATTTGTGGTAGAGAAGGCGAGTTCATAGCAGATTTTGTACTCCCGTTTTCTCCCCCGCTCATTCAACCGTTATTCCATAATCATTCGTTTGATCCTTTTCACCTATTCATCAATTGATTCATGATCATAGATGAAACCTACCAAGCTCAAAAGCTGGAATTATGGCGGCTATATATCCTTCTCATGGAGCACGCTTCAAGGGCTAAATTTCACCAGAGGTGTCGAATGATTCGTTTCGAAAGGCAGTTCTGTGCAGTGTCAGAAATTGCAATTAATTGTAATTGATTTGAAATGTTAACCATTTACAAGTTATTGTAGAAGCGTTTGAGTATAATAGCCATAACTGAGAGAAAATAGTAGCAGAAGCGGAAGGAATTTCCACAGGCTGTGAAGTTATCTATTGGGACAGTAAATAAGCTACTGGAGAAACGTTTTAATCTAAAGAAGTTTGGAGCAATCTCAGCTGGTAGAATACAATAGTTTGTAATAACTTTTAAATATTCAGTTAACTATTGTTAGAAATGACAAATAACCTAACTTATTACTCAAAAACTTCTAACTTATTACTTGACCCTGTAAGCCAGAACAGAGAAAGAAGTAGTGGGAGGTCAATTCTGTGCGTTTGTAACCCGTTTTAGTGTTCTTTTTTAGAAGTCAGTAGCGTTGAAAACCCGTGTGGTGCCAAGTTAAAAACAAACTCGGGGCAATATAGGTTATGTTGGAGAAGTGTCAATGGAAAACTTTCTAGACCTCGGGCATCGGACAACGATAACTTTAGAAAATAAACAAAATACGTCGTCAGAAGAGCAAAAAGTTTAAAACCAAACTCAATAAATATTATTTTAAGAAACTTCAAAATGTGCATAGGTCTTCATAACATCTGTTCACTCACTTACAAACTGGAAGTGGGTAATTCCAACCAGTTTGTTTGGAGAAGAGTTGCGAAACGCGTCCATCTAACCAAACAGACAACACAGTACTTCTGTGTACGTAAGCTTCCGCGGCTATCCGGGAGACGCTGCGTCGTTGGCTGGGGTGCCGACGTTCGCCTGACATGTCGCAGGCTTCCTCAGGGCAGTGACGGGACCTCACTGCCCTAAGGCAGCCTGCAAGATGTCCGGCGAAACGTCGGCACCCCAGCCAACGACGCGGCGTCTCCCGGATAGCCGAGAATTCATTTAACACAGTACTTCAGCGTGGAGCTGATCTCATCGATCTGCGTTGCACTGCGCGCATAAGCGCCTCCAGATAATAAACGCGACTGCGTGTTCTCGTAGAAGCTTGCAGCGGCGCAGTTTTCCCAGTCGCTGAAATCCTTCGCTTCTTACTCATCTATTTATCTAGTAATTAGTCAGGTTAGCGTAAGTCCAATTATTAACGACAATAAAGAAAACCTACAATACTTGAAGAGTATTGGAAGAAAAAAAATCTTCTAGAAACAGTTAAAATAGAATAGTAGGAATTATCGTGCACATCGTACAATATAAATTATTTTTGATAAACGAACTTAAGTTCTTTTTTTTTTGTTATTTAAGGTCGCATCAACTTCTAGGTCATTAATGACCACTATTGCTTGAAAAGGTATGGTAACAGCGATGATGACATGCTAATGATGCTAAGGGGTGAAAGGTCGAACACAATACAACCGTGCCCGAGGCAGGACTCGAACCCGCGATCCTTCGGTCCGAGATCGCTACGGCACTACTGCCTTAGCGATCTCGGCCACCGGATGTTTTTATTCTCAATTATCAGATGTCCAGGATTACAAAGATGAAACAGAATCAGGGAAATGGCTTTCAATAATGTTGGCATCAATTCGTAGCTCTTTGTCTCTAATAGGAAGCAGCCTAGCTCGTAGAAACGAAAACGTACGATTCTAAGCATAAACTGTTCGTTACATCGTTCGATTAGACCGGTTTCTTCGTTCCATGGATGTGGGCGTCAGTAAAAAACTTTGCGATTCGCACACAATATCTCCTTGGCCAATTCTAACTCCGCGGATACAACGTTTGCTAGCTAAGCAGCACTCCTCCTCTATTCCGGGCGGAAAAGCTAGCAGTGGTCCGGGGGCGGTAGGAGGCGGCGAGGTCGTGGGTTCGCTCGCGGGTGGCGGCGGGGCGGCAGCGGCGCGGGGCGCGCGCGTGGAGGGCGGGGGGCGGGGGGCATTAGGAGGCGGCGGAGGCGGTAGATTTCGGCGGGAGCGGCGGGGGTGGCGCGTTGGCGGCGGGGCGGCGCGGGCGGCGGCAGGGGCAGCGCGGGGTGGCGCGGGGGCGGCGCGGAGGCTGCGGGCGGGGCGGCGCGGTGGCGGCGGCGGGTCGGCGGCCGGGGGCGGCGCGGGGACGGCGCGGGGGCGCGCGGTGGAGGGCGGGGGGCGGCGGCGGGGAAGCGGGGGGGGGGGCGGAAGAGGCCGCTGGCGGACGCTGCTGCGGCGCCAGTGCAGTCACGTCGCGCGATTTTTGCCGGTCCCGCTGCCTCGCCCAATTCGTGAAGCTGCCCTGATGGCGGCGGACGAGGGCGGCGGCGGGAGTGCGGTGGGGGGGAGGGGCAGGGGCCGATGGACGCAACGCGGGAGATTTCACGAGCGCGGGGGGCGCTGAGAAGGAGCGCGGGAGGGAGGGCGGACGGAGTGACAAGGCTCGCCAACCGAAGCGCGATGAACGCCGAGAATATGGAGGTAAAGGGTGGGCTAGAGATGCGAAGAGGGAGGCGGACGCCGGAACGGAGATTGAGAGTAAGTAAACGAGGGGGAAGGATGGGGAGTAAACGACAGAGGCGGCGATAGAGAAGTTGGAATACAATTTGGAGGCGTAGTCATGGGGATAAACGGGGTGTGAAGGCGAGGTTGAAAGGTGTGGCGTAGGCAGGGGAATAGGGTAGAACGGAGGCGAGGCCGTATGAAGAGATGACAAAGTAAACGATGGATGAGGATAGGGGGGCACAAACGAAAGAGGCGATACAGGGTCAGAACAGAATGTGGGGTCGTAACCAGGGCGTTAAACGATGTGTAGGCAGGAGGTGAAAGAGATGACGCAGGGATGAAATCCGGACATACAGACAGAAGCGAAACTGGAAGCTGGGGACTAGGAAGAAGCGAGACTGCAGCTCGGAGACGAGAGCGAAGGTAGAAGGGGCCAAGACGAGGGCGTAGGCGCGGGCGAAGGCACGGGCGCGGAGGCGGTGAGGCGAAGGCCCGCTTCGTCATCGCACGCACTTTATTTCAGTTTGCCCCGCGGCGGGCGGGGGCGGGGGCGGGGTCGCGCCGTGCGGCGACTGTCGATGCCACCCGCGAGGCGCTCTGCCGGCCGAGCGAAGGAAAGACGGCGACCCAGCGCAAACAATGGCCCCGCGGACTGCGCCATGATTTCCACCGGCAGGAAGTTTACTTTCTCGTCCGGGACGATATTATTGCAAGGACAAGACAAATCAATTCTTGCTTCTTGGCAGACTTCCAATATACCCAAGGTGAGGGATAAACATTTTTCTATTAAAAATGTTGTTTCTCAACCCATCTATCCTGCATGAAACAATTTTGTTGCAGGGACGATTATAATATTTATTATTATATTTATTTGATTATTAATACAATTAATTTATTATCAATCTATTGTGTTACTTTCTATTAAATTTTATTATTATACCATTGTTATAATTAGTATTGCATTATAATCATGCCTTAAAACAATAATAATAATAATAATAATAATAATAATAATAATAATAATAATAATAATATGCACGCGTGGTACTCTCTCAAGTTTTAAGATTTTCCCGAAGAAAAGATAAAATAATGTAATACACGTAATAGGAATTTAGTTTTCCCAATAAACTATAAATACTTTACGCCCGCAATTATTCCGCCCAACTAATGAAATAAAGCATTGCTCGAAGGCAACGTGAGATGCGTTCACTATATTACAAAGAGCAAATATGAAAAGCCAAATGCAGCGATCCAGCGTGTATTTTACTCTGCAACGTAAACTCATAATTGAAAATTGCATCAGTCCTTTCTCGGATCGTGGAAATACTGCTAAACCGATTCCATACGTTAGAGCCGACCGACCGACCGACCGAGCGACGCGTCTATTTATAGCGAGAATTTTCGCCCGCGCGAACTGCACTCGCGCCGCCCATATGCCGAGATCGACGCACTGTGCCTCCACATAACTCAAGCTCGATACCAGCGAATGGCTGACGTCCCCAGTAACTCTGTCTCTCGTGATAGGCTCGCGTCTATCGAGCAATATATTTGTACCCGCAAATCACATTTAATCAATCCCTCTCGTAATTCATCCAGGAGCACATTCCAGGGAGGCGATAATGTCACAGAGGGAGCGGAGGCACAATTTTCAACGCGAAACTCGGGCCTCGCGGTACAATCACGTGGCGCGGCCGGAGCGAGAAATTGCAAAATTGTTTTCATGGTTTGCGCACCTCGGATTTGTGATTGCCCGTCGTGTCGGCACGGGGCGTCATCTTGTGAGATGTAGCTGTGTTGCTGGAATGGTTCTGGTACACATTTTGTCGTCAACGACGTGATTTCCACCAGCTGTTGTCGCATTATGATCTCATTTCATTCTTTGTGGGAAAGAAAAAATAAGCTGTCACGGACAGTAGAGAGATCACGAAGTGTAGATAAAGTAAAGAAGTTCGTAGTATTAATTTCATATTTCTTTGCTCACGTCTTTTTGTTGGGAAACATTCGCGAGGTTGAATCAATGACACAATATATTTTTTCTATGATAATAAAGGAAAGAGTTAACCATTCAACACATATTTACCAAGGAACCCCCTCCATCATTCCAGAAATTCCAAAATAAAACAAAACGAACTAAAATGTGCCAAGTACAATCATAATCGGAATCACATGTACAATCATCATCAAAGGAAACTTTACAAAATATGGAGTATACAAAATCTTCCACATTTAATGCTACAAAGTTTCTCAATTCCATATTTTTTGCATTAGATGAAGTGAAAGGTTTAACTCCAATGTTCCATACACTACTATTTTAAATTTACCTCCTGTAAATAAACTACTGTAGATATTTCATGGGGAAACTACTGGGTAGTAATTCACTACCCAGATGGAAACGCTAGTGCACAAGAATTACTTGATCTCTCTCTCCGGCTAAGAGTTTACTTAAGCTTATTTGTTACGTCAGAGTTCATTTGCACCGGCGCACGGCGCGGCGTGGCGTGGCGTGGCGGGGAGGGGAACGGACGATTAATTTTCCTCGAACTCTGTCTGACGCTGTCAGGTGCTCGCCAGTCACATTGGGTAGGTGAACTTTGCGATCTGCCGCTAGTCAGACGTGCCTGTCGAACAGACAAGAGGCCCCTATGGGTAATCGAAGCAGCTAAGATGGAAGTCAAAAAAGAAACAATCGCAAAATGTGCTAACAGAAGAGGGCTGAAGGAAAAAAAGCTAGTGGTGCTACAACAGCACGAACCTCCCGCGATAATGCTAATAGCCATGAAAAATCGAAATATGACAATTTCTCTCATACACTACAATTACCATTAAAAAAGTCTTAAACAAAACAAATATATGTGACAAATACATATATTTTTTAAGTCAAATGTTTAAACAAGAATAGCTTTTTGCCACTGAATTCAGAGAGTCCATGTTCTACTTAAATGTAGCAATGAGGTGCGATGCGTATTTTAGCTGTAAAGAATAATTAATTTATATTAATGCGAACGAACTGCGGGCTCATTATGGCCTTCTCTTATCAGTAAGGCGTTACAACAAGTGTAGCAAAACACGTACCAATGACCGCTAATTCATATAGGATACATTTTGCAAATTAGCATTATTGAATCCCTGGCAATAAAATGAAAATGGGCTCAAAATTTAAAAATTAAATATATTACTGTTATATTCACCGAAAATCCTTAGTTTTTACTCGCATTACTCTTCATTCCCACATCACATTTTGCAAAGCGAAATAATCTATTTGATTTCACATTTAACTCAAAGCTCGCAATTCAAAATAAGTTTTCATTAATCATAAAATATTAATTTGTAAACGTATAAGAAAAGCTCGAACGAGGCAGATGATAATTGAGCAGTAATTATTGCCCAGGTAAGCCAGGTAGGGTCATGTACGTTGTAGCAAGATGGCGCGTTGAGGCCATTCGAAACGAATGGAGGGGTCTCGAATCTGGGTCACAGATTTTCAAGGGATCGAGAAAAATGATGTGATGTGCATAACGGGCGGAATCATTCCCTAGAGAATGTGAAAATAATGATGGCTTTAAAAGCATGGGCGAAGGGATGGAAGCAGCATTCACAATAATGACTCCGCATTAAGTGCCCACGCTGCCAATAAGCATTTCCAGCGGCGTAGCAAACGGTGAGGTGGTGGTGCTAGGTACAGCGTGGGCTGCGATATGAATGTCGATGCAAAAAGGGAGTGCCGTGGTTGCGGTAACAGGGCGAATGATGTGGTGAGTTGGGTGATGATTCTAATGGCGTGTCCGAACGAGGAGACGTTGGCGGCACTGTGAATTTGCAGATGGGGAGAAGTGGAAGTAAAGGACAGGGGCAGAATCGGGTCGGAGAAGCAGCATGGACAGAAACGGTAAGGGGGTGGAGATGTGGTCGGTGTCGGTGTCGGTGTCGGTGTCGGTGTCGGTGTCGGTGTCGGTGTCGGTGTCGGGCGGGGTCGGTGTCGGGGTTGGTTTGTCCGGGCTTTGGTGTTTGGGGTTTGGTGTCGGTGTCGGTGTCGGGTCGGTGGTCGGGTCGGCGGGTCGGGGTCGGGGTCGGGGTGCGCGGGTCGGGGTCGGGGTCGGGGTCGGTCGGTCGGTGTCGTTTCTGGTCGGTGTCGGTTTCGTGTCGGGGCGGGTCGTGTCGGGGCTTGGTGGTCCGGCTGTGGTGTTGGGGTGGTGTCGGTGCCGTGTCGGGGTCGGGTCGGGTCGGGGTCGGGTGGTCGGGTCGGCTGGTCTGGGTCGGGTCGGGTGGTGTGGTGTCGTGTCGGTGTCGGTGTCGGTGTCGGTGTCGGGCGGGGTCGGTGTCGGGTTGGTGTCGGCTTGTGTTTGGGGTTGTGTCGGTTGCCGGTGTCGGGGTCGGGGCGGGTGGGGGTCGTGGGTCGGGGTCGGGGTCGGTGTCCGGGTGTTCGGTGTCGGTGTCGGTGTCGGTGTCGGTGGTCGTGTCGGTGTCGGGTTCGTGTCGGTGTCGGGGCGGGTTCGGTGGTCGGGGGTTGGTGTCGGGCTTGGTGTTGGGTTGGTGTGGTGCGGTGTCGGGTCGGCGGTCGGGTCGGGTCGGGTGGGGTCGGTGTCGGTGTCGGTGTCGGTGTCGGTGTCGGTGTCGGTGTCGGTGTGTCGGTGTGGTCGTGTCCGGTGTCGGCTGTCGTGTTCTGTGTCGGTGTCGGTGTCGGTGTCGGTGTCGGTGTCGTGTCGGGGCGGGGCTCGGTGTCGGGGTTTGGTGTCGGGCTTGGTGTTGGGGTTGGTGTCGGTGCGTTGGTCGGGGTCGGGGTCGGGTCGGGATCGGGGTTCCGGGGTCGGGTCGGGGGTCGGAAGTTAGTGTTCGGGACGGGCGTGGGAATGGCCTGTGCAGGGTTGGAAATACATCGGAGTGCAGATCAGAGACAGGGTGGTAGTCAGGTATCGAGCTTCGGAGGCGGAGCGGGGCGGGCGGGGCGAGGTGGTGTCAGTGTCGGGCGGGTGTCGGAGCCGAGGGCCAGGGCTGGGGGGAGGGGGGAGTCCGGCAGCGGGGGCGGAGGCGCGAAAGCAGCGCGGGGGCGTTGCGCGTAAAATTGCATTAGGCGCCACATCGCGGCGCGCCCATTTCACCGCGAAGCCTAACGACTTCAACGTCTAAATAAGAAGCGTCGCACTGGCGACTGGCGAGCGCGCCGGCCCCTCCTGCGCGTTGCCGCGCGCTCGCGGGTAAACACCCCAGCGGCGCCAGCGGGGCGGGCGTGGCTGGCGAGGGCGTGGCTGGGAGGGGCGTGGCTGGGGGCGTGGCGGGAGGGCAGGGCGGGGACGGGTGGCGGGCGATGAGGGCGGGAGGGGGCGGGTCGGCAGAGCTCCAACTACATTTACTGGGCGTTTGGCACCTGTGCAATAATAATAATAAATAATAATAATCACTATTATTATTATTATTATTATTATTATTATTTTATTATTATTATTATTTAATAATATTATTATAGGTTAACGATACAATAATTAGTGTACTCGAGTGGCTCATCGACAGCGTGCCAACAGACTGTGAGGAGCACCGGATTCGATTCCCGGCTGGGACATGACGCTATAGGCTTCTAATACAAATCGTCTCAGTTTCTATAGCTGCGTGACGAAAGATTAGCTTAGGCATGACATGTAATCTAGGTACGGTGATGGGAATACGACATGCAGACCACGTATCTCCCTTATCCCCAGGCGTGAATAACAAAAACAGGGCCACATGCCTGTGATAAATCTGGAAACCTGGCAAAAGTCGAATTAATCCGACTCCATTCGACAATGTCATACCTACATACATACATATATACAAGTATATGATATCATTTCGTGAACTAACCTGAATTGAAAAGGCAAAAAGGCTCTTCACTACGGTTTTGAGTTCGAATCCTGCGGCATGTACACCTATGACAGCTTTTGCCACGTGACTACGGCTTGGGAGGCCAATCATTTTAAAGTTATTCACAAAAGTCAATTATTATTAGTTCTCTAGACTAGAAAGCGATACGAGATGTGTAATATTTGTGAACAAATACTACAGGTTTCTGCACTATTTATGAGAAACCATACAAAAATAGACTATACAGCCTATTTGTCTTTTGTTCCGTAAGCTATTACAATGACCATAATGATCTCATACTAATTATAGTACTCATTCTTTTCGCAACTTTTGTTGTATTCTGACAGCTGTATTCAACGGCTCATTAAACATCATAGCATTATTGTATGTATACTAATTATTCAACTCCAATAACTTTGCACTATGACGCAGACATAATGAACTTTTATAAAAGCAGACTCAAAAATTGATCACACAATAATATGGTTTTACAGAGGATGTCATTGATACAATACTACAAATATGCAATGAACGCTTAATGAATAATACATATTCAGAATGTGAAACATTAAAGAAGGTAATGAAGTATCTACATTGAGTAAACTGAGAGGTAAAATTTGTATGTGAAGGTATAAAAAGAAATGTTTTTAAGAGAAATTTGTAAAATGTACCACAATGGTGAAAAGTGGCTTATTTACATTAACAGTACGTTGCATAAACTTTTTCAGATAAACAAAAGTTTAGTATATGGAGGAATATTAATAAAATATAAAAAGAATCTCAGGTAATAATTGTTTTATTTCGTACTTTACATAACCATTATAACATTGTTTGAATTTCTGGAAAGGGTTTGTAGCATATTGTGCATGATTTAACCCCGTTTTACACGTTTTCACAATACATTAGAGCAGTAACAAAATGGAAATTTACATATTACCGGCAAAATGCAAATAGTCTACATGAACGCTGTTAAACGTTGAAGTGCACATTTGAAGGACCTGAAACAACATTTTCCTGCCACACAAACGGTCCTTGTTTTTTTTTTCATTACAACCCGACAAAAACCGCCTCAGGTCACGAAGTCTCATAAAGGCCTACAAAGGAGAGTTATGGCCGAATCGTCATTTCGATAGAGGACACTCAATCGAAGATTATTTTTCGATCGGTTATATAACCGATTAACTCGATGAATATTCAAGTTTGATTTGTATGGTAACACAATAAATCCAGCATCAATGGACGAAGGGATTGCTCAAAACGTTAAAACTGCTGAACACGCAATAAAGGGAAGCTTAGGAGCCAGAGTTCTCTTCCATATGTCAAGAATTTCGTTACACGCTGCGCAAGTATATGAGATCAGTTATGTGAATCGCAGTGGTTCTGCCAGCGAATAGCTATATTTGCACAGAAAGAGGCGATTTCAATTTTAATAACATGAAAGGTGTAAGGTCCATTGACCTTACCATTTAAAAAAATGTATGTAATTTTGCCAAATGTTTATACCCAAACAAATTGCAAAATTAAATATTATTATAACAAAAAGAAAGAGGCGAAATCAAATCAGTAGGGCATTATTTCAGCACTCGCCAATGAATTGGCAATACATTGTAGTGACAATATTAACAAACATAAACACGACACTTAACACAAACGAAGCCACAGAGAACATGCTTGTCGGGAAGAATATTGAACTTTATTATATAGGGAGGTTAAGGTTCCATTAAAAAAAAATTGCATGGCATTTCCCTCTAACCAAAATGTTCCGACTCTTTTCTTCTGAAGAGGTCAGTATACGACATGTGCCCGGCCCTCACTGTATTCATCAGCAGCAAATAATTTTATCCTGGGCTTCACAAAATGGACGTAATCAGTACAGGCTTAAAAGATTAGTACTCCCAAAGCCAAATTCAGCTGTTGGTCAGGATTCTGAAATGAAGGCAGCTCAAATACGCCAGTTAATGACACATTATTTAAGCTATTAAATGAATCTGAAATTCCAAAGATGAATGTGACTGAAGAAGCGGAACCCAGGGATGTTCAGGACGAGTTTTCCTTGGTCAAGTTGACGCGCGGAGAAGTTCTATGATGATTCGACGGTTGAGTGGTCAGGCGGATTCGTGGTCGTGAGATTGAGTGGTCGTGCGACTGACTGGTCGTACCGACGACTAGTCGTGCGGTTACGTGGTCGTGCAGTTACGTGGTCGTGCCGAACCACTGCGACCGCCGACCACTTCAACCGCCCGACCACTCAAACCGCCCGACCACTCAACCCCGACCACTCAACCGCCGAACCACTCAACCGCCGAACCACTCAACCGCCCGGACACTCAACGCCCGACCAACTCAACCGCCCGACACTCAACCGCCGACCACTCAACCGCCCGACCACTCAACCGCCCGAACCACTCAACCGCCCGACCACTCAACCGCCCGACCACTCAAACCGCCCGACCACTCAACCGCCCGACCACTCAACGGCCCGACCACTCAACCGTCCGACCACTCAACCGCCCGACCACTTCAACCGCCCGACCACTCAACCGCCCGACCACTCAACGCCCGACCACTCAACGCCCGACCACTCAAACCGCCCGACCACTCACCGCCCGACCACTCAACCGCCGACCACTCAACCCGCCGCACTTCAACCGCCCGGAGCCACTCAACCGCCCCGGACCCACTCAACCGCCGACACTCAAACCGCCCGACCACTCAACCGCCCCGACCACTCACCGCCCAACACTCAACCGCGCGGACCACTCAACCGCCCGACCACTCAACCGCCCGACCCACTCAACCCCCCGACACTCAACCGCCTGACACTCAAC
>BOPP01000024.1:1296046-1311980 GCA_017312745.1 Gryllus bimaculatus | reverse complement strand
TCGCGTCGCGCTCCTCGCCGCTCGCTCGAGAAAACACGCCGCTTAAGACGGAGCATTCGCGCCACCTGTCAGTGTATGCTTTAACTCGGTGTTGTGTACTCGTTTGGTGTAGTCGTGTATTGAAGGTAGAGTTTGATGTTTACAAAGAAAGGGGATTGTGGGATAATAATAATAATAATAATAATAATAATAATAATAATAATAATAATAATTCGTAGTAGTAGAAGTAGTAACGATAGTAGTAGTGGTATTACTGGCGTATCTTTCCTTGAACGATGACCTTACTTTCCCCTCGGCACAGTAAACAGTTGAAGGCAAAAGCTCGCAGCGCGCGAGCACTGATGACAACATTCCAAACACACCTTCACTGTTGCGAAATATACATTATTTTCTGTTGACGATGAGAAATTCTGTCTGTGATTTTCTCCAAAAAGTGCAAAGAAATGACCGAAACAGGTGAAGATCGATCACACGAGATACCTCGAACTCCTGAGATAGTTGGAACGCAAATTATTGAGAAAATTGGGAGGGCAAGACTGATTCTCCAGAGATTGGCATTGCTTCATAAAATCTAGTGGCTAATACCCGAACTCTACCTGCATTTCTTCAATCCGTCATGCAAGAAAAAGCTGTACGAGTAATAGTAGTAGCAATAGTAGCAGTAGCAATAGATGGCCTGCGATCCTTGGCGATCCTCCTAAGAGGATATTCAAAGAAGTTTGATTTCAGTCTAGGTTTTATGAATTGCGAAGGAATTAGTACTTTGGTAGATTGTAGGACACTTCAAATGAGCTATACTAGCTCCTGTGAAGGAGTCTAGCTCGTTTTGTCGGTACAAATGTCACATGAGATTGTTCGGGTATCGAACCCGAAACACCTTGGTGAAAAGCAAGCGACTTTAGCTCTGACCCATGAGATTGCTTAATGGCTAGGCAATAATGTTTATTTGGTTCACTCACGGATGCTGTCAGATGCTGCATTATGGCACTAGTGCTGCAATAGATTTATTAATCGTGGAATATATACATTTGAATGATACACATTTGTTATAAAATCATGAAATTCGAAATACGAATTTAGCTGGATTGTGCAAAAGCGATATTCATTTCATTATAATGTTCATACCAAATTTGTTTCATCTACTCGCAATTTAAAATTTCCCGCATTTTTTCGTAAGCAGTCTATTTAATTTATCGTTTCTCATTTGTAAAGGTAATCGTGATAATTTCACTACGAGAGCTTAAAGATCTACTCAAATATAAATAATTTACTTTTAAGGTATATTTTCAACCACTAAGGTCATAATTCGACCACTGTATTTTATATTGGGTTTGTAACATTGAGAGTAACGGTAATAGTATACATGGAACAGTGAAACTCGAATACGGACACACAAAAACATCCATGCCCAGGTGGGATTCGACCCGCGACCCTCAGGTACAAGGCCCTCAACCTTAGCGATCTCGACAATCCAGGCGAGCAATTTAAGATAAAGAATATAAGAGACTGTATACATTAAACAAAATATAATTGACATACTTAAATAAATGTCAAAATGTATAGTTCCTTGAATATTACTCCAACTGTCTCATCTTGCATCACCAATATTATAATTTCCTTTACGCAACAACACACTTTGGCTTCAAGGGCATTTACTGTAACTTTGCGTGTACAGAAAGCTTAGCAGACAGCGTCAATGGTTACGTCAATAACGCCTTTACGTTTCTGTACTAAACAAAATTGTAGGATAGAAGCTGACACATGAAGAATGAATACCAGGTTCGTATTGATCAAACTGCTCTTTAAGTGCTTGCATCGATGGACGTAAAAGCGCTAAACACCGATCATTTGGTTGAAACCTCGCTGTAAAGGTGAGTACAGAAAGCAGGCAATCAATGAACAACACTTGTTACTTGCTTAAATGACATTTTGCGTGATATTCGCCAGCATTTCCTGCTAAACATTTAATGATTATTGATTGCAGATGGTAGGATCGGTAGCTGATATTTCCAGGCCACTACTGACTGAAATTGAGTTAGTGTAAAGAAAAACACGTCCCCTCTCCCTATCTTAATCAAAAGGAATCTATAGCAAACTTACACTTAAACTATAACATATTCTGCTTTGACAGAACTTTGTTTTCGGCGCGGAAGCTGAAAGCTCTGAGGACGATCGCTATGCGATCGAAACGATCATAAGCCAAATAAATTGTTGACACCAGACAACATCTTTTATTTATCATTACTATCATATAATATTTTACTCTTGCTTTCTTAAATCGTTTTCATTTATACAAGTGGATTCTATATAAAGCAATCCCATCAGATACTCGTATTCAAAAATTTCTCAGAGAAAAGTTTACTTTACGCCTCTTTATACATCATTCCAATCATCCCTATTAAAAATATTTTCTCTTCTCTTTCCACTCCATCACACAACACTCCCGCTGACCAAAGTGCTCGCATAGCAATAGGCTCTCACGTTTTCTTCGACCTACAGAGTTTTTTGACAGATCAACAGCGGTTACGGTGTCATCCATTCGGGAGCATAAATGTCAGTACTGTGTCATCCAAGTTCCCGATTGGATGACATTATAACAGCTAATTTACGTCAAAAGACCCTATGTTTAAATCTAAGTACAGAGTATCACCTTTTTTAAGGACTTTCAGAATCAGATAAAGATAGCTCGGGCACATATCGCAGGCCGGGGCGAGGCGAGGCGGGGCCTGGCGGGGTGGGGAGGAGCGGCGCGAGGGGAAAGTGTGAGGCAGGGCAGGGAATTCGTGTGATGCGGCAGGGAGAAGTGAGCGTTGCGGGCGAGGGCGGGCGAGGTCGGGACGGGGAGGAACCGGGCAGGGCGGGCGGCGGGGGGTGGTGGGGCGCGGATTGGAGGGGGGCGGGGAGGGGTGGGAGGCGGCAGGGCGTGGTGGGCATGGCGGTGGCGGTGTGCCGGCGGGAGCAGGGCGTGGCGGCGGACCGAGAGGGGTGAGGTAGCGGGAGGGCGGGCGGCGGCAGATAGCCATTCGAAGTCGTGGGCGTGGGCGCGAAGTTGCGCCTGGGGAATAGATTACCGAAGGCGCGCTGGCGCTGCCCCCCCACTTCCGCTCCACGCCCCACCGCGCGGGCGCCCGTAGCGACGTCCCTGGGAAGCGCGCGCCCCAATCACTCGGATTGTTTAGCGCCTCCCCCCGCCTCGTTTTCTTCCCGCGCCTAGCCCTCCCCCTCGCCGATGCGAGCAAGCGTGACGCCTCTCCTGCAGTCGGACGCTTCTAGTGGTTCAAATCGCGATGGTGCGGTTTTGAGATATAGGCAAACTATGTTAGAAAAACCGAACCCTAGCTAGATAGCTAGTAGAAAACAAAATCCCTAGCTAAATTTAAGGTCGAAAAAGCAAACTCTAAAGTCAAAACTAAACCGTAGGAAGGATAGCTACGGTGTTAAATCAAAACAGCTGGATAACTAAGACTCGAAAACAAACCCTATAGCTAGTAGGTGTAGCTCGTCAAAAGCCAAACCCCTAGCTTAGATACCAAGGTCGAGTGGGGCGGGGGCGAGAGGGGTCGGGACGCGGTGATGGAGTGTGGTCAAGGCGAGGGGACAGAGTGGCGAGGGAGCGGGGGCCGGCGCGTGGGGCGCCAGGAGGGGCGACGGCGTTGGGGGGGGTGCGAGAACTGTCGAGAGGGAGCCGTGGGCGCCATTCGCAGCCGGGACAAGTATAAACGCGACGAACATGGCTGTGCCGGTGAAGTGGATGATATTACCGAGGCGGGTATAATTACGTCGAGAGAATCGTTGGGGGTGGCGAAGGCGGGCGGGCGCGGGCGAGGGTCGCGATGCGATGGCCAAGAACAGAGCGCGGAGTGGGGCAGTGGAGGCAACGGAGGCGGATGTGCAGGCGAGTGCCTAAGGCCACGTAAAGCAAAACTCGAGGGGAACTGGCGCCGCCAACACGAGAGGGATAAACCCGAGTAAAGAAAAATGGAGACGAAGGATGTAAAGGCTATTCTCTGTGAAAAATGGCAAAAAAGAAAACAAGGAGGAGGATTGCCGAGGCCGTAAAACAATTAAGATGCGATATGCGCCGGGGCGCGTTGTGGAAGAAATGAAGATAGATTAATCCTGCTAGTTCGCGCGGTGGAGAGCGGCGGAAAGTGTTGAACAGGAGGGAGGGCTGGGAGGGCCGTATCTAGGAGCGGAGGCGGCGAGTGCGGGGCGCCATTGCCGAGACACGACCCCGGCGGCACCAAGACAAAAGAACGCCGGCAAATCTCGAAATTGGGCCCGCCGCAACGCACACCGCAAGCATTCCTGCATCGCCGCCTCCCCCCGCCCCGCGGGCAGCGCCACAGCGCTTTGTTGTTGGTGCTGGCGACGGAGAGTGAAGAGGTTCAATCGGGAAGAAGCGCGGTGCCAAAAACTGGCGAAGAGCTGGGTTGAAAGCTGGGCGAAAGGGCTAGGCGAAGGCTTGGGCGACAGGGCTGGGCGAAGGGCTGGGCGAAGGCTGGGCGAACGGAAGTGGGCGAAGGGCTGGGACGAAGGGCTGGGCGAAGGGCTGGGCGAAGGGCTGGGCGAAGGCTGGGCGAAGGGTGGGGCGAAGGGCTCAGGGAGGCCAAGGTGCTGGGCCAAGGGCTGGCCCAAGGGTTGGCCGAAGGGCTGGGCGAAGGGCTGGGCCAAGGGCTGGGCCAAGTGTGCTTGGGCGAAAGGGCTGGCGAAGGACTGATGAAAGGCTGTGCGAAGGACAGAGCTAAACGCCGTGCGGAGAGCAGGACAAGGACGAATGGTTGGGTCAAAGGAACGGACGCTGGCCTGGTTGAAGGGGGTCGAAGTACGTATCGAAGGTTTTGGGAAAAGGCTGGACGAAGTGTGCTCAATATGAATTGTAACGAGGGAGTGGCGATGACGACGAGCGAAGACGAAATAACGGGCGAGCAAAAGGCCATTCCTGGAGTAAGGCGGCGTGGACGTGAGTGAAGCGGAGCGGAGCCGGCAGAGGCTGCGGAGTCGGGAGTGGGGGCGGCCCCATTGCCGCGCGCGGCAGCATCGAGAGGAGCCCGAGGACAAATGGGCGTCGCTCGTCCCGAGAGCAATTACGCGTATTGCTTCTTTCTCCGCTGCCGTCTGGCACCTCTACGCCCGCCACCCCGCCTGTTAGAGCCCCGAGCTCAAGGCCCCGCGGCCACACATACAATGCGTAGCCACAATGCGCTCACGATGGTCATCTCTCTAGCCTTTTAAACGTTCCATTAAATGAAACTATCTGTAAAATGTATTATCGCATCTGTCACCGGAGAAATAAAACCGCTAACTCTTATAAAATGGCTTAAAATAAAACGGTATATTTCATGTCAGTCTCCTCTTTCCGTAATGTTGTCCGCCAATTATTTATTCAACAACAACACAAATTTCAATGATTTAAACTATTCGAAACTCATTCGAACCTCACAGGCCTTTATTGTGAACTTGTGCCTTATTTTTGCGACAATAGCAAACAATCTACCGTTAAGCTAGCATGTAAACATGTGCACTTAATAATGTTTCTTCAACAATCTTATACTTCTAACACTGAACGGGTGGAAAGAGCTGGCAAGTAGCAACTGCAAAACAATCAACAGATAACGAAATATGAGACAAAATGAAGGAAACCTTGACACAAAAGATGTCCTTGCTTGGTTTTTATTTCATGGTTCAAATATTTCTCGAAAGGGAAATGATTTCGCAAGATATTTTTATAGGTTGTCGCAAGTCATAATTTCAAAAGCCTAAACTGCAAATAAATGATATATTCGATGACTAATAATCTTGATTAGGGACCGAATTGTCCGTCTGAAGGAGTAGTTACATAGAAACAAAACCGTTTTAAAATATTTTGCTTCAAATAATTTAATTCCCAGTATTTTTAATTAATAAATTAATTAATTTTTTAATTCGAGAGTGCAGGCAAGTATTTTTATAACAGAATGAGACTGAAATTCCTAGTCATATTTCCACGAACTCCAACAATATTTCTTAAAGTAATAAGAGAAAGATAGGTACAGAATAATCAATTTTGAAGTGATTACATCACGAATTCTAGGAAACTCGACGAGAAAAACATAATTCGTAAGCGGAGAGAAATTCTTAGAAGTAATTCGCTCTAAATTCAATCCATGCGTTTTACAAGCGCCAATGAACTCAAAAGTCGGACGATTTCCAGAATGTTAAGTAATATGAAACTGTCATGTTACACATTAGTAGCAAAATAAAATAAATGTGAGAATGACATATTAACTTTTACTATGGCCTTTAAAGTTCGATGAAGGAAAGTTCATCGCACTTTATTTCCATGCTCCACGAATATGACATTCTCGCGAAATTAACGGTCTGTAAAGAATGATATAAAGCAAGGTCCAAAATCGAGGACCACGGTACCTCGTGGTCTTCAGGAATAAATTTGACGGACTCCGTTGCGAGTGGGCAAGGATATTTCACCGCTCGCGCGTCTCCCCCCGCCTCCACAGTCAGTCGCATCACTGGCGCGCGAACCCCACCCACCCAACACCCTTCCCTGACGCCCCGCCCCCACCCACCCCACGCACCGCGTGCTCGCCGTGAAAATGTGATCGTAATGGGTAAGTAAAGTGAATTTCACTGAAGGCGGAGATTTTATAACAATGTATCATTAAGTTGATGATAAAAGATAATGGCCAGAGAAACGGAACAGTAGCTAGTATCTTCAACAATATTTTTCGAGAGTTTATCATTACGGTTATTACTCACTGCGGTCCTTAAGCCACAAAAAATCATCATCAGTTGTTTCCACAAAAAATTTCGACACGCTGTTTGTATCATACGGAATACTCGTGAATCCTGATGAAATCTGATCCTGCGTGGATCACAGGAAAATTAGCTTCCCTTAATACGAAAAACCTCCACACTTTTATAACGCACTTGGCAAAACTTTGCCCAAAGTCTGAGTCATGGCGGGGTAAGGGTTAGAGTATCGAACTGCTGTACAGAAGTTTGCGCGTTTAAATTTGACCGAAGCCGTGGATTTTTAAGTGTGAAACAATCCTTCTGACGCATTACTTTGAAGAGGAAGTAAAACCAGCTATCCCACGCAGTAGATTTACTGCATGTAACAAATTATGACGCGTAACTGAAGTATCTGAAATAGTGTAGTGAGTAAAATTCTAATCGTCTGTTTCGAATGTCGAGTGGTACCTTGTTTCGCTGCTAGTTGGCGGCGAAGAAGCGTTGCAAAATTGGCGTGGTCAGGCGGACGAGCACGCCTGACGGTTCAAGCCTCGCAACGTAAAACACGGCATCATTTAATCGAATGAACCTTTCTGTCCCCGCTCGACACTCACCGCTCAGGCGGCTCACCACAGCTCGGAGCTTGCCCCCATGACCGCAATAGCGCTCGTACTCACCTGGAAAGCAACAAATAACAAATAATTATTTTCCACCCGCATGCACGTTAGCCACGCTTTGGTAAACTTGTTTTATGAAACGCACTAAAGTATTTCGTTGACAAAGGAGCGCTCTGGGAGTACATTAATATTCTGCATCGAGTAAAATGATAATTAATATTGTAGGAATCACGGAGTTAATTTATTCTGCTAATCCCCTGCAGGAAGGGCATCATTAATTATAGAGCGCTCTAATAAATAATTAACGCACAGAGAAATTTTCAACACAACGTCCATCGATTCTTTGAAATACGATTCATGAGGAACACGTCGATAACGTGTTTTAATTGTAATTAATGAATGTAACTACATTAAATTAGGTGATATGCGAACCCTGAAGTCTGCTCATCCGAGATATCCGTCGTCATGTGCAGAAATACATGAAAGTGAAACATCCCCATGGCCCTCGCGTTTGCTTTTCCCGACAATATTTTCAGGATACGTAAAAGTCAGCGGTTGTTTTAGCTATAGTCTATTGTAGCAGGAGGTAAAGGAGTTGAACATAGTACACAATATATTTTGGAACACACTGTGGTGTCGCAGGGGAAAATATCATTAATACTCGTATTCTTACAAGTTTCTTGCACTAATATCTTCCAATCACTATAAGAGCCAATATAATAAGTTTATTAATTCCTATTTGTTAAATTATACAAATCATATAACGCTCTTGGAGATATCTATGTCTGCGGTTGCTTAATTGCTTAATACCAAAAGTGCAGTTAAATACCTTCAATGGCGACAGTGAAAATGTCTGAAATAGCTCTCTTTATTTTTGAAATATATTTGTACGCAGTTGTCTACATAAGCTTACAATTGTCACATGTTCTTGCATACATGCAATACACTGTAATTGTTACTGACTGGGTGTGCCCTGTCCATTTTGAGCGGACAATACCTACAATTATGAGTACAGATCACGTGAGTGCTAAAATATTCGGAAAAATGTGTTTGTAAGCAGGGTTAAAAATGGTTCTTTTCAGATGTTTAAAAAACGGGGCAGTTATTGGTTATTAAGCAGCAACAGAGTGATAACGACGCTGATAAACGAGACGGTTGGCTCCAACAAACAATTTATCATTTATCGGGAAGAGCTCCTGGAATAATGATATGCACGCACGTCTTCCAATGCAGGTACTTGGGTTCGATTCAAGGCCAATCCACGTGGAATTTGTAACAGAAAAACCGATATTTTCAGAGTTTTCTCAGAGTTCTCCCAGTATCATCATTCATATTCATTATTACGGTTATTACCTAGATTATAGGTTTCCTAGGTTATTACTACATTATAACTCATAGAGATCAATGACTCAGCAGTTGAAGAGTCAATAAACCTCAAACTATAGCAGTTATTTATGCACCAAGGACAGCAGAACCAGTTAACGCCCATGGTACATACAATATTTAATTTTGAATATGCTGTTAATGATTGAGATTTATTCATGAACTAATTAACTAGATGCTAAATTGGCACAGTTTGTAATAGCTTGATTTTCATCTGTCATTTCATCTTTTCTGTACCTAACATGCTGAGTCACAAAACATAATGTCTCTAAATTTGTGTCAATTCTCGCAGTGTTCAACCTAATACATTTATGATTACAGTTAATACATACCTAACTTGTAATTAATAAGTTTAATATCACAAATGCTGTGAGAATATTCCCTTTTCTATCTACTCCTTTCTCTCTCGCATTCATTCCTGTCTTCAATGTGAAAAACCCCTCATCCAAGTTGCAAAATCTCTTTGAATGACCTTCTTTTAATGGACTATTGTATTTAATTTTTTTTGAATGTGGTCAGGCGGAAGAGCAGGCTAAATGGCCTGAGCCTCGCCACAAATACAGACATTTATATATTTTATGTGGTGTGTAAGGGGAGACGAGGTGACACATATGAAGGAGGAACGATCGCATGCGGTCCGTGGCCCGTGCTAGGGTACTGCTTCAGCATTCGCATGGTGTCGGTCAGAGAAACCACGGATAATTACCTGAGCCAGAGAATCTGACCGCTAAAATTCTTCTCCAGACAGCGGCTGAATTCGACATAGTTAGAATTTGATATCGACAATACGCGGCCATCGGGACTTGAACACTGGGACAGAGTCGCCACTGCTGACCCCGCGCTAGCGCAGTGGGTCTCCCGTGATTTGAGGCCTGGACTCCAGAGGGGGGCGGGGAGCGTTGTAAGTGTCGCTGGGGCGGGGGCCGCCGCGCGCGCGGTGCGGGCGAAGGCGCCTCGGGCGAGGGGCGCGGATCGACGGAAGCATTAGAGGACGGCGGCGGGGGCGGCGGCGGGGGCGGTGGGCGGTGGGAGGTGGCGGCGGGGGCGGCGGCGGGGGGAAGTGGCGGGCGGGGGCGGCGGCGGGGGCGGCGGCGCGAAGCAAGGCCGCCGACACGGGAAAAGTGCATAGCTTAGGCGCGGGCCTTCGCCTTGCATACTTCGCTGCCCCTTCGGCGCCGCGGGGCGGCAGGAACTGCTGCAGTCGCCCCTTGCCGCTTGCGAACTGTCCGGCGAGGTTCGCAGTGCGAACGACGGTAATGAGAGTCTTAGATATATTACGATTGACAACGAGTGTCCCTGTACAAAACTTATTAATGCAATCGCAGGGCCTCTATTAACTACGTCAACGTTGTTTCGGTCTTTTTTACCCCGCTCGCTTCGTCCCAATTTGTTACTTATAACGTCCCACCCCCTGGTGTGAAGCACTTAATGAATGTAACTCCCCATACCATTAAAAACTTTAATAAATACAGGCGATAACACAATTATTTATTGATTAACAATTAAACAAATATTTTTTTAGATATCTGTTTTCTTTCTTATCGTATCTTGTTGAATCAATGCGCAAATGAGGATATACCGGCGTAAGGTCGTGTCTGAAAGACGTCTGTTTAATCGCTAATAAGAACGCTACCCTTATTCGACAAAATTAAAAATCTTATTAATTCATATGCTTGATTACGGTAAAAATATACATTAAACCTAATATACTACATTATAGTAATGTAAATACATTTATTTTCTAGAGATGATTTTATAAGAGGGTGCACAAACAAGAAAATTGTTGAATATGAATACAGGTAGACTACAAGAACATGAATGAGCTAATAAATCTTATATAATTTCAAAACAAAAATTATTGTAGATTTTTATTATATGATAATATACTAAGTTCTAGATATTAAGATAATGAGTTTGTTGAAAAAGTTAGAAAAATGTTTAAAATTGGGATTACATTTCTTTGATAATATTTTTAAAATTCCTAACAAAAATTTAATTTTATTCTTAAATTTACCTGACGTCACAAAATGTTTTTAAAAACGCCTACCCCACTTGCATCACAATTTCTATAAAATTAATGCCCCGCCCTTATCCCCGAAGAGTGTGACGTAGTTTATGGTTGGCCCCTTCACTTCAAACCCATCACATCTTGCTCACTGCATAAGCAGGTGGCGTATTTTGATGGTTCCGGTCCTTAACTGAACCGTGCACGGCAAGCACATACAGCTTAGTCTCATCTCGCCTTTTGAGAAGTGATGATTGATGACTATTCCAGTGATTTAGAGTAAGGAGATGATTGTTGGCCTATCATCATCCATGCCACGTTCACAAACATGAACATAACATTCTTACGCACAAATACCAACACACAACCTGACAATAAAATTGTCTTCCCCGAACACATAGGATTTAATTTAGTTATGTAATTCTTGAAATTCATGAATCATGAAGAAGTATTTTAAAAAATGCCTTACCTTTGTTTTTGAAAGCTTCACAATTTTTTCGCAAGGAAGACATGAGACTCATACGTGGCAGACCGCCCTCGGTTCCGCCTCCTCCGCCCTCCTCCGCCCTCCTCCGCCTCTCCCGCCTCTCCGCCCTCTCCCGCCTCTCCCGCCCTCTCCGCCCCTTCCGCCCTCTCCCGGCGCCTTCCCGCCCTCATCGCCTGCCCTCTTCCTTTAAAGCAATAACGTTATTTACAATAGCGGAATGGAATCTATCTTTCTGTGTCACTTGTGCGGTACAATTTCCTTGGCATTGTTAAGATAACAAAAAATGTAAATACATTAGATCAGTAAAGAAAATAAAAAAATAGTTTGGGTATTTTTAAATATCAAAAATGGTAAGAGAAACTATACAGAAATAAGTTCGAAAGTATCACGAACGTCGCAGACAAGCCACCCTCAAGCCTTCTAGTCTAAACCTCCTCGATAACAATCAAGTAATAGCCCACGTTAATAATATTCCTAAAAGTCGCATGTCGAATGTACAAATTTCACATTGTTTCTGGAACACTCGGTCATGTCTCTGAACCGGATGATCTACAGATGGACTTGATTGACTTTTTTGATTTGATTGGTGTAGCCCTGAAGAGGTCAACATGCTACGGTCATTATTTCCGTTAATATATTGTGGTGGCTGAGTTCATCAACCAACTGGATGGCGATATCAGGCGCCGAGCTCACACGTCGGTTTGCCAAAGATTGACCACCGGGTATCGTCCCAGCGTAGGCAACTCTCCTGCCGGAAGAAGCTCAGCTCCCAACTAGCCTTCCTACAATGTAAAAAAAAAAAAAAAAAAAAAAAAAAGTACGTAATGTTTGCGCATGTTTAGTGGTAAGGTTGTGTATGATTTAAGAGGAACGAAACAAGAAAGTGGATGGGGACGATCGCGCATGTTTACAAGGTATACCTCCAGCATTTCACCTTGCATTGATTTGGAGAAAACCAGCAAAACTACAGATTAGGACAGCCGGGTTCGCTAGAAATATTCCCAGTCTGTGGCTGAATTCGACAAGCCATACGAAAAATTCCGCCCCCCGTGTGACTCGAACTGAGGACCATCCGGCGCAGAGTCTCTGCTGGCCCTGAGCCCAAGCCAGCGGGTTTCTTCCCAGCCCGGGTGAAGTGACGAAGCACAACAGGTGTTTACTATTTCCCCAGCGCCGCCGTTCCATGGCGCCATAAATTCCGCGAGGGGCGCTGCGCAGTGGTGGGCGGGGCGCGGCGGGCGCCCGTACAATGGGCCGCGCCTCGTCGCTGCGCCCCCCCTTTTGTGCAGGCGGCCCCGAGGCCCCGGGGGTCAAGCGGGGCCCGGGCCCTGTTGCGCGCTCCGCCACCCCAACCGCCGCCTCGCCCCGCCCTGACCTCACCTAGCTCTTCGCCTCCTCCACCCGCCCCAACCCTGCCTCGCACCGTCTGCTTCGCCGCCCCCCCCCGCCTTACCCCCATCCCCCATCCTCGCCATCCCCACCAATTGCGCTACACCTGCCTTCGCAATCGCCCTCCCTGTCATCAGCACCCTGCCCGATCCGCCTAGTCGCCTTGCCTCCTCACCTCGCCCAACTTGTTCCCCTCCACCCCGTTCGCCACGCGTCTGCTGCCCTCGCCCCGGCCCCGCCGCGCATCCCGCCCTTACTTACACTCCCATCCTCGCCATTCCCTCACCATTGCCGCTACCCTGCTCGCATCGCGCCTCTTGCCCCGCCTTCTCTCCATCCCGTCCGGACCTCCACCTCGTCATGCTCCAGCACTGGCCATGGCACGCCTCCTCGCCGCCCCACCTGCTCAGGCCCGCTGCGCTTCCCCGGCTTCCCCCTCCTTGCCCTCCGGCCCCGCCCGCTCTCCCGCCCCGCCTCGCCCTCCGATCCTCACCTCCCTCTGCCGCCCCGCCTCTCAACTGCCCCCGCCTCGCCCTCCGACCCGGCAGGCCTCGACCCGCCCTGACACAGTTGCGCCGCCGCCGCGAACCCCTCCGGAGGCTAGCGGGCATCGATCGCGCGCCCCCTCGGCCCGAGGACGCCTTCGCCCCCACCGCGCGCGCGGCGGCCCCCGCCCCAGCGACCACTTACAAACGCTACCCGCCCCCCTCTGGAGTCCAGGCACTCAAATCACGGGGGATCCACTGCGCTAGCGCGGGGTCCAGCAGTGTGCGACTTCTGTCCAGTGTTCAAGTCCCGATGGCCGCGTATTTGTCGATATAAATTCTAACTATGTCGGAATTCAGGCCGCCTGTCTGGGAAAGAATTTTAGCGGTCAATTTCTCTGGCTCAGGTAATTATTCCGTGGTTTCTCTGACCGACCACCATGCGAATGCTGAAGCAGTACCTAGCAGGGCCCACGGACCGCTCGCGATTCGTTCCTCTTCCATATGTGTCACCTCGTCTCCCCTTACACACCACATAAATATCTAAATGTCTGCTATTTGTGGCGCAGGTCGTCCTTCAGGCCATTCTTAGCCTGCTCTTCGCTTTTCGCTTCACTTTCTTCGCCTACTTAAGACAAAATTAAGATTACAATAAGTCCATTAAAAGAAGAGTCATTCAAAGAGATTTTGCAACTTGGATGAGGGGTTTTTCACAATTGAAAGACAGGAATGGAATGCGAGATGAGAAAGCGAGTTAGATACGAAAAGGGAATATTCTCACAGCATATTGTGATATAAACTTCACACACTTTATACTTACAAGTTAGCGTATGTATTAACATGTAATATATCACTAAATTCGTTAAATTTTTAATGTTAGGGTAGAACCTACTGCCGATGAATTCTACCCCAAGGCAAATTGTAGAGGGGAACCACTCTAAAGTTTTTGTTGAACTCCCAGCAATGTTAGGTACAAGATAGAAAAGTACAAGGTGTATAAAAGTACCATACAAGACTGAAATCAAGCTAACCCTTACAACGTGGCCAATTTAGTTCGATCTAGCTCTAATTAGTTCATGAATCCACTTAACTCTACATATTCCATTAACAGCTATCATTCAACAATTTATTAATCATTGCTCACATGTCGTTAGCCTATGGTGCGCTCGATTCAACTTGTGTTCTGCTTGTCCTCTTGGTTGTCTACTAAATAACTTGCCTTACCTATGTTTGCGACGTGTTCTTCATTCGACTCTCTGCAACCGCTGAGTCATTCGATTCCTCTAATGAGTTCATAACTCTGTTTAGGTAATTTATATCCCACGAAACACTATTATTATCTGAGGAATAACCGTATAACATGAATTGAAATGATGTACTGGGAGACTCTGAGAAAACCCTGAATTATCGGTTGGTTTATCCACAATTGTTTACTATTAAATTCCTGTGGATTCGGATCCTTGAACTGTATTATTCGCCAATATTTGTTCAATTGGAACGCATCGGGTGCGTGCATCATTCACTATATTCCAGGGTAGTTCTCTTTTATGTTCCGATATAAATTGATTTGTAATTTGTGTTCTCCGTTCAGAGCGAACGGTGCTCAGTGTTACTGCCCAGCGGTTCTACCCAGTTGCTATCAAAAACGTCCTGTCTGTTCGCATGCTTAATAACTACACGCCCACAATTTATTTACCTGCCCTTATCTTTTTAACAGTGGGCTGATAAGAGAGTACCATGTTTGAACGGCGCCTGCTTACCAACACCACCATGGTTTCGATTATATTTGTAGCACCCTCACCGTCCGATCTGTATTCTTGCGATAAGGCGTGTAACGGACCGGAGGTCCTATTGTCGCTCATAGAGGGATGGTACCAGCGCACACTCGCAGAGCAGTAAACCCGGTTGACTTTAGAGTGTGGATTTGCACATGCTATGGGCTCATAGAACATGCTGACGAGACTTTGTCAAGGGCTTATGAGACAACTGCGCTCACAAATATAATTTTGTGAGAAGATTAAAGAGGAGTCTCCAGCTTGTAAGACACCATTCTTCACTGTCCGCCGGGACATTCATTTTAGAAGGTCATTTACACTGTGCAGGAGCTTTGGCCTATAAGCAATTCAGAGGACACCGCACTGACAATAGACCTCAATCTCAAGAGCGGTATCATTGAACATATCTCTGTTATAATTCTATCACACAGAAACTAAAGCGGCGGTGAATTAAAATTTTCGGAAACATTATTATCAATTAAGGGTTGGCTACGTAATATTTGTGATTGAAGATAGATTTTCAGTGACCAGAGAACTTGATAAGTAGAATACGGCAAATCGGAGGGTAAACTAATTTGATAGTAACACTTCCTGCGGACCACGCACTGGCGACATCACACGGCTGCCTGTTACCCCAAAATATATTGTGTATATGGTGACTTTAACTCGCTTTGACTTCCTCACGCGTGCTACAAAAGCGCTTATGAGGTCTCGCTACCAAGACGAATTTGCCAAGGCCTGAGCTTACTCTACGCTAGTCCTGAAGGAATAGTTGTGCGGGGAAGGAAGAAGAACGTCGATGGGCCATGGGGATTGTTTTCACTTTCATGTATTTCTGACAACGATGACGAACGGATATCTCGAGTGAGCTAGACTTCGAGGGCTGTCGCATAGTCACCTAATTAATGCTGAGTTAAGTCATATTTACAGGATTAAGAACACGTGCTCGGACGGGTGTTGCTCATGAATTCGTATTTGTCAAAAATCGATGGACGTTGTGTTGAAATATTTCCTGTGCGTTAATTATTTATTAGAGGGCTTCTATAATTAATGATCCCTTC
>BOPP01000024.1:1264062-1279538 GCA_017312745.1 Gryllus bimaculatus | reverse complement strand
AACAGTGTAATCAGGAAGGGAAGCCGTTTGTCGAAGACGATTGAATACGAGAAAGATGTGAGAGAGGAGGAAGCGCGGCGCGAGGAAAGCAGAAGAAGAGAGGATAGGAGTAGAGAGTAAGAGGAGCTGAGAGGAGGGACGAAGGGAGACAGAGGGGCAGAGAGGGGAGAAAGAGTCAGGCAGAGGGGAGAAAAGAGGGACAGAGAGCGAGAGAGAAGGGACAGAGAGAGAGAGGGGGACAGAGGGATCGAGAGGGGGACAGGAAGGAAGAGGGACCAGAGGAGAGAAGGTGGTCAGAGCAAGATGAGGGTGGGGACATGAGGGATGAGAGATTGGCGGGACAGAGGGAGAAAGGGGAAGAGGGAAGGAGGAGAGGTTGTGAAAAGGGATGAGCAGGAACGCGCGGCGAGCCGGCGGGCGCAGGACATGCAGCGCAGAGCAGCGGGCAGGCGGCGGCGGGCGTGGAAAGGGATTCGATGGAAATTCTAGAATGCTTCATTAGCGGCGTGGCGGCAGCGCGTAAAACAGCAGGTCCATAGGCGATAGACCGCCCGCGCGCCGATTAGGGCTGCAGCCGGTTTGTGGAACGCGCGGGTACGAGAGGAGCGCTGGGGCGCTGGGCGGGGTGTGGGCACTTGGAAGCCGTTAGCGGGCACTGCAAAGCGTGCGGAAAGAAGCCGGGCGCAGCGCGAGGAGGGGGGTCGGAGCCGAGATGGATAGCGGAACAGCATCGCGGAAGTAGTGGGTGAAGAGAATGGTGAAAGAAGGACGGGAATCAGGGAGGTGGGAGCAGAAAGGCAAAACTCGTAGCTCTCGGAATCAGTTGTGCGAGACAGACATTTGGTGACGACGTGGGGGCTGGCGGTTGAAAAATTAAACCTATATTTTTTATAAGAAAGGAAAGAATGAATATATTAAAAAAAAAATATACACTTTCGCGGGAGGGAAAGGCGTTATGAAGGAGGCATGGGGGAAGAGTCGGAGCGGGAGAGACTTGGAGAGGAGTAAGAGGTGTTGTTGGTGGGAGGAGGATGGAGACTTATGAAGGGGGGTATCATCGTGGTAGTAATGAGGAGGCTTCGCGGTAATTTTCCTGGCTGAAGTAGACCGTGGTAGAGAAATAGGCATATTATTTATCAGCTTTGGAGTCTCTCGATTGTCATTTATAGTTTGCTAATGATTTCTGTGTCATAGAGATAAGACGTTGTTCAGTGAATCTTCCCTCTGCTGCAGATAAACTCTAATTCTGATTATAGTATGTTTTTCAAACCAGGTATCTCCTAGCCTAGGGTAAGCTCCCTTAAGAGCCTTCGACCGGACTCGCCGGTCAGTGCGATAGGCTTAAGGTCAGTTAACTGCAATGTGTAGTGGTAAAGTGGGAGCGAGAAACTAGGGCCTATTGGAGAGAAAAGGGCACGATGCATGCGCGCCCTGCGCGGACCTTGGCCCTTGTTTGGTTAGGGAACTCCGCGGAGGCGTCTCTCTCTATTCGCCGCTGGTGTTGATACTAGTAAAAAAACTACGATATACAAGAGCAACCCGCTTCGGCGAATAGAATTCTCCTCCAGACAGCGACTGAATATCGACCTCACTGAGAAGCTAGCTGTCGGAAACAATCCTAGATGCTTTACCGTCTCACGGACTTAGGAACTTAGGTACTGAATTCAGATATGACATTCATATTACTTCTTATGCATGGTTCGCAACATGAGCTTCCTTACCTTTCTGTAGGTTGCAAGTGATTATGAATGATGAGTCGAGCGAACACATTGTAACCATTGACCACAACTCTATCCAATCCCTTCCATGTCCGTGGGCACACATCGCCATTGCGCATCTTAACTAGTAGGGTTTGTGTATGGGGCACGCTGATGTGATGATATACCAAAAAATCCGTATTAACAAATTAAACATTTGAGATACTCCAGTAATTGGTGTTATAACTTCAAATATATTTAATCTTGATATGAAGTCGTACGTGCGGGACAAAATCGTACACTACTGATCTGTGTTGAAATTTAATTTACCGTATATTATCTGTAGATTAACAACACACAATGAACTTTCAAACGCGCTTAACAATCCTGTTTTTTCAACACCCAGTTTTTTGGTGGGCAGTATAAAAATTTAGTAATGGGGGTTTATTTATAGTTCTTGACTGCTGAATTATAATCGTTCCTGCTTTGAAACGTTATTAATATACCTACAGAAAAGGCCAGTGGAGATTAATACAAATTATAACGCAACTCTTTTGCTCATTAAATTTCGCTCAGATTTAAAGAACCTTTATAAGTAAATGATCTAAGGCTAGTGCCCTTAGACTATATTTTTTTTACTTGACTTATAAATTGTGGTACGCAGAATACTAATCACTAGTGTCATATATGAGACTTGGAGCGTAATTCCCAACCAATCCAATGAGGATTTAGACGTTATGGTTAACTATGAAATGTGACATGACTGGTGATGAATCGTAGGGGTGTGAAAGAACCAAACAAATTCGAAGATACGGATACTCTGCCTCGCCCCGCTCTGCATCTTTCTAATAAGGCTTCTTTTCAAGAGATTCAAAATGCCTCAATTAGGAAGATTAAACTCAGTCCGTTGGCACTAAAGACACTCAGGCAGTGTCTTTAATATGTCGTGGGGCCAGTGTTCGAAGTAATATTTTTGAATTAGAAGAAGAAAAAACAAACAGAGGAGAAACTTTCTTCGTTCAGGTCGATTCTGGAGAATACCAGAGAGGCATTTTTCCCCAACCGTATCATTCGCATGGCGGATCGCCTCATTTGCGCCCGTCTCGAGAGACACTCGCGAATTCCTCAACATACGTGCGAAGGAGGGGCAGAGGACGAGCGTATCAAGAATGGGAAGAGGAAGGAAACTAGTGGTGCTATAACAGCACATACTTTCTCGCCCGTTCCTTTACGCAAAATTACGCGATTTTTTTTTCCAAAAATTGTACTAGACCTCATTTTAAAACCTATCTTTAAGGAACACATATCATTAAGGAAAAATATTAATCTTTAATATTTTAGTTGTACGAAAACCCTGGGAAAATTTTGAACATTCGCAATTTGTTAAACATGAGGGTGATCAACGAACGTGAGAACTGCACCATTTTGTTAAACATCTATCGCACTAAAAGAAAATTTAATACAAAATGGAGGAGCAATTTTTTTGAAAATTTGAAAAATGGCCCAGAGGCTATAGTATGGAAAGTACTCCCAAAAATTAAAAAAAAATCGATTTCAAATTCAAGTAGACGCGACATCAGCCAGATCGATTGGGGAATTTGGAGAAATTTTGGAAAAAATCGGCACAACGGTTTGGCCGCTAGCTATGTTCACAGACGGACACTCAGACGTTTTGCAGTCAATTGAGTTTTGGGGTCCAAGGACCCACAAAATACGGAATCTGACTACACCTCGTGTTACAGGTCTTTTTGTTCCAAATCTAGCAACTGGACGTATCCACTTTTACGTTACCAGATCCCTGTAATACGAGTTTTTCCGCCGAGAAGAACGAGGGGCGGAAATGCGCGGGGGGAGGGGGGGGCGTCGATCAGGCGGGCGCGGCGCCCAGGGAACGGCACGCGCCGGCCAAGGGGGAAACTGCGCCTCCTCCCGACCGCGCAGACACTTCCAATTTTTGCGCCTCGCCTCTCGAGATCATCCGAGATCCGGGAAGGGGTTACTCTCTCATAGATGCACGGAATTTGGAGACTACCAATATACTATATACACGTATTAAAGTAATTACCATGAACGCAAATGTACACAATGTACACATGGACTTTAGGTTGCAAGAGTCAGCATTTTAAGGGAATATCTGGAATGAATGAGTGATCTTGATGGACTGGTGATAATGGATACACGATATGAATGATGAGAAGCAGGAAATACAGGAAAACCTCCACATTAAATCTACCCTTATTTCACCTTTTGCATAAATTTTAATGTAAATACATTATAAAAAGGAATTAATTTTACGGAATACGTTAAGGTTTTTTAATGTACAAAGTTACATTGAGTTTCATGTACAATACATTAATCTACATTAAATGTAATGACATTTCTGACTGCATGTATTGTAAACTTTATCGCTGAAGTCCGAAATATTACTAATTCACAAATGACCCTCTAAAAGGGTCATTTCAGACATCTTTCGACTAATGTCGTAATAGCAACTGAGTGCTGGGTAAAGGAAGGAGACTGTTCGAAAAGGGCGTATGGTATGATGGCGAGAAGTATTTTGGCATGGACTGCTAAGAATGAAAGTTATTTACATAAATCCGAAAGGCTGAACCTTGATGCCACAAGTTGGAAATGTGTTGCAAAGCGGCATCTGAGATTAGACTATAAAATATTCTTAAAATTAATTTTTTATAATTTACCACTAAAAATGTTTAATAACATGAAGATTGATAACAGTTGAAGTCAAAATTTTTATTCTATTTTATATTCATTATAATTCATTTCAATTATATTTATATTTAAATATGGTTGAATTCAATGCGAGTTTTTGTACTTTTATATCAAGACGAATTATGACAGTTCGAAAAGTTGCGTGCCAAATAGATGTTTTTCAAGAGAACAAAAACATTTTAAAAAATGTTTTTGGTTCGTTAGGATAATTTGCTTTAATTCATCTGGATGTACGTCCTATCAGATAAGCAGTAGACATACGGTACTTTTACATCAGGTGGTCATTATAAACCACATTAAGCACCAATACAAAAAACGTGAAATTTTGACATACAATCCATTAGACTTTCTGTGACGAAAACGACTTTCATTTCAGTTTTTTTAGAAGTATTCTAAAATAGTTCCAAAATATTACCGCATGTGTTTTATTTAAAAAGCAAACACACTCTCATATTGTAAACATGACTAAAATGACGCAAATCAGTTGCACCTTGTTCAGTACATACTGTACGTTGCACTTGTCTCAATGGTCCCGGATCTACTTGAAAGCACGTGCGCGGCAGAGCACTGGAACTGCGCATGGAAAATTCGCTGTCGATTGCCCGCTGATACTGAAAATTGACTGACCTGGCAAGCCATATCTCTCCTCAACAACACATCCAAAATAAATCGAGGAGAGTCGAGTAATGCGTTTATATAAATAATGCAGCATTACAAATGTCGGATAACTGCCCCACGCTCATGGTGGTAGAATACACTGGTTTATAATGGATTAACAAAAAAGGCTCTTTGTTTTAATACTTTATGAAAAACATCGAAGTATTGATTTTCATATTATAGCTGAACCATACTGTTGCGCTGGGCATACCTTTACCCCAGAACATTTCTACAGTCCATCGTATGAAGCAATAATTTCTTTCTTAAGAGAAAACGTAGCATCATTCAACTGTTTTCATTTTTCCCTTGTAACCTCGATCATTTCGATACAGTTAAGTTATGCAGTGTATATCGAGTTCCGTATGGAAGGCAACAAAAAGCTATAACGTATCAGAAAAAAATAAAACATTATTTACCCATCAATTAATTCCACTTAAGTCTTATGGATCCAGGAATGCCTGTAGTGGGCCCTGACAACACAGGAACCATCATAACCCCTTATTCCACACTCCAATAGTTCATTCTTAGGTAAAGGGGCAATTTTACAATGTTTGTACTGTCTTGGTACAAACACAAAACTGCAGAAATTCCTTATCCCTGCACGAATTGCATTAATAATCTTATTTATTTCCGAGACAGGAATAAAAAAAACATATCTATTGCTGTGTGCGCTAAGTTAGAAATCTAAGGTTTCTAATCTCTCAAACACAACAATCCTGTTAAGCACATTTCCACACACATCAATCATACAGGCTGAAGATAGAAAACCCTTCTGTATGTTAGGTACCGGATTTTACTCCACAACTGCGATCTCGAATTTTGAGACCGTTTCCATTACCTTTCCTCTATACAAAGTACAGCACAGGAAAATTAAAAATCTCATCAACTTTCAGGAGGTTTACGAGATTAATGTACCTCACAGTGAAAGAGAAATAACGGCTAAACGCAAAATTCCTACTTTGAAAATTACCCGCACCACGCACCCTGATTACCAAGGGCGACCGACCAAATATCTCATTTGCTATCTCGTAATTAAGTATTCAGGTCGTGGTCACATTAGGACCCTTAATGCGCGCGCAAATGAAGCAAGCCACGAACTGCGAACAGCCACGCCCACGTCAGCAAGACCAGCCCCAGGCACAGACCCAAAATCCCACTCACCCTTATACGAAACAGAGCATTGGATTGTTTGCTTGCTTACTTGACGACTTCCAGCACATCATCAGTTATGTTAATGTCTCATGGAGGTGACGTTTCTTGGAGGTGGCTGTTCTTGGAGGTGACCGTTTTAGAGTGGCGGTTCAAAGACAGTTCAAACAGGTGACCGTTAATTGAGATGAACGTTATTGGAGTTGTCATGAAACGGACAGATTGTGCGTTGACGCATTTAGGAGTGTCCGTTTCGTAAGCAACCGTTTGGAAACTTACCATTTTCGAGGTGACCATTTTAAAGTTGTTAGGTTTGGAGAAGACCGTGCTTAGAGGGGGCTATTAGTTTAGGTGAACGTTCCATTAAAAATTGAAACAGTGTGGTAGTTTTAAAAAATTACCCTTTAATGTGGTAACCGTTCAACGATGTGTCCGTTATTAGAGGTGACCTTTTCAGCAGGCCGCCATTAAAAGAGTAGAACGTTAAAGAGGTAACCATTTAAGGTGACCAATTAATGAGGTGATCGTTTAAAAGAGTGACCGAGTAACAGAGGTGACCGAGTAACAGAGGTGACCGAGTAACAGAGGTGACCGAGTAACAGAGGTGACCGTTCAATAGAGGTGACCGTTCAATAGAGGTGACCGTTCAATAGAGGTGACCGTTCAATAGAGGTGACCGTTTCATAGAGGTCGCCGTTTAATAGAGGCTACGGTTTAATAGAGGTGAACGTTTAATAGAGGTGACCGTTTAATTGAGGCTACGGTTTAATAGAGGTGAACGTTAAATAGAGGTGACCGTTTAATAGAGGTGACCGTTTAAATGAGGTGACCGTTTAATAGAGGTGACCGTTTAATAGAGGTGACCGTTTAATAGAGGTGACCGTTTAATAGAGGTGACCGTTTAAATGAGGTGACCGCTTAAATGAGGTGACCGTTTAAATGAGGTGACCGTTTAAATGAGGTTACCGTTTAATGGAGATGAGTGTAATTGAGGTGACCGTTTAATAGAGTTGACTGTTTAATAGAGATGACCTTTTAACAAAGGTGCCCGTTTAAAAGAGGTGATTGTTTTAAAGAGGTGACGGTTTAAAAAGGTGACCATTGAAAAGAGGTGACCGTTTAAAAGTGGTGACCGTTTAAAAGTGGTGACCGTTTAAATAAGGTGACCGTTTAAATGAGGTGACCGTTAAAATGAGGTGAGCGTTTAATAGAGGTGACCGTTTAAATGAGATGACCGTTAAATCAGGTGACCGTTTAGTTAAGGAGTTTGTTTAAAAGAGGTTGCCATATTAAGGTGATTGTTTAAAGGAGGTTGCCATTTAATAAACCATGACTTTAGACGGGGTGACCGTTTAATAAATTGACGGTTTAGTGGAGACCGGTCTTGGAGGTGGTCGTTCTGTGAGGTTACCCTTGTTAAGGTGGCCGGTCTTGAAGTGGTCGGTCTTGAGATGGCCGGTCTTGAGGTGGTCGGTCTTAGGGTGACCGGTCTTGATGTGGCCGGTCTTGATGTGGACGGTCTTGAGGTGACTTGTTATGACGTGGCCAGTCTTTATGCAACCGTTCTTTGAGGTGATTGTTCTTCTATGTGTTTCTTTGTTGTTTCTAGGGCTGTGAGAGGACTTTGAGGTGACAGGTTCCTAGAGATTGCTCTCTTGGATTGACTGTTCTTGGATATGGCGGTGTTTTTGCACCGCTGTAGCCTGAGATGTAACGCAAAACTACGCGTCGGATTACGGAGATGTCACCCTCTATCTCCAAGGCGGTCGCGTCCAGTCGAAAAGTTCTATGCTATCGACACGTGTTAGTATAGTCCACGTAAATGTGTGTCTGCGGATTGTGAGATTGGTAGTAGGAAGGAAAGTGAGTGCGCGGTGTCCGTAGCCCGTTTCATATGGTACTGCGTCGGCTTTCACTTGTATTGATGGGAGAAACGTCAGAAAACTACCGATCAGAGTGGCAAGTGTCTGGAATACTCTTTCCAACTCTGGATGAATTCGATCTAGCTATGTACCTTCTGTCCAAAATCCTCCAGCTCGGTACACGAACCCTTCCCATTCTGAGTCACTGCAGACTTACCGGCAATGTTGGGACTGGCTTACTACAACTGGTAGCGCGGTTGCAGACACAAGTGTACGCAACACCGTAATTCATCTAACAAATGCCACTCGCGTTCATAGAGTTACGCCGTGTCCCTTTCTAGAAAAATCATTGATGTGAGCATTTGTGAAATGAACGCTGTCTGTCTTCATTAACTCTCTATTCAGTATTGTCAGCGATGAGAAACTTCTAAAATGGGATATGTCAATTTTTTGTAAAAAATATATTTTTTACGTTTTTTTTCCTTTTTTGGGTAATGGAAGCATAAAGAAAACCATGGACACCTTTCACATGATCGGAGATTGCATAGATTTATTTAATTTATGTGCGTTGTGAAAATTAACAATATAGGTACTCATAACGTAATCTCTTTCACATTCAAAGCAATTACAATAAGATGCGAAGAAACAATGAGAAAAAAGTAAATTGTTTATTTATATAGATAATAAATATTGTTTCTCTTTCTATCATTTACTCGGAATAACGGCAAACCCCCTCTGGCACTACTCCTGTAAAACGCACACGGAGGGAATCTGCCAGCACAAAATGCGCTGGCACACACATCTGATTAATACAGCGGGCAAGCGGAGCAGGCACTGGTTCATTCGCTTTGTGCGGGTGGGCACATGCCTGCCTCGTGCACGCACGCATTGATTTTTGGCGCGCGCTCTAGAGGCGCGGGGAAATAGACAACCGCTGTGCATCGCACACGCCCTTCTTGCATCGCAACGCGACCCGACCCGACTCGACCCGACTCGACCCGACTCGACTCGACCCGACCCGACTCGACCCGACCCGACCCGACCCGACCCGACTCGACCCAACCCGACCCGACCCGGCTCGACCCGACTCCACTAGACGCAACACGACGCGATGCGACGAGCGTACACGCCATTGTACGCGACAAGAAGGATAAATTTCCGTTGTCTGTTTTGTTACTCGAGAGATGTTTTAGCAAAGAATGGCGAAAGGCAAAAGGGGATTTGCGAAATTTCAGTGGTTATGCAGGCCCAGTCGCCAGAGCCTGGGCATTCAAACAAAGCGTCATTGAATTGAAAGTTACGTCACTGCACGAATGGGGTTTGGCATGTGGGGCACTGGTTGCAAATCCACTATTCACGGGTAGCTCCGCTGATTTTATTTGCGTCAACCGCCAAGATTTTGATGAACGTTACCCATTTTGTGACAAAGATCGAGACACAAGAAGCTGAATTGGCTACGTATAGTAGACCTAAATAGTGGAGCAGGACGTGTCATGTACGAGTAAACTAAGAAAAATTGAAGCTGGATGTCCTCTGCAGACCGATAAGGTTAGCGGGAGGTGTAATGTATATTGAGAGGAAACAAAACCGGCGGTATCGTAAAGACTAAGACGAAGTGTGTTATTTATAACTTGGTTGTGTGTTATGTACTTGGCGCGACAGCCCTTGAACGGGCTCAAGCCTGCCTCGCGTCCGTGGGTTAAGGGGGTACGTGTGGTTAGCACGTAGACATCCCCACGCTATATTACGATCTTCTGAACCTGAGACAATGACAAGAATTTCATTGCATTTCATCTCAACCTGAGACATTGCAAGGAAAACGCACCCTGAAATCTTGCCAGGCATCGAATATGGGGCCGCGTAGTGAAAAGCAAACACGCTTACCACGAGCCATCCACGAGGTAGTATATTATGTAGATTGAAGTGACTCAGGCGATATGAAGAGTGCACAGTACACTCAAAGAAAATATTAACTTCTAATTATAACTTCTCCATAATTGTGAACTTCTTCGTCTTGGTTACAGATTTATTGGCGTAACCGATCAATTGAAACCATTGGACTTTTCGTCTTCGAGGATATATGAATGTGGTTTTTTAGTGAAGCGAAAATAGCGAATTTATTTTAAGTTCGACGAGTGTGTTTCAAAGCAAATATTAATAAGTGAATATAAAGATAAGGACCAGCAATCGACTTTCACTTGCCTCCTTTCACAAAACAAGATGTATCCACTTCATTATCAGGGCCTGGTAATTTGTCGTTTTTGATTTTCCGTATAGAAAATATGTAGAAATGTCAATTTTCTACAGATATTCCGTTTGATGTAATCGCATAGGTTCAGTCATTCTAACTTAGTTCCGAAAACATTTTGAACTTTTAATTTTCGAAAATTTTGGGAATGCAAAGCAAATGTGACTTACGCCATTTTATGCGTTTTTTCTCAATTCAAAGGAAATTTTTTTAAAAAATGAAGCGCTTATTGAGAAAATTTACAAAATGTTGAGATTTCTAGTAAAGCACCTCCAACAATCAAAATATCAGTTTCAAATTCAAAGGGTAGCGACATCAGTCAGAATCTACTGTGAAAATCTTGCTAACGGTTTAGAGCAGCGTTTCCTAACTGGCGGAGAAATGACGTCGGAGGTCCATTGCCCTCCCCGAGCATGTGACAAGAGAAGCAGCGCGAGCAAATGGGGGAGGGAGAGGGAGAGAGGGGTAGACGGCTGTCGCAGGTGACGAAAGCCTTGGCAGTGACAGTGGGCCTTTGCTGGTGTTTCAGGCAACATGGCATCCCATCTGCGCCCGTTAATTTTCTTTCGATTTTGGAATAAATGTTCCCTTTTGTAGATACCGTAACAATGGTGAAGTGTTTAGTGTTCGAAAGAGCAGGAGTATGTCAAAAAGTTCAACTGACAGAGGTATTACGCATCTCTGCAACCCAGAGAGTCCGAGATGAAAATAATTTCTTAGAATATACAGATAGCCTGAAATCATTAGATGTGTCGTCTTCGGGTCTGACAAGTTTTTTATTGTGGGCCTGTGCTATTGGTTCAGGAAGAATTAAAATAGTTGTATTACATACATTGTATACAATAATGTATTAGAATTTAAAAAGTCTTCTCCATTGTTATGTGTTAGAAGGATGGAAGTGGAATTACTGGCTACGATACAGTAGGATATTACTTTGTGTTATGAAATAATCTACGTTCTATTTTTTGAAACTTTTAATGTGTTTATTGAATTGTAAAAATTTTAATGATAAATATCATTTTATCATGTTATTGTGACGTCACTGAGCATTGAGTTGGCACGCACTGGCTTAGACACTGCTCACAGATAGACGGACGGACAATCGTTTTGCCCTTAATTGATTTCTTGGTATCAAGGACTGACAAAACACGAATTCTGACTACACAATCCCCGAAAACAAAAACATACGTCACGATGTTTGTTCGCGATTTAAAAAACTGGAGGGAGGTTAGAGGAATTATTTACAATTTATAGGCACACTATTTCTGCCGTTTTCGTCGCGGGCGGGCGGGCGGGCGGGCGGGCGGGCGGGCGGGCGGCGGGCGGGCGGACGGGCGACGGACGGACGGGCGGACGGACGGACGGACGGACGGAAGACGGACGAACGGACGATGGAAGACGGAGGGGGGCGGGGTCGACGAGTGGGCGAGCGGCAAGCGTGGGGGAGGGGGGAGCAAAGCGTCGGCGCCGATCGCCCGTCCGCGCGTCGTGTCTGCGCATGCGCCTCCGTTTTAATTAAGCGCCGTCCCCGTCGTCGGCGCCCATTAACCTCACGTTAAAACAACTTTGCCCCATTATAGAGCTCTCTATATCAGATTTAATCTCGACTGCAGAGTTAAAGCAGAGGGCGGCTTTGACGAAAGTGCGTGCCGGCGATTGGCCTGTGAAGGTGGTGTCTCCAGTAGTCTCCGTCTTGACACGACTGATCGAGACCAGACCGCTCTCCGGATTCGGAAATGACAGATTCGCTCACAGACATACGCCCAAAAGAAACGTTCATTAAAGAGCGAATTATTACCAAACTTTTTAATAGAGGAAATAGTTTTTAAAACGCAATCGAATGTAATAAAACTATGAGTGAGAAGTAAGTTCTGAAAAACTATAGAACTATCGCATAAAAAATAAATGTTTAGAGTGCAGATTAAAAATGAATTATATGATATTACGTACGTATATTATAGAATATTGTATAATAGAGAATCATGCTACGGTACTTGCTGTCCCTGTAGACCGTTGACCTCTGAGATCGGGTTCGGTACGTAAAAAGGGAAACGTGAGAAAAAAGGCACATTCGGTTAAATGGCATGCAGGAAATTCGATTCCGGTTGAGGGAGCAGACGCTTTTTTGTATTGTATTGTAAACCGAGAACGCGTTTGCGACGTGTAAAATATTACAAATGTCGTTTTAGATTCGGTACCTGACTGTCACTACTTCTTAGGCCTAGGACTGGAGAATGAAGTAAAGAATTATGTTTCTTCCAATGGAACGTTTATTAAAATATGGTAGAAATTCCATTAGTTATCGTGAAATTATTTTTTCCTATTATTCAGACCAAATTCTATGTTCGTTGAATATGTTTTGCATTTATAGAACACCATGGTAATAGAATAATAATAGAATAATATGAATTTCTATTCATTATATCTTTTAATATAATAATTCGTTAGAATAGCTATTAATAGTAAATTCAAATTTAATAACACATACACACATAGAACAAACAACCTGTTTAATTAACACATTAATATCCTTCCGTTAAATGGAATGGTTCAAATAACAGCCTGGGATTACGAACAGTAAAAAAACTAAAAGTTTATGAAGACAATACTACACTTGGTGGTGTATTTGAACTGAAACCATATACCTCCACAAATCCGCACCGTACAAAAAAATCCGAAATTAAATGTCAATATTTTTTGAGCGAAAATACATCTGCGCTACGTCCAGTCCGCCACCGCCCACCAGATTGCGTGGACGAGGGGTCAACCTTCAATGTTTAACTGGGATCGAACATGATTGCACTTTGAATTTTGCGGTAAGAAACTGGCAATTATTGTCTGAAATATATTTTAAGCATTTTGGAGCTTTGCTAGATGGCATACTGCTCAAGTAAGTAATAGACAGAGATAAATAGAGACAGTAATAAACATTGTGGTTGTAAATAACAAAGTTTGCGTACTTTTCACAAACTAATGAAACATTTGCTAATTCGAATATTTGGTTTTACGTGTCGACTTACGGGCTTTCAAAATGATACTATTGATTGGTCTCGCCATATCATTTACATTCAACCTAAACAGAACTTTGACCAAAGGCCCTCTTTTCCACAATGCAAATAGATACATTACTGTTGAACGGTAATATTCTGATAAATACAATTGGTATTTTGACATCTTCACGTATATTCATCACAACCATTCGATTTGGCTTTGAATCACACATCCTAATACACCATTTCAAGAACAACATTCAAAATCTGACTTTCTTTCTTTTTTTTTTCTTTCTTTCTTTCTCTCTTTCTCCCTTTCTCTTTCTTTCTTTCTCTCCCTTCCTCTCCCTCTCTCTCTCTCTCTTCCGTTTAAACAACCCTTTATAACTTGGTCATATGAACACAGCAAGAAGAATTAACAAGACGTGTTAACTCAGGGAAATATAATACAAGTATCATTGACCTAATGGGAACATTCGCTACTTATAATGGCTATAAGTAGCACTAACTAGGTAATAAGCTTAGTATAAATAACGTATGATTTACTTGCTACTGAACAAATTAATTAAACAAAAAATAGCTCTGTCCTCGTAATTCATTTCCATTAATATTGTAGAATTAAATTGTAATAATAGACTCATTGTAGCGCGCCGTATATAAATTACGTTGGTAAAGTAAGAAAAGCATTTGTGTTGGCTAAATTTCGTGTACGCTATTCAAGGGAAATTGCTAGAATACAGCAAACAGGCGTATTCCGTTTTCTTGTGCAAAATGTGAACTGGCTTCTTTTATAAATCGACTCTTATTCCTCAGAATCTAAAATGGCGTGTAAATTCCGGGGAAAATAATTCAATCATGGGTTTCGATTTCCCAGATTTATACCATCTCAATGAAATTCCCGCAAAGGTAATACAGCAGAGAAGAGCTTAACCTGAGTGGTTTTTCTCCGAATTTGCGCTTAACTTGTACGCTTTACCCAGCAGTTTTTCCACGAAAGCCTTCATTTCGAGTTCAAAACTTTAGCTCTGGTTAATAACAGAGAGTTCAGTATCTAAAGCAGAAATTAACATTCACCCAGACTGACCACATATGCAGCATTATATGCATATAATTCATTGCTAATCCACTCACTGAAATAACACCATTAGAGTTTAACAATATCAGGAAGGAATATCAAAAACAAAATATCGCTTTTTGAAGTGCTTTTTTTCACCACTTCCTTTTACTGAGTAATCAAAAGCTACTTGTATGTCATAGGAAACGTGCACAGGACGTACGAGTTTCATTAATATAATATTTGGCTTTACCTATGACAATTTTAGGATTTATTGGAGAGTAATTATTTGTAATAATATATTTGTGTCATAGATTTTGTTTTCCTTTTTGTGTTACATCGCATTTTACTATTTTGGTCAGATAATATATAATGTTTTTAATCGAATCAGTGATTTTTAAAGGAATATAAGTCCACTTTTACCGTAAAAAGAGTTGAGATGTAAACATTCCTTGTTATTCTTCATTAGACAAGTGTAAAATGAGATTTGTCCAGCTTAAAGTATGTGTTCTATTTCCAACTAAAATTATATTGTCTGGAAAAGAAAAACAAGTCCACGATTAGTTTCGGATCCTCACTTTGCAAAATCAATATGCAAAATCATAGAATTCCGCTCCCTAATGATAATACTAGTTCTGATCATTACACACACACAGAACTAGTAATATCAACGTCTAGGAAACGCCTAAATGCTTTAAGATCATAGTAATAGACACTGAAGATATCATTGATTTCAAAATCTGGGGGTCAAAATCGCGCGGCCTTTTATTGCCCAGCCCCCTCCGACCTGGCTCGCACCGCCGCGCGCCACAGCGCTAAGCCCTGCATAGCCACGCCATTCGCCGACCCCTCAGGCCCGACCCTCACTGCCCGCTTCTTGCTCGTCCCGTCTCGTCCCCTCCCACCCGTATCTTTCCCAGCCCACTGCAGCCCGGCTAGCCCCGCTACGTCCGACGCCGCCATTGCCACGCCATACACCGACATGTTAAGCCCCTCAGAGCGCCGACCCGGCCCGCACTGCTACCTTCTCACTCGTCCCGACCCGTCCCGTCCAGTCCCCGTCTTCTCCAGCCGCCTCCGACCCGGCTC
>BOPP01000024.1:1216565-1264043 GCA_017312745.1 Gryllus bimaculatus | reverse complement strand
ACCGACGCGCCGGTCAACAATCGCGAGGTACGCTCCACCAAGGCCATCCCTCGTGGACAATTGAGGCTCCCGAATCGGATTAGAGTAAGTACTCGTAAAGTATTACTCGTACACTTCAAAGGCAATTGGAGACTCCAAAGAAAAAGGGATGTAGGTGCAAAAAGAAACTCTTCTCTGATTTAACAAAGTTATTACCTTGTCATTACTGCTTTATGGAAGTGAGAGCTGGACATTAACGTTAGATCAGCTACGTCGAATTGAATCTGCAGAAATGAGATTTCTTCCTTTTGTGGCAGACTATTCACTGCTAGACCACAAAAAAGGTGTAGATATCAGAGAAGAATTCAATATTGAAACTGTTATAGATTTTATAAAGAAATATCAAGAAAACTGGAAAGGTCTTGCGCTGAGAATGCCAGAACATAGGATAAGTAAAAGTATTCTTCAGTATGCACCGAAAGGAAAAAGAAGTGTAGGACGTCCCTTAAAGAGATGGCATGAACAATTTCGAGACGGAACGGATCAAGAAGCCTAATCCTTGCTGTCGATGTTGATGATAATGATGTAAGTGCCATTGCTCTTAAGAGCAAGTGTTTACCATAATAATGATAAATGAATCAATATATAACCTATATTTATGTTATAAAGTCCTATAACAGAAATAAGAAGCAATATCCAGACGCATATCTTTATAGTGTTACGGGATGATTATAAATGACAGGAGTTGTATGAGCCAACAGGTTGAATGTGTGTGCGTGTGTGTATATATAAACTCACTTTTCTCGAAAGAATGAAAATGGCATCTTCATCCTGTGTTAGTACAAACCTTTAATTATTTGTGCATTGAATAAGACTGGGATGTTTTAGAAGTTTTGATATTTTAATTTTGATATTTGTACTTGGAATTCAAAATGTGCTAATAGATTATTCGCGCCAAAATTGAATTGTTCGCCTAAGGCAACATTTAAAAAAATATGCATACTTGCTTGTTTATTAACTTTCACCTAGGGAAAAGTATATAAATGCGTTCAATTTTAATATTTTTATTATGAATGAACTCAAGTAAAGAGTATGTCAATTGTGATTTTTCCAATTACAATATTTAATATTTAGAACTTAAATGTATTTCAGTTGTAATGAACATCGATTCACATTCCTGAAACAATGCGCCTTACATTGGATGTAGAACACTCCCAAGAGTTATAATCAGTTATGAGTGTGTACAAATTACAAGGTTTGTAGAGGTGTTGATGCCTCAATGTCTCATGTTGATCTTTAATCCACCTTCTCCCGTCACTTCTTCCAAATGGCATCCATTACTTGAAAGTTGAAACTTACGCGAAAGTCTATGCACTATACTTATAAATCCAAATAGCGTAAATGGTTGGAACAACTTTGGTTTCTGTCGTCCACCCGGTATGACTAGCACGGTCCCTACAAAGACCTCCCTTTTCCATTACCTAAAACAGCCTGAGAAAAGGAATGTTACTGTTCATACCGTACACGCTTGAATACGAGTAAAGACTCCCTAGAAGCTTTATCTGATTTTCGCGGACAAAGAGACTTAAGACGTATTTACAAGATTCCTTTTGACGAACGATTGTTTGGGAGTTTTAGTTACCTTCTGACGCAGTAGAACCGCTGTAAGCATGCGTGCGTTCGCAAAAATTCCCGAAATTGTTCGTCAAAAGAAAGCGAGTAGACGGGTCCCATTCTGGCCATCCGGCCTTTTCTGATTCGAAGAAAAAAAACTGGAACAAATGAATTATACCTTTCAAATTCGCATGGCATCAAACTAAACCAGGTCAATCTCAAAATATTTATTTTCGAGAAAGTTCTGCTTAGGATTAAGGTTTAGGACGAGGGTTCACAGATAGAGAAACAGACATTCTTGAAAACAAAAAACACTTTTTCGGTATCATGGACTCCCAAAACACCATATTTCCATCAAAAACTCGAGATAGATATTTTTCCAGATTTACGTAAATTTCTCTGTATTAAATAACGAGAAATTAAAAAAGAAAAAAGTTAACGATCAAACGGTAGCAAAGTGAATTGCAGTTGACGAGACTGCATGTATCATATATATTACGTTTTTAAAGTTTTAAGTAAAACATTAATATAGATTATTTCCCCCGCGATCTTGAGTTATTCACACATGTTGCCGAAACAAATGCAGTAATTGGCCAACACGCAGTATCATGAGTTAAGTTAATTCTATCATCACCATTAACAAGCATAGATGATGAGTAAATAGTTAGAAACGTATACACAGAGTGCATATACTAGAAAATATCTTTCCTCGGTGGACGACTGGTTAGCTTACTGGCTTCTAAATCACCAGGTTCGATTCCGGTTGGGGCGCATGGGATTTGGAAGGGTGGAATATACCACTTAATACCATAAAATAGCATTTAAAAGAACCCTGGAAAAATTCCGGCGAAATTAAATCCCTTCGGTAATTTCCCGTTCTAACGAGATCGCACTTTCTGCCAACCAGAGCTCTGGTAGAGCTAGCACAGACCGACATCTGGCGGAGCAAGTGAGGGTCGCACTCAGGCGCCTTGAGGCGCTCCTGCAGGTAGGTCCCTCTAGACGCGCACCGCGGCGCGCCGGAGGTAGACTTTAAAGGAAGCCTGGTTGAAATTCCTTTAAACCACGGACAAGTCCATATCCCCGCAAATGACCCATATATGGTAAATAAATAACTACTAAACCATATTGAATTAATGTGATTATTCATATTTCTAACCGGTACGACAGTGTATGTAGCAATGATGCCTCAATTGGAGCGTTGTCTGAATAGTCCTTTTTCCCAGTTCCGCTGGTGGTTGGATTTTCGTCTTCTGCTAAACATCCAGTTCGAGACATGCCACTTCCTGGATGAAACCCCTCCTAGGTCGACTGGACTGATCAGGAATTTCCAAAGTTTCCTCGGATCATTTATAAGTGGATGCCGCGGCGTGAGATCAGTGACCGCTATCCTTCCGTTGTCATCGTGGTCGCACTCCCATCCTTAGAGACTAGCGACTTGCTGATGATCATCCCCTTTTAGCTCTATGCGGCGTGACACCCATGCAGTTACCTACTTCCGATTCCGAACAGTGTCCAGCACTGCTTCCCAGTTGGGATGACCGAATAATAGAAGTTCCATTTCCAGAATATCGATACGTGTAAACGAACTTGTTCAAAACAACAGAAATGGAGATTGTAATAATAAAATAATGATTACTAATGATTTTCAAAGAATTGATATTCTAGATATTCTTTGTAATTCATTTGAAATAATACTCTTTTCTTTTAAAAATACTATGTTTACAAAGGCAATTAAATTCTGCTGTAACAATGATGATTAAATTAAAATGTATATTTATGTAGTTTTCATCAATGTAGTTTTCATCAAATTCATCAATCTATTGTATAGAAAAATATATGACTGAAGGCGAAAATATGAAAGCCTTTGGAGTTCAGGTTCGTTCACTCACCAGGATAGTGATCAAACTGTAAAACTGGCGGGTACTCACCTGTAAAAAAAACAACCAATTTTAGAAGAATGTTCACAAACACATAAAATACAACAAGAAATTGGACATAAAACGTATGATTTCATCACCAAACAAATACGCAGTTTAAAACTACCAGAAATACTACAAAATAACAGTAAATGACATAATGACCACTTAATGTACGCAAAATGTGGTGTAGCCAAATAGTTTATATTTATTATTTGCATTTTCATAAAAGCAATACTCAACTTCGTTTTTAAATTTCGATTATGATAGATCTCATCGAAACATATACCTTTTTGACCTTCAATATTACGCGAGAAAAATATTTTTCTCGTTTTTCTCACTTACCGGAATTTATTCTATTTCAGATAAAATTTACGAGGATTTTCGGAATTATTTATTTTTCACATTATTGGAAAATACACATTTTTTAGTAATATAATAATTACTTAGGGCTGAAATGGTGAACCCGATCATCACATTTACTCACTTTATTTTCGTTGTAAATCCATGAACTGACCAAATGTTGAGTTGGACAAATGTCACACCAGTGAAAAGCATAATCGCCCTGTGCAATTATTTAACCAAGGAATAATGTCGGGAATATTCTATTCGGACTGTTTAACTCTCCGATATGCAATACGTTCGATTTCCATTAAAGCAAATTGTCCGTGAACGCCAAGAATTAAAAGTTCCCGTCCGTGAACATAAATTCGCATTCAGTAATTTCAATTCTGTTTTATCGAACGCAACATTCGTTTTTGCAAACAGAGTGTGTAATGACGTTCGAATAAAAACCGTGAAGATGTGCGCGGGTCTTTAATGAACCTCAATTTTTCACTGTCCGCCGCCAAGAACATCTCCCCGCACAAAAACTCGAAGTAATCAGAAAATTAAATAAGCAGCGAGCGCAATCATTAGCGAAATTTGTTGCCGAACTGGAGCGCTGGCTAATTACTCCTATAATCGATGGCAGCGAACGAGCTGACCAATCGCATTAGGGCGAACAGCAACGGGCTGCCGGGTGCGAAGAACGGAAGAGGGGTGGGGCGGTGGCTACCACGCGGACAGGGCGAGCAGCGCCAGAGTTGGCCGTTTTGGGCACGGGGCAATGCTGAAACCTAGCCCCCCTCTCCTCCCCTCCCGAAAAATTGAAAATGTGAAAGGTGTATCAAGAAGCTATGAGATTTTTTCATTTCAACAAATAACAAAAATTACAACGTTTAAGCCAGGAAAAGTTTTGGGAAATATATTTGAAATAATTGTTTTAAGTAAAAGTATTTAGTAATTAAATTATACAATTTCCACGTTGATCTTTAAAATGCTAAAAATGTGTGTTTAGTTAGTGTTGAATAAAATCACGCGCTGTTGTTAAACACTTGAAAAATTAAAATGAATTTCAGTCAAACCTATTATAATGATAGCGTCTTTTGATTCACTTTATAGAGCCCTACCTTCTAAGTAATGTCTATAATTAAATATTTAAGATCAAAACTTAATTGAAATTTTTATGAAATTTCCGACTACTGTACCGCGACTTGCAAATTTACGATAGCGGTTTTCTCAAGTTCTAATTTCTTTTTCATACTTTTACTATTTTCCCCACCAGTCCTAGTGAAGTGAAGTGAGAGAGTAGGTGGGGACCAAATCTAAATGTTTAAAGAGCTAACTTTAAAAATCCACATTGTGTTTCTATTTAAAAAAGAAATTGTATAACTGGTTAATTTCATGTATATGTATCTATACATGCTTACTAGGTGTAATTAAATATATGTTCTTCATATAAATGTAGGCATGTATAATATGTAGGGCAAGTGTGTGTGTGTGTGTGTGTGTGTGTGTGTGTGTGTGTGTGTGTGTTCGTGTTATGTGTGAACGTGAGAGTGAGCATTCACGTATAAGAATGTGTATGTATGTGTGTGAGTGGGTGTGTATGTATGGATATGTGTATATGTATATGTATATTTGTATGTGTGTATATATATGTGCCATAGATGTATATAGGTCTGGGTATATTTATATATTGAGTGTATATGCTCGAAAGGAGTGTATTGTAAATTGTTTTTAAATTGTAAATTGTTTTTGAATTATAAGTGTACATATATTATAAAACTGTAGGGTTATGGCTACCATCTGGCAGTCAGCCAGTTGTAGTCAAATAATTATTATTATTGTTATTATTATTATTATTATTATTATTATTATTATTATTATTATTATTATTATTATTATCATTATTATTATCGTTGGGCCTTTTGACGTGCGGGGCCCCAGGCGACCGCCCGGCCTGCTCGGCACTGACAGAGAAATTTGCATCGGTAGGAGGGAAAAAGGGTGGTCACTTTCTGGAAAGAATGGAGAACCGGGACAAATCAGAGAATTTCATTGCTCTGGAAAAGTCACGAAAAAAATCAGGATGTTTGTATAATAATCCCTAGAAGTCACGGAAATTTTTGAGCGGGTTATAAAAATTGATATTATTCTTTAAAAAACATTAGTACAGCATTACAAACAGCAAACATTATGTTTGTTCAATTTTGATTGGTGAAATATTGTCACATTGGACTTTGTCACAGTAAAATCAGAGAGTTGGCTAATGAATATCAGTGTAGCTTTAATATTTTCTTTATGTATAGTGAATTTACATATCTTAAAAAATACATAAATACAATAGAATATCGTGAAAAGTCAGGATCAGCAATGTGTTCCAGGAAATGTGTGGCCCTTATGAAAGATGCGGCGAAGAGGTGATCGCAGAAGTGGATTAATACCTTAGCAGGCTGGGCACGTTTTTAGGGCACCTGCTGGATCGGGGGGCATCCATTATTATTTTTTCAACGAAAAAATTAAATTAGTTCCTTTATACCTTTAAAGTATTTTAATAAAACGACTTTAAATTGTAAATTAGTTACACAATGAACTTGGCATTACATCAATCCCCATACATTTCTCCCTCTCATCTGTAAAATTATATTCCAAAATATTAAAGATCCCTTCAGCTATTCACTTTCACATAGGTAAGCAAACGCCTCACCGCAAAAGATGAAAAAGAAAATTACCAAGATAATTTTTCGATTCCCCATAAACACAAACCGATGAGACTTTTCTCATTATAGGCACTCTGGTGTATTATATAAAAAACTCAATTTCTGTTTATAATTTTTCAAATGATTCCTGTATTTAAATCATATTAATATATTTATCTTATGCGGCTGCAGAGGGCCAATGGCCAAGCTAGAATCAATTTTTAAAAAAATGTAAATGTTATGGTTTATTTTCATGGTAATTTTAATTATGTATCATCATAAGAGTAAGTTTATATGTGTATTTAAGTATTATTACGTGCCCAAAAGATTGGCCTTGCTTATGGCCTCTTTAGTTTTGCCTGGATGCGCCGGGAAGAAAATCCCTGCTATTCAGGATGGTGCGATTGGTTGGATCCAGAAAGGACATTGTAGAGGTCAGCCAACGGTGCATGACACAGGATTTGCAATAATCAGGACTCATTATTATCAGAACTCAAGAAGAAATCATGAACAGTCGTGCTTTTGCTTTTAATATATCCAACGATTGGTATCTCTGGTAACAACACGCACACATAGAAAAAAAATGTTTATTGTACGATGGAGAAGCACGAAGAGATGTAGGGATGATAAGGTGAAACAGTATTTGTGAGAAAATGGGACACAGGTGGTTTGCGACAAAATGAGACAAGCGAGAGGAATGGTAATCCATTTGCTTGTTAAATAGAATGTGCAGACATGACTATTCCTTCTTTGCTTGTTTTCATCATATTGCCCTTGTGTAGTCCCTTCTGTAACTACTGGGCTCTTGGAATGAAATACAAAGTTATTCTCAAAAATGAAAATAAGTGTCTTCCTTGCATCAAAAGTGATGGATCGTGAAGTATCTTCACGAACAACGAATGCTGGATCCTCGATTCTTCGAACAGTAGAGTTGTGTCCTCAACCCTTTTCGATCTCATAAGCCAGGGACGTTTACAGGAAAGATAATGTATGAAAACGTGTAAGAGCAATGATTTCCATGCGAAGGAGATGAATTATTCCGTTTACTTCATATTTTAAACTTTTATTTCAATGGAAATTTTATTTTAATTTACATTTATTCTAAACAACAATGTGATTTTGAGAACTCCATGAATTCGAGTGAATTGTAAAAAATATCGCTGGGACTTTTAAGTAATTACTTAATATTATATCGCATTTAAATGTACATTAAGGAAAATTAAAATAAAAAAAAAAACATAGTCGATTTTGTGAAACGACTGACGTTCATTCGTTTAACATTAAATTCATTTGGAAATGAGTTAATAACAAACTTGTTTAAAATTTACACTGATCAATAAATGCAATTATAAAATAACATTAATTCACTTTAAATTACCTTTAATTGATAGGTGTGTATGTACAATATATTACTTGTACAAATGTTGTTTTACTATTTATATTTTAAAAAGAATATCATCTCTTGGATTAAAATCAATTTGATTCTACACTAATATCAGTTGTGTCTGACCAAGCGCTTTTCTCGTTGGTTCAAAAGCTCAAACGTTGGTGCAGTTGGCGCAGTTGGTGCAGTTGGCAGGACCGTCAGAAGCAGCTAAACACATGACTCACGCTGAAAGCTCGCTCTAAGGATATAGGTACGGTCGGGTCGATGGTCAAATTGTGGTGAAATGCAGAAGTGTTGCGCATGAAACTTTCGAAAGGATGACGAAGAGTCATTGGTGCCATTTTCCCAACAAGTGGCGCGTAATACAAACACAGTCGTTCATAACCCATAATACAAGAGCAATTTACGTCTTTTCATTTGTTCCGTTCAACTATAGTGGTAGTTATTAGACATTCTAGGAGTTTTGTTTCGACATTAAGGTTCACATTATCAAGTCTCCCATAGTTCGAAGTTCGATCCCCAGTTCTAAGAGGACTTTACAGCATTAAACCTAATCATTACGTTAAATGAAATTAGCCAAAATGTGTTTGAGTTGCGTCACTTAATTACAAGCCGTGTTATTTCACGTCATTAATTTTTACGAATCAGCACAATAAAACCACCCACGATTCAAATGTCGCTTTACGCTCAACAATAGAGCATTGCATTGCTTCCGAATGTATTAAACAAGATTGTTACTAAAAAATATTTTTAAATCTTGATTAATGGAAGAATGGTGATCGACAATTATGCCTGGTAAGCTGAAACTGGAAGCTCCGTTCACCACGTAGGACTACAGGTAGGCATAGAGCACGAGGGATCATTGAACCCTACATGACAATATTTTCTTCAAAAGATTAGTGACCTTGAATAAAGTGACATGTAGTTTAATTATTATAAAATGGACTGCAAAAAAGTACCGAGTATTACCATAGGGAACAACAAATCGACAAATAATTACAATATCCTTAACATAGTTTCAAATTTAACCTCCCACTTCCATTTCCAGGAGCGAGATGGCAGTATTGGGCATTTTAAAGGCATCTTCCTTCTAAAACCAGTTACTGTTCACCCCTCGATCGAACACCTTGAACCATTCTGTAAAGCAGGGGTCCGCAACGGAGTCTGTATTGACATCCTGGGCTCGATGAAAATTTTAAGGGGGCCAATGAGATTAAGGGGTCGGTTGGGGTTCAATAGGCGCGTACGAATCGGCGTCTAATCAGGAAAATCAAGAAAACACTGATTACAAAAAATATTAATGAACTAAATTTACTGTGCTGTGAGATAATGCATCAAATTGTATGGTAATATATTACAAATTCACTCCTCTCCTTTTGTATTCGTTGTTCACCGTTAGGAATTAGGATGTTTAGAAAATCCAGAAATTATAACGCGGCATTAACAACGATTCTCTATCGAAGAAAGCACCCTCCTCATTAAGCACTGGCGTAATGTAATGACCAGTTGTTAAAGAGCACACTACACTTTGTAACCATTTCATTTCAATGAATATTAGAAACTCAGCTACCGAAAAGCGAAATAATGATTTATTATTTAAAAAATCGTGATATTTACGAGAATAGTGGTGTAAGAAATTGTTTAAGACAATCATGTGCATTTACATGGTTGGGGAAAACCCAATGGTAGGACGGCCGACAGTAGTCGGCGCCGGACCTCACATACAGCGGGGGTAGGTCACCGCCAGCTCCCGAGAGAGGGAAACACACACTACACTTACGGAACTATTGACCCTGGTAGTTGACGCGGCCGGAAACACTATCAATCAATCAAATCAATGAACAAAATACACGCGCCCGCGCGCGCACGTACACACGCACCCACGCACGAACGCGCTCACGGAAGAAAATTGGCAAGCATTCATGGTGAGAGGGGGGGAGGGGAATGGAACTTAGATAATTTGGAAAGGGTCGCTGGGTCGGTACGTGGTTTTGAGTCTCCTCAGCCATGCAAATTGACCGGCGCTGAGCATGTGTTTTCTCTTTCGAGAAGATCGGTTCCTGGGGCTTTCGCCCGTCCAGATTGGTGAATGGCGCTTGGGAGCGACCGCGAGGTCATCTACCTCGCGTTGGCAATGATGGCGGCGGCGGCGGCGGCGGCGGCGGCGGCGAGGAATGGACGGGCGCTGCTGTGGTTAGGTCACGTGACAGCTGTGGCGCGAGGTGCTGTGTAACATACGGACGCCACATTGATATACTTCAAGAGACTTAAAAAACGTTCAGAAAGAACACCCATCGTTTCTCGTCATCCAATTAGTAATAGCACGATTAACATTTCTCTTGTAAACGATAAATTTAAGCATCCGCGCTGAAAACATGATAAAAAACTCGTGCTTCTTCAAGCAGATTGTTAAGTGTTGTGTTTAGAAATCATGAAGATTTTGCAAGTAGGTTTAAACGTTTTCGACATTTAGAGTGAAGAGGAACTACTCAAAGAACACGTTAAGTAAACTACAATTCTGGGTGATGGAATTTGCGCCTTAAAGCTAATCTAAACCAGATTTTTGATTTGGCGTTTTCAGATCTTTACTTTATATTAAACTAATTTAAATTTATGATGGATCGCTTAAGTTAAGCTCTTCCGTAAAAAACTTACTCAGGTTTCATAGAAAGTTCGAATTGTTATAATGAAATAGTATATGCAAGGTTGAACGAAATATTTTAAAACAAGTATGCGTGACAGACAGTTTCAAATGTCTCAACTACTCGAAATGAATACAGCACGACATTTCTGGAAAATCTTTCCACTTAGTATTACATCGATGTCTATTTCCTCGTCAAATGTCGGAATGGTCGAGGCATTTTCTTGACTCTGAACGGAAGGTATACGCCAAAAATAAAACAAGTTGAATTACAAAACTGCATTCCGTATGGCGAAGGGGTATTTCTCTCGCCTCTCATCAGATAAAGAACTAAGAATTTCAGTGAAACACCCACTATGTAAGGAACAACAAATTTCTTTATCTTATTAAACAGTTTTTTTTCGTATTAATGCGATGTAGTATATCGATTTTCAACCTTTGCAAGGCCTGATTGTATTGTACTTAAGAAACAGTTCATTATGGACCTTTCGGCTACAAGACGGTTAGGGCATTCTTTGTCTATGTGGACAAGCGAGTGGCAGTGTGAAAGCGATTGCCGAAGACGTCTGCGTTGAAGGAAGCGCGTGCATTTCGATCGGCTGGCAGAGGCACAGGTCGCAGTCACCAAAAGCTTTCTCCCCCCTCCCCCGTCCCTGTCTCGTCGCCCTGGCTGGAAGCCATGGGCCCGCACCGCCTCGCGCCGCACACGATCGTCAAGACTCCAAAACGAAATGTCTTTCATTAGTTACTTACAAATTTCTTTGTGACGAATAGGGTCTCTAATTCTCTATTGTAGCGGTATGTGAAATTCATAGATTGTTTCCCTATTAGCTGCACAATCAGCGCACAAACGCTTTTTATGGACATCTATTTTGCACTTAGTATCCCACCATTGACTGTACCGTTGCAGCAGTTCGGCTCACTTGTGTGATACTGCACAGTTTATGAAAATGACAGCCCTCCTACACACTCACACATGCACAGATTTTAGATATCCCATAATTCCTACGAGGCAAGTCATTGGCATGATATTACTCAAATTCAGTAAAACCGCTCTCATAATGATTTTAGAAACATTCCTTCAGTTTCTTTGACCTTCAAGAGCTTGACTTTAGGCTATTACTTTCTATATTATTTCTTCTCTTACGTTTCAGGATATTTGGCATAATACAGAATAAACGTTGAATGTTTGCGTTTTTAAAGAGGGAGCTTCTTTAGGATAAAATGAAAAATAAACATTAATAATCACGCTTTTTTGTTGTAAAGAGACAAGCTTCAATTAATAGCTTTACACTGCGTATACATATACTCACTAACCTATGACGCAATGAACAAATGACGCCAGATAAGAGTTCACTCTATTAAGTTCATGATTTTATTACAATTTCGGGATATTATTATAGATCCGGTTAAAAAAAGCCATAACAAATTCTCCTCAGTACTTTTCATTTAAAGCCAAAATTCACGAATTATTAAGTAGAGTGTGTTTTCTATGTAATTTTTCTAAACAAAATACGTATTAGATCATCACCGCTTTCCGTCAATTCCTTTGAATGTTCATAAAATGTCTTAGTTCATCAACTTGCGGGCCTGTTCTTTCCACACGACAGATTTTCCTTCTGATGTGGGACGTTCCCCAAATGTGTGTGTGTGTGTGTGTGTGAGGCGCGGTGGGCCACGTTGCTGTGGCGACGCAGCCGCCCGCCGAAGACGAGACGTGACAGCGCGTTGGGCGCCGGCGCCACGAGCGGGAGGGAAAAGCGCAGCGAACCAACAAGGCACGTGTCCGTACACACAACGTCGGCAGAGGCCGGGGGCGGGGAGGGGCGGTGATGGGGAGGGGCGGGGAGGGCGGGATGTGGGCGGGGCGAAAGCGCGCGAGTGCGGACGGAGAGAGACGGGCGGAGCGGAGAGGGGAGCGGAGGGAGGGAGGCGAGCGGATGGGCGGGGCGGGTCGTCGTAAGCGCGGCAGGAGCGGGCGGGAGCGGGCGGGAGCGGGCGGGAGCGGCGGGGAGCGGGCGGAGCGGGCGGGAGCGGGCGGGAGCGGCGGGAGCGGCGGAGCGGCGGGCGGGAGCGGGGAGGGGCGGAGCGCGGGCGGAGCGGGCGGGAGCGGCGGGAGGCGGGCGGAGCGGGCGAGCGGCGGAAGCGGGCGGCGAGCGGCGGAGCGGCGGAGCGGGCGGTGAGCAGAGGCGGGAGCGGGCGGGATGCGGGCGGCGAGCGGCGGAGAGCGGGCGGAGAGCGGGCGGAGCGGCAGGCGAGCGGCGGGAGCGGGCGGGAGCGGCGGGAGCGGCGGGAGCGGGCGGGAGCGGCGGAGCGGGCGGGGAGTGGCGAAGAGGAGCTGGGAGCGGAGGCGGGTTCGGTGGGACCGCAGGAGCGCTTGGAGTTGGGCCAGGCGGGAGAGGGGGCTGGCTAGGGCCGACGAAGTCCTCAGCGCCACGACGCGAGACGATGCGACGAGTTTGCCTCGCTTTCAATCCGCCTCACGGACAAACAACTTATTTCTTATACGTTTGACATTGTTTTCTACAGGGAGATACAGATGGTTGATATTCAGGCGTTCTGAAAAATGTCGGAGAAGCATTGTCATGCTATTGTGTATTTCACATCTATGTCGTCGTTTGTATGGATATTTTTCTCGCTATATATAATTACATGTATATATGAATAAAGTTATCTCCAACGTCTACCTATTACGCAATTGATTCAAACTTAGTATGCAATTGTTTTGATGTTTTCTTCCAAATGATGGCATTTATAGGAAAAAATCATCGGAGGAAAAATAATCAACAGGTATACCCAAATAACAATTACAAACGTGTAAAGCATATGTATGAAACTGTCGAGGTCCCTGAAGCAAATAACATATATCTACAAAGATATTAATGTGATATTCATGCAGCGATGATGAATACAGAGATACGGTAATAATATCTGATAAATAGTCGTTGTTTTTTTAAGTTCTCTAAGACCCGCAATATATTTGAATGAATTTATTATTTTTTAATTCCACCCAATTCTGCAGCAATGTAGATTATGATATTCCAGGCAATTCCGTCGGTGTATGTAGATACAAGGGGCGTCCAAAAGGTTCTCAATATTTCGCTTCTCCTCTTCCACGTAGAGCAGTTCTAAACGAAGAGCGAACAAACAAATATTGGTTCATTACACTCTGCACAACACAGTCATGTGGAAATTCCATTCACCATGTTTTGATATTTATAGGTAGTAGTTCACCAAAATGATTTGATTAAAAAAACAGATCTTGATGTATTTAAATGCTTTATCCGAGAGTACTGTGTCATTACAGTATGACAACAATGTTAATTAAATATAAAACCCACGATCTTCATTTGAACGCGTATGAAGTATTACTTCCTCGCCCAACTTGCAACTAGGAAAATCCCAAACGATTATGCTACGACGATGAAACGCAAATACATGCCAAATAACAAGGAAGACGGGCGTTGCGCAACACACGGAGATGGTGGGTCTGACGTTACCTTGAACCCATCTTCACATCCGAACATCACAACTCTCTACGAACGGGCGTGAGTGGACAGCGTGAGGTGATTTCAATGCACGACTCGAAACACGACACTCATGAACTCTCCATCGTCCCAATCACCACCATTATAAATATCATAATCTTTATCACTGTCCTCAGTTCTATGGAGTTGAGTGTTCTGCTGAAGTTTCTTAGCGAAGAGTATCCCTTCTTGGACTTATTCTAATTTTTCTTTTGAGGCACTGTCTAAGTAATAGGCTTTTTGGTGCCATCTCATTGGTTTTAAGAGTTCTAAACTAGGAGTCTCCAAACTACGGCCCGTCGGCCACATCCGGCCCTCGACAGTATTCTATGTAGCCCGCTAATTCAAAGTATATTCTAATTCAATTTATTCGTGACACAGATTGCATCATTTTATTGCAAGGTATAGAAATCCGTTTCCTATTGTTACAAACTCTTTGGTCCACATACCAATCATGTCTCAAATGTCGTACACTTGTGACTTAAATGATGAACATTGAGACACAATTTAATATTAAAAGAAATGAGCTGCAAATGATCTTATTGTTACGGACTAAAAATCATATTCATTGCTATCATTGAGGTACGTTTTACAATTATTTATCATTTCTGTATTTTAGAAATTGAATTAATTACAATTTCTGAAATTAAAAATTGAAATTTTATAATTGTACCTCTCAATGTGAATTAATTATTACAATTTTTCAATGGCCATATGTATTTTAAGACGTAATTTTAATTGTTATCTGTTTTGTCGTTCTTTAATAAAAATTTAATTTATCAAAAAAGGGATACATTCCATTCTCTCATGAAATTTAATTTTTGGCCCTCGAGGTCCGTAAAAACTTCCTATCCGGCCGTCTCTAGTAGAAGGAAGTTTGGAGATTCCTATTCTAAACGATTTTGGTTATCCCATTTTAGTACGTTTCGCATATTGCTAATCAAGTTCTCAAGACGACCAAACAATTAGGCAGCTGAGTGATAAAGACAAAACCTTTTTGAACGCGCATTGTTTTATAAAGAGTCATTTGGTAGTTGATTTAAGTTGAATCGCAGTCAGTTAGATAAATCACTAAATCTAATTCGAAATTAAAAACGTTTTTCGAAACAGTCTACGAACAACATTATTTTTTAACAACTTCTGTAATTATTTTTCAGTAAGGTTACCTCATTGGACACTTTATTAAATTAACGAACTATTTCAGAGAACGCCGGCTGCAGAAAATCGGTCTAATCGTGTATGATTAGCAAGTGCACACTCTCTTCTTCAAATCATTACTTATTTAAGAATATTTTAATCGTTTCTCGCTTCGCTTTCCCATTTATCATCATGATTGTGCACATTATCGGTCGCACACATGGCGCACATGTGACAGAGAGAGAGAGAGAGACAGACTCGCTCGTATGCTTCCGCGACCGGAATCACGTGATTGCTCTTCGCTGTCCGAGCAAAAAGCCGTGTCGTGGGTGGGTTATCTAACCAACAAACAGCAATAGAAAGACACACGGCCGCGAACCCTATGCAGTAAACGTCATTACCGTACGAATACAATTTTTTCCAAACCATATTTCCTTATAATCCATTCAATGTTGTAATTATGTATTTCATGTTCTATAATTTGAAGATCGTGTTATGCAATTGCTGGTCCTAATATCCGACTTAAATATATTATAAATATGTAAACAATCAAATAAAAAATTCGAACATATTCTTATACACTTTTTTAGCATTTTTAAAAATCAGGATTTATTACTATTCTAAAATACTTAGGGCCATTAAATTGTAACAAAATATTAATTATCTCTATATCCAAACACACTTTGAGCACGCGTCTTCCGATAACATTATAATACATATCTTCTTCTATAGAGTGTACAATATTTAAAATTTTATTGTGTTTCGAACTACTCTCAAAATTTACAACCGACATAAAATAATGATATACCCCGACAATAATCTTTAAGCTTTTAAATCAATCGAATCACATAATTGGTGGTTTAACTAAGGCTGACTGTTCCACTTGTGTAATTAAAACCCATAATGTTTACCTATACACATAAAATGCCCCAAAATGACGGCGTATTTCAAAACATTTGTTGTTTATTCCATCCGATTTTTCTTACAGATCCTCATTTCTGGTCATTAATAAGCTGTAACTCATCTATCTTAGGAGCGAGTATGGTTTGCCTGTTAGTTTGTTATGAAATAAATCACATATGCACTATAACATAACCTCTTTGATTTAAACATGTTTTCCGTTATTTTCAATATTTCGCGCATTTTGGGACAATGTTGGACGTACTTTCATTTGTGGAATAAAATACTACTCGTGCTTTGGGAATTCTCAGATAAATCCCATCCTCGCTTCGCGAGTCGGGGGGATTTTTCGACAATTTCCAGAGCACTCGTGGTATTACTAACGAAAAATAGATTTCCTGAGACGAAATGAGTCAGATTAATTAAAAGTTAATCCAGTTTCCAACAGGAGGGTTCAGGGGTAGATTCAAACGTGCGCGCCCCTCCCAACCTTCCTGCACGCCCTGCCCACGGTCGCAGGTGCGCGCCCGTCAGCTGACACACTTCTCACAGCTCCGCCGCCGCGCCACTGGCAGGCTCCGCGCCCTACTTACATTTCCAGCAGCTGGTCGCTCTCCGACATCTCGCCCGAAAGCACTCGGCTACCCCGTTTCTTAGCAGCAACAACCGTCCAGTCACATGCACTCGAACGAAACAACCGCCATCGCGTTACAATGACACGCGCGGTGGCCCGCCAGCCTGAGAACTGAGCAGCTTTCACCTCGTAGCAGTATGGCCATCGTGATAAAGCCACTCAGTCCACGTGCTGCCTTCAAGAAGAAGTTACGACCTCATGTTCTGAGATATCAAACTACTAATTTGTTCAAACTGTCCTTCAGTACGGTTTCAGGAATGTTAATATCTAAATGCTGTGAGCAGTAGAAATTGATAGATGCAGAAAATAATGCGTAAACTATCCAATACAACGCTGTTTTGGATCGTTCGTAGTGGCAGCATAACGATTCGCATATGTTAACTTGGCAGGCGCTACCAAAAGGCGCCGATTTCAAATGAATGTTTTCATTTATATCAGCATGTTTTTGCATCCCATAAACATCAGCAAACGCGTGACAAGATTTCTTTCGAGATTTTTTTGTAGATATTGAATTACTTCAGTGAAGCGTTTTATGTCAACTGAAAAGTTATCTGTTATTCTCTAGATGTTATTAATAATGATAGTAACAATAATAAAATTAATATTATTGTTACATTTATTATTAGTCCCTGCCATTAAATTATTACGTTGATTATTTTTAACATAAGATTTTACAGACACGTAAATTAAACTGACGATTTTGAAATTACATTTTCCAGGTATCATCCAAAACCCTCATCAGGCCGGTTTTCAATAAATTTTGTGAAAGATTGTTTGTAGAATTTGAAAACATTTATTTTATTTACTTGTTTACGTATTTGTAAATTATGTATGTATTTATTTATTGTTATTTATATATTGTATGTCAGGTCGCTTTAGAAACAACTGAAGATTTTAGCGACCACTATTATTTTAAGTATAAGAGGAATATTGTACAAATTATATTAATAACAGAAATATGAAGTACATTTATTTTTCACAATTTTTTAAATTACTTTGTCAATGCCACAATTTTGGAAATATTTTAACAACAATTTACTACCTACAATTGGATTAAAGATTTCATAGAGATCATTCCTAATGCCAAGAGCTTTTTTTGGACTTGGACCCTTAAACAGTCTACGAGTATTACAATGTGACATGTGGACAGGTTTCCTCAACATTTTGGGCAAGTCCGGATTTTTCTTCATTAGATGGTAGTGGGTAAGACAAAAAAGAGAGGCAAATTCTTACTCTTGTGATAATTACTTCTTTCTTTCTTCCTACAGGAATATCGAGGGTTGTTAAATCTGTCAATCTCCTTGTGGATTCTCTTCCTAGATTTCTTAAAAGCTTTTATCTTAGTATCCAGGAAAAGGTTTTAGGACGTTTTTAAGATACAGGAATTCTAAACCACATGATAAAAGTTCAGAAAAGTTTGTGTAGTGACAATAAAATAGGAATTGACATGGGGACAAAAATAAGCTGTTCAAGCAATTTGACGAGAATTTTGCTCAAGATACTTGAATTAACAGAAGTAGTGCGTAATTTGCTACAGCAAATAAATTTGTTATATTTTTATGTATGTGTTTCTGATAATTCGAGGAAGTATGTTTTGCAAAACCTTCAAGTTTTTCTTTATAGCTTTTCGAATATTCTTTCCAAAACTGACAAAATAGGCCAGTCATTGTGTATGCATATATTAATTACGCAATTTAAAAAATCGTAAACTATATGAAAATAAATATTTTCTATTAGTGGGCCGTGTACGTATGATACAATTTCGGCTGAAGTGTACATCTAACCGATATTTTTACACTATGTTAACCAAAATATGTGTTACGTATTGTATCATTTCCAGGCCGTACGCGCACCAGAAAGCTACGCAACATAAATGAAATTCAATATTCAATGACAGCTTCGTAACAAATATTAGTAATGAATCTAATTACAAGTATGTGGAAATTGAACTCATTCATTACTTGAGTAAGGAAGAAATGATAAAACAATTGTGTTATTTCATTTCGAAATAAGATAATGATATTGACATTTCTTTAGAAAAACTGAAAACTTTATGACCAACGAAACATTTATAGACCCATTGCTCATTCCACACTAGTCAACACTCTCCGAAATCATCGTTTGAAAAGAAACGAGCCTGATAAAATAAATCACGGATGAGAGCCGGAGATAAATTTTTTTAAAAATTGATATTCTTCCCTTTCGACTTTTGTCTTTCGGGAGTTTTGACGGGTACAATGTTACATACAATGACTATACTTGGCCATCCTCAGACAAATGCGGGCCTCGGAATAACCCTTCACTATTTATTAATTATTAATTAGATTGCTGGTGAGGTAGATACCTTTTTATTATGATAAATAAATAAAGATATTGTCTGGTATCAATACTTTTTATTCAGCTTATGATCGTTTCGATCGCATAGCGATCATCCTCAGAGCTAAAATGAGAAAAACAAATATTATTAACATGTTGTGGTTATTGTATGCAAGATGCGTAAGCAAACTGGGTCGTACCTTCACTATTTTTTTAAAATTTCATACTTGGATATCTTCACTAAGAAAAGTTTGCATTTGTGGTTTAGAGGTGGGGGAGAGTGTTTGTGGGAAAAGCGGGAGATAAATTCGGGACCCCATTTCCATCAGGCAGAAGGGGAAGCCAGAAAAAAACCCTCCGAAGAATAGGTTCCACGGAATGCTACTCCTTATCAGAATGTTTTAGAATTCTTTCCTCTTGGAGAGCAGCCACCTATTGGGAAAATGCAAGGGAGGAAAAATATTACAAGACAATGTTGCTCAAATACTGAGCAGATGAAAAGCGATTTACAATTTACGTTTAAGTGAAGTAACCAAATATTGCATTAGTATCTATTAAAGTATAAATAAAACAATCTTTATATTACCATTAAAACGAAGGCGTTGAATTAATGAATATAAGTGGATCGCAGGCTCTTTAAACAGATGCCTACAGCAGTGAACACGGAGGAGGGTTTACACAAGAAAGTCATTCGGGTGCGCAACGGAAGTGTCCTTCGTCTGGCTGATTTCGTATCAGGAGTGATTAGAAATGACTGTTGTATGTGCTATCTAGTTTACACTTTAACGGAAACCACCGAGGCCACCAAACAGCATTGCATTATCCTTTTGCGTGAAAGGAAACAAATGTATTTGCATCGAAACCAGTTTAATTTTTTTATTGTCATTTATACAACAGTTCTTAATTTCTGTAGTGTTAGAGAAGAATTTACGAACGTTAAGTACTGTGCCTGAAGATTGGAAAACGTAAAACGATTCTATAAAACGTATTTGCGAATAAGTATGCAAAGTGTATACAATCATAGACATTGAATGTTTCGTATATAGCAACAGCGTACTTTTATACGTCAATAATTGTTTACTTTCCTCCTAATTCGTCGATCATCATTTAATATTCGTCTGACCAACCCAAGTATCAATTAACATTCCGCCAGAGAAATTGCACAAGATGCAAAAATAGAAGATACAAATTTAATACAGATCAATCTGATGAAATGCAGTGAACAGAGAAGGATGAGAGGGTCACGCATGTGGGTAGAAAGAGCCATTATATATAATGACTGCCCGTATCAAATGATTGTTTTCGAATTGTCGGGCGCGCCAACTGCCACGCTCTTTAGACCACTATGTGTAGTACATGTTATACGTCGGGTAGTAGCGATGTTACTCCCCTACTGATAAGTAAGATCCGGCGCTGACATAGGGCTTGCGGAGTTTCCCTCTATCAGGTATCTCCACCTGAGGGCACAGCCCCAGCCGGGACAAGCTCTAAGACCTGTCGGTTTCCTGACACGAGCGGTGTGACAGACTTCCAAATGTAAGTGTGTGATGAAGGGGAGACAAAGAGCCCAACATTATAAAGGAAAAAGTCGCGGGCGGTCCGTGGCCTGTTGGTTAAGGAACTGCTCTGGCTCTGGCCAGGTACTGATGGGAGAAAACACGGAAAACTAGCGATCTGAGCAGCCGGCCGCTAGAATTTTTCTTCTCCAGACAGCGACTGTATTCGCCATAGCCATCCTGTTCATGTTGAAAATCCGCTCCTATCGGGGCTCAAACAGTAGGATCCCCCAGCCGGAGACTTGCAGCAACCCCATTTCAGCGCTTCCTCATCTCACCCTGAAATTTTTGGGAGGCATTGCAGCCTCAACGACTTCACTAGCGCCAATTGCACGCCTGCAAGCGTCGAGCGGCACGCGCCGCCGTTGGCTGATGTCGTGCAGAGTGCAATGCGGCCCTTCGCAAAGGAGATGGGCGGGGAGGAGTAGGGACGGTTACTAGCGTGAACGGAGAGGTCAAATAGGAGGGAATCGAGGAGGGGGAATGGCCACGGGCGGCCAGAGGAGTGGGTCGCAAAGGGAAGGATCGGCATGAGATTAGAGGTGCAGTGAGCAAGAGGGCGGGTAGAGAGAAGGGAGCAGGAAGGCCTGGAGAGTCTGGCGCTGGGAAGGGAACCAGTGAGAAGAGGAGATTGTGAAGGCGAGGGTGAGGAGAGGGTGATGAGGATGGGGAGAAATATAGGAGGCATGGGAAGTGAGCGCGATGAGAGAAGAGGATATGGAGGCCTGGAGAAACGGTCAATGGGAAGGGAAGCAATGAGTAGAGAAAGTTCTGAAGATGGGTGTGAGCAGGGGGTGTAGAGAAAGGGTTGAAGAGAGGGGTATGAATGTCAGTATGGGAAGAGGGGAGCGGGGAATGAGAAAAGGAATGGAGGCCTAGAGAGACGGTCACTAGGAAGAAACCAATGAGGAGAGGAGATAGTGAAGGCGAGGGTGAGGAGAAAGGGTTGAGGATGGGGAGGAATGCAAGAAGCACGGGGCAAGTGAGCGCGATGACAGAAGAGGAAAAGGAGGCCTGGAGAGACGGTCACTGGGAAGGGAACAAATGAGTAGAGAAAGTTCCGAACCTGGGTGTGAGGAGGGGGTGTAGAGAATGGGAAGAATGCAAGAGACACGGGGAAGTGGGATGCGGGGGAGGAAAGAAGAAGGAACGGAGGCACTGAGGAGGGAACCAATGAGGAGAGGTGGTTCTGCAGGTGGGTGGTGGGAGGGGGTGCACAGAGGGGGATGAATGCCAGAGGCACAGGGACGTGGGAGGCGGGGGATGAGAGAAGAAGGCATAGAGGCACTGAGGAGGGAACCAATGAGGAGAAGGGGATGTGAAGGGGCGAGGAGCCAGCCCTCCGCCCCTCCCCCGAGGCGCGTTCGAAGGTTCTCCCGAGGGCAGATAAGAGTGCGGGACGTGCCCGAGTGCGCCCTGCCGAGTCCCCAGCGCCCCGCGAACGACGCACCCTCCACTGCCTCTGCCCCGGCCCGGGCCGCGTCGCCGAATCTCCGCATCGCAAAAGTAACCGCAGCTGCGCCTACGAAGTCACTCCAAAAGTTTCTCGAAATGTTTTGTTTGCCCTTAGGGCTTCGAGGCTGATCCACTGCGACACTCCCGACACGAAAATGTTTTAGTTGGCACCCTACAGGCTCTAGTCTATGTCGGAAGATTGTAACCCTCTCAGAATTTGCGAGTCTGCACCACAGCAGACTGGATAAGGTGGTAATTGATGTCACTGCAGTGTCTCTGACACGTAGATTCTAGATTCGAGTCTCGATGGTGCCAGGATTTTCGACAATAAATAGGTTGTTGGTTAGGTTGAATTCAGTCGCTGAGTGGAGGAGAATTCTGGCAGGCGGCTCTGATCGATAGTTTTCTGTGGTTTCTCCAATCAATCCCAGACGAATGCCGGAGAAGTACCCTAACAAACGGGACACAGACTGCTCGTAATCTTTCCTTCGCATCCTTGTCGTAAATTTACCATTACTTACCCTTTCATGCAGTTCTCTAGTACACATGTCGGGATACCGGTCGGGAGCTTAGAGCTAGTCCTGGCTGGAGTGTTTCGCGCTAATGGGAGATACCTCGTTGGGAAAGCACCGCTAGCTGATGGGAAGGTCGGCACCGAATCTCACCATTCGGCGGAAGCTCACCGCCACCTCCCGAGGAAATGACATGCACTACACTTACGCGACATACGACCTTAGCAGGTGACGCGCCTCGAATCATCATTCAATCAATAAAAAATCAAATCCTGGTCATCACAACTGCGATCAAAAAAAAAACATCTTCGCAATATGTATCCAATACGTGAAGCTAAGTGAAGTGATGGGACCAGTTTACAACAGGTATTGTTTGAAAATTTAATTTTTTCAGGCACTTCGCTAAAGTCATTTTATAAGCAACAAACACTTGAAGAGAGGGATATTTCTTAATGAAAAATGTTCTTTAAGAACAAATCTTGCAACAGGAACCATTTTTCGAAAATATGAGTATTTTCCGCATACTTTTGCGCGAAATATAGCCAATTTTTCATTTTTTAAACAATGTTTTCCTCAAAAAAAGCACCAGCTTTTTTCCTTATATTTTTTCCTCGTATATATCAAGGGAAATTAAAAAAAATGGTGCTATACCGATTTTTGATAATATCTCCATATTTTCGAAAATCGGAAAAAGTTAACATTTTAAAACTACAAAATTGAAGAAAAAAGATTTTTTCCTTAGATAAAGTGTGTCTAATACAGAAAGTGGCCATGAATGGTTTGAGAAAACGAGTAATTTTCACGTAATTTGGACTTGAAATTAATGCAATTTATAAAGAACATATTTTCTGAAAAAACGCTTCAAATGTTTTTTTTTCTTCCGCGGATCAAAGAAGGGCAGTTTAAAAGAATCGCGCAGGTCTTATTTACGTTGAAATATCTAAATTCGCGAAAACTGAGAAATAATGCGGGAAAAAATGTGCTGCTGTAGCAGCATTAATTAATCATTACATACTATGCATTACTTGATATAAAAATTTTCAAAATTTTAAATTGGGTTTCAATTATACCGATGCCATTTTACAGAATTAATTGCATTCTGCTATTTATAGATTCCTTAACTATACTGATCCTAACCAATTTTGATCTCTCCGCGGATATCTCTTACTATTTACTACTTAGAATCATAGACCAGTAAGAAATTGTATCAGTGAGATTAAGAGTCTTCAAGTTCAGTATTCTCCTGCTATACTTATTTTGGCTTCCATTCCACAAATCACATCTAAATGTCTTAACGTCTAAAAATATTTAACATTAATATCCAATGTTTCCGAGATAGGACACGTCAGCTCTCTAGTGATTACGTTTTCAAATACCAAAGTAACGTACGTAAATGTGGATCCCGAATCTATCTTTTACAAAAATTGTTTTTAAACTTTAGCAAATTATCTAGGACAACATGATTAGTGACAGGGAAATACTAATGATCAGCGATATGAAATGTTTTTACAAATAAGTTTTTTACAATGAAGTTTTTTTACAAATAAAACATTTCAATTGCACACCTATATTCTATGCAGATTGACGTGTTGGTATGAATGAAAAACACTGACAAACTGTTGTTTTTTTTCGTGGAGCTCTGTCTGTGGCAACAAAATGAAGGGAACTGATTTGTGGCGGAGTAAAGAACTTTTTGGAATGATCATCTCAACGCACGCACATAAAGCCTTGTGATTGTGCGGCCTTCTGATCTCATTCCACGAAGCGATGGCTTACACGCTCGTTCAAAATACGTTGAGCGCAAACACAAAATAAACACGTAATTTCGAATAGAATACGTTTGAACTCGTGTGTGGAACTGCAAATAATTCCATCTAAATTAAATGTACTTGAAATTTCTCATGTGAAACAACACTTAATTGAAAGCACTGGTTAATAAAAAAATAAGCACAAGTAATGACAAACACAACACTGTTTCATAACCAAATTCTCTCTCACTGGTTGGAAGATTTTTAGGCACACTGGAAAGCGGTTTGATTATGTCCTGAAACATGTCTTGAAAACCTCACTAAGTGTAGGAGATACAAAAAAATCGACCGACTGCTTGGTTGGAAGAACAGAACTTTTGGCAGGAACGAAAGAGTGGGAAGCTTTTACGTTTAAAATAATCTCTACTTTAAAATTGGAACACAGACGTACAATGCTAAACTGTAAATGAAGGATTCTTTTTGAAGCCGGAAGATTGCGTCTGCAGCCATATTATGTCACTTCATGTCCGCTCAAAGGCATTCGTATAATGCTTCACGTCAATGGTCCCCAAGAAAATCTATAAATATGAATTATAAGTATATTGATGTTGAGAAAAACTATAATATTAAAATGGAAAATAATATTAAGCATATAAAACGAATGAATCGGTGGTATGAAAATGAAAATAATTTCTCGTTCCATAGATCGGAGAAAGAAAACTTGATAACATCCACAGATGACATCTGGGACATTTATACAGAGAAACTAGTAGATATTGATTGCTCAAAATTGCATTTCACTGATGTACAAAACCGTTTTTATACCCTGAGCTTATTTACTTCATAAAATAGTAATGAAATATTTAAAAAAAAACATTTCAGTTTGTTAATTTTTATGTAGAGAATGATAATATAGTGATAGGAATTAACATATTGTGGTATGGGGGACACAAAAATACTTATAATAAATAACTTAAAATAATAAAGAATGTAAAATAAATAATGTAAGCAACCACTTCTAATCGATTTCTACTCGAGTCTGTGGTTACTTCAAAACTTTCTGGTAGAAAGGGAGATATTCGTGTGGGATGTATTTCAATGTTTTTTTAACATCGGCTATTCTCTTTCTGTTGGTTTGAAGAAAAGTTGAGCTATAAACGTTTTTGAAAGGCAAATTCTTCGCCTTACTGTTTGCCAACATGAATCATGTCTTGCTAACCCCATCAATATGTGTATTCATGTGCCACGAGGTTATCAAAATATTCTCTGCAATACGAAGCTGCATTACATGGAAAGAGTCACACCAGGCTCACAATGAGGTCTGCCACGATAAGGAAGAGGCTTGGTTGTCTTCTTAAAATAGTTCAATCAGCAAATTTTGAAGTCTAAGATGTCCTCAGTGTATATTACTGTTGTCATGAAACATTTAGGCATTTCCTAGCTGATAATAGTTCTCCTGTGTGAGGATAAGAAACAAGTCCTGGATTTCTTTGTCTTTTTCAGTCACTAGAATTTTTAGTTAGCAATACAATACATACTTTAAGCTGGACAAGTGTCATTTTTACACTGACCAACAGCTTGAAGAATAACGAAGAAAATGGATATCTAAACTCATGTTACGAAAGAAATGGACTTATTTCTCTTTTAAAATTACCGATTCAATTGATTTCACGGTTTTGTAAACTCTTCTATTTTTTATTTAATATCAAAAACAACATTAGCCTCAATAAGTGTCTGATATTCAAGTTGATGACACAAGCTATAATTTAAAATTCAGACGTAAAAGCAAGGGCAGAAGGCAAAGGAAAGATTTTGGCTTCTTAAGCGTCAACGCTACGAGATATGACGTCAGTCTCGTATTATGTGTATGTATTGAAACTGCTTTGGGAAAAATAATGATTCACTATCTGTTCATTTAAAATACGCAAATTAATCTGAAAACCAATAAAAGGAATCAAATTGGTGGTGTTTGTTACAATCGAGAGAGAAATAGCCTGTGAACTATTATTGTCCATATGTCAGGCAGATAAGCTTTATTCCTTTCCCTGATTTGTGCTTTCGTAATGTAATTTATCGATACCACGCAATAATTCTTTACAATAGTAATTATATTCACGTTTAGATTTCCAGGTCGTTTATATGTCGAAAAGTTCAATTATTGCAATCGGAAAAGATAAAGGAACTCAACTGAAAGGGCGAATTTCGTGTGACAAATATTTATCCCATTGAATGAAGCGTTTAATTTACGAGTTAAATTTCAATTCCTATGTATTCCTGGTACAGATCACACACTTAGACTCTTCCACACTGCTCAGTAATGTGATCGGTTTGTTGGGCACTCGTTTATGTCAAACCAAAATGGGAGCGGAGCTAAACTAAATTGGGAGCGGAATAAATAATAAAAACAAAAACAAAAAAAATCATGTTTGGAGGTCTTAGAACGCATAGTTTTGGGTGAACTTCGATTGCAGTTTCAGGAAATATGGATGCGTCTGCAGGATTTAGATACTTAAAAAAAATTGAAAGTGCTATTTCTCACTTCTTTGGCAGTTGCTTTGTTGAGTTTGGTTGGATGCAAGAACTGAAAAAATCATCTACCCTTGAGATACGATATAACTGATGTCAGAAAGAATATAAAAATTACAGTCGCCGCGAACATCGCAAAACTTCTGAATCAACGTATTGATTGGCTATTCCCGTAAATGTAGTGCATGTTTATAGCGGGACGCAGCTGTGTTGTTCTTTTGCTGGATGACGAGACCCGGCGGCGACCTATCCGTTGGCGAGCGGGGTTTTCCCTAACCAAGTATCTGTATTAGTGGGGCACCGCCCCAGCCAGGACAAGCTGTTAGCTCCCGAAAAACGTATGAAGAAGTGGTCTAAACACCTTATGAGGCTGCCTGCCATGTATTGTCCGTAGTCAACATATTGGCATGGGGATTTAAAAATTTATATAACACATGTCTGCAAAGAAAACGGTGCATTGAGCTACAGTATTTGGTTTCTAAACTCAAATGTAAAATGTATTCCATTTTTTAAATTTTCTAGAAAAGTTTTGAAAACTGTTTCCGATTGTAATGAATATAATTTGTATCACCTTCTTCAACGCTATCATAAATATATTTAAGCGGATAAAACCATAATCTCAAGTTATAACAATAAATATATTATGTTTAGTTCACAAAAACGCCGTGAAATTGATTATCTCACTTTTGGCCTTCTGAGGCACATTCATCGTAAATTCATTATAATTTTATACTTTTCATACAAATCAGAAAGTACATTAACAAGTACATATAGTACACAGTACAAGTTAGTACTAGACAGTACGATAGACTTGATTAATTTATAACGTTATTAATGTTGAGACGTTCAAAACTGCTTTTTTGCTTTCTAGTTTTCAACTGCAAACCTTAGGCAAAACTTCGAAACTAGTCCGTCTGTTGGTCGGTGAAGTTGACTGACTGCCTCTACCGCCTTGAAGAACGGATATGCGTGTGCCGGCGCGGCGCCAGGCTCCTACTCCTGCCGTCTCCGCCCGGGCCGGCGCAGCGGGGCAGCAAGGGCCCGGTTCGATCCCCCGCAGACGCGCGTCCTCACGCTCCAGATCTCCACGCGCCCTGGGGTGTTTGCAGAGGCCGAGCGTCAGCCGCGGGGGCGGGGCAGGGGGTAGCGCGGTCCACCTCGGCGACGCGTCCGCGGGATTAGAGGGGCGATCGATACCACGTGTCGGCCCGCCCGCTCGCCCTGCCATCTGGCGACGGCGGGAGGAAGCTCAGCGGCCGACGTCACCGGGCGCGGCCGCGCTCGCCTTCACCTTGCAGCCCTCTGGCCACCGAGGCTCGCGACCGCATTTACCAGCTTGAGACTCTTCCAGGGAGCCGACATAGAAGAGATGGCCGCGGAAGTGCTATTACGTCATATCTGCCATTCAATATCTTTTCAGGGTTAAACAGGAATAAAAGTGGGTCTGCACCTCCATTAAAACCGCGCCAACCGGAAATTTAAGGGATGCGGTAATATCAAACGCAATGAACTAGCCCCTAATACGCACATGGGCAGATGTTTCTTTTCTTACAATTTACTGTGTTTTGCTCAATATGTTCCACTTATTAGCGTTGGCAACCGAAATGTGCTGCGCAAACCCTAAAAAGAGATATGTAACCAGAATGAGGAAAGCCAACAAGGATCATATGGGTGTAGTCTGTAGGGCGAGAATAAATCTATAGGCCTTACCCTCTTGGTCATTGCCTTTTTGTAATTCAAGACGTAAGTTTAGATTTCAGGTAAATTTTTAACAGGTTGGACTGTTTCTTTCATAGGTTATAGATATCAACGTTTTAAACGTTTCAATTGGAACACATTTACATTTATTTACAATCTTGAAACCACGTATTACAGAACGTTTCGAGGTTTGTATAATCTCATCATGAGGTTGAACATTTTAAATAACCCAAGAATCAAATATAACATCTCAGGATACAATTAAAATCTTGGTACATGGTGAACCAGTCTTATACGTAAACTTCATTTAGCATCAGAATCCTTCACTTTTCATATTAAAAAAAGGTTTTCAAGTCCAGAAAGGCGCGCGGAGAGTGAGAGATGGACCAAAAGAGAGCAAAAGAAGGTAAGATATTAGATGAGATAAGAAAAAAGAAAGAACGGAAAATAATAAAGAAAGAATAAAAGAGAAAAAACGATCAAAAGAAAGAAGACAGAAATGAAGGAAGAAAGGAAGGAAAAAAGAAAAAAAGAAAAAATAAAGAAAGGTACAAAGGAAGAAAAGAATAAAGGAAGGAAAGTTGAAATAATTAATACAAAAGAAACCTTCGAAATGTAAATTTAAAGAAATGAAAAAGAAAAGTTAAAAACCATATTGAACTAAAATCTACACTTTTTATTTATTTTAAATTGTATTTTTTTAAATGTATTTTTTATTTCATTCAAAAGGGGTAAAGGTAAACCACAACAGAATTCACCCGCGCAAGAAAGGGAAAATATAAATTACTAAGTCTCTTTCATCCCCTTTAGTCAGAAATGACAATGACGTCACACACTTTCTATGCAGTAAACGTGTGAATTCGTTTGGTATATCGAAAATTTACACTCGGTGGGCAGAAAATGAAGCATTAAAAAGTGAGGGGAAATTAAATAAAGCTCCAAAAATTAGGATGTATTTGCATTATGGTGTTGCAATTGTGTGGTTTGCCAGTAGATGGCAGTGTTTGCATACGTCTGCAGAAATGATGTTTACAATTTTTTTTTGTTAGGGCTTTTCTCCAGCGGATGCAGTTGCTGTCCCGCCTCTATACTAAATAATTTTGACTTTTTGGATCGGGTAGCAAAAACTGGAGTTCTTCCGTGAGGTTATGCACATGGAAGAAAAGGGGCGAACCTCAATTTCCAAGCCTGACGTTGAACCAACGACTTTTCGTACCAGGATGTTAAATCGGCATGCGCTGTAGTTATCTCGAGGGCCGGATTATGTAGTGCTGAGTTCCCATGACACGTCCCCCCGCAAAATATTCTTCAGATATACTAAGAAACATTATTTATAAAAAAATGTTTTTACAAATTAAAATTAAAATATATTTAGTATTTTAAATTATCAAAGATATTTAATGACATTTTTTGACAATTTTTCTGCCCTTGCGTGGATGGGAGCTTCTAAACAATTGCTTATTTGGCTTGTAAGAAAAACCAGCCCTGTCTACTTCGACCATTCAGTCCGCAATAGATCATGTTAATATATACGCACACGTAGTTGCAGTTGTGGTCAGCCTGCCAGACAAATATCGTTACATTGGGGCACCGCTTCAAGACAGGATTCATAATCAATTCGGCACGGAAGGAAATTATTCAGTCGTTATATGAATACACTCCTCTGATGCGAGTCGACTGTTAGCAGTGTTAACAGGAGAGAAGATGTGCAAACCTACTGGATCGCAGTTGACATTCGAGCTCAAATCCATGCACGGTTTGTTAGGAGTGACCTTGTTGGTCACGATGCAATCAGTTCTTACCCACGGATTCCGTATAATGACCATGCATACACTCTTGAGATGAAGGATGAACGACGATATGAAGAAGAGGAACGGATGTGTAATTTATTTTTGTGTTTGGCCGCTCTCTATCAGAAAACACTTAATTATCAAATTATTTTATTATCTCTTAATCAATGAGGACTTGATTATAACTATCCATTGCCTATTCTGCTTTAGACCCCCAATCGACCCCTTGATTATCATTGAACCCCTTCAAAATTTCATCGACCCCGCCCGCTGTAGCCATAGGGCCATGTGCCCACCGCCATGACCTGACGACTTCAGTCTCATAGAAAGTCTGAGCCAGAAGGCAGGAAATTGAAGTTGAAACCCTTTTCCTTTGAAAAATCCCTAACCACTTCAATTACATTATATATTTGTATTTATTGTTATTTAACTTTTTCATTATTATCGTATGTTTTAAAATAAAAATGGAAATATAATGATAATTAACATTTTCAAATATATACACACATAACTGTCTAGATTTGGTACTCCAAATATTACAAATTACACAGATAATAATTACCTAAATGAAATTTTAGACGTTTTCACGTAATATTGAATAAATCTATGTCATTTTTCCATAAATACTTACACGTGATATTCTAAAACGGCTCGACCTTTTCAAAAGCTTTCTTTACAGATAGGGCACGATACAGTCAAAGTTCAATTTTTACTTACACTTTTGAATTTTCAAAAATTACACATTTATTTTGTCGAATCTCTCGCGCGTCCCAAATATTTACATTACAGATTAAAATATTCCAACCATGTGTGACGAATATTAAGTTACAAATATATTTCGATTTAAAGTTTTGGTGAGTATTTGAAGGCATTTGATGTAGATGTTCAAGATCTTGAACATTTTCAGGGATACGTGACCCAAAACTGGCATATTTTCGAAAACACCTACACATTTTCTCAGAATTTCAAGACGAAAATTAAAAGAAAAAATAACTGAAGAAATATTTCTCATTACGCACTGTATAAAAAATATCAGTATTACATTGACGAAAAGATAACTATTATGTTTTTTTCTAAATATTGGGACGTACCGTTCTATAGATTTGTTGATCTAAAATAATATGTTTATATCAAGGCGGGAAACTCAAATATTTCAAGTGAAAGTTTTGAGAATTGGTCAATCACATGGCAACATATTGCGTTGGAAGACTGTCAGATGTTGACATTCCGATTACATAAAGGAATAGGTCAAATAATAGGCAGTAAAACGACGGACGAATTGTCCTTTGTGGGTCATAAGAGGGTCATAAATGATAGTACAAAATGGACATACGTGTCATGATTCAAGCAGTTTGATGAATTTTGCAAAATTGCTTAAATATTATTAGCTTCAATAAAATTACAATACTTATAACTTACAAATAACACGAGAAAGTCTTAGATATTCCATAAAGTAAAGTTAAATATATTAACTTACTTCAAAAATTGTAATACATATTCCCTCTTGTCTTGACTCTGAAGTTCTATTTTATCACCTATTAAGTCAATTGATTATTTCATCATAGTGAACTATTAATGTGCCTTTTCAAAGTTGGGAAACTTTGGTAGGAGTTTGAAAAACACTTGAAATGGGTGACAGCATTGTTTAAACCCTGTTTGTAGAATTAAATGATAAAAGATAGAATGATTGTTACGTTCTGTACTTTTCGACTTTTCCGTTTACGTCACGTCAATTTAATTGCTATTATTTATCCGTTTTCTAGATCAAAATCGGTAACATTCAACATGGGGACATGAACGCGCAGTGCCAGGCTTAAGTAACAAAATTCGATTTTAATTCCCTGTAATTTCCGTTAAAATGCTATAAATGAACATTTAATGTTTAGGTTTCACGCAGTGGTTAGGGGAGGTGGCACTAAATTTCACAATTACAGCTACTTTAGTTCGATCGAATGAAATATTGGAATTTTCTTTACAGTACTTAATATCAACGAAACTCACACTTAATCATTTCAAAGATAGCATATAAATTGTACTATCTGAAGACAACGCGTTGTCTGTTCGTCGGCGTAAATGAGTTCATTCAAAGAAATTTTAAGTTCGACTTGGCATAATATTCTAATGTTTTAGCAAGAACTAGTATTTGATACTGTCTGAAGTAAAATTAAAGAAACAACGATTTTTTACGCTTCAAAAATTAACAGTTCGAAAACAAAAGTAAAATTGTAGATTTGAATTCTCGAAACTAATGTATACGGACTCTTGTGTAGGTGTGCAAGTACGATATGAGTAGTGTTTATTAATTTGACAGTGTCTGATTCAGGTCATCTAGGCACGCTTTGTGTAACTATCGACCTTCTTTCTCCATCATTGGCTAAGTACTGCATTATTTTCAGAGGAACTATCGTAATATTAAGTATCACTTAAGTTGAATTTGAAGTGATTACGGTGATACTAGAACGATGCTACCGCAACCAAGTTATCTAAACCGTTAGCGGTAATTATTCACCCACAACAACGAAGCTTCCCTGTGCTCCTGTGGTGCAAACGCAAAGCACTCTAGGCGATCCCAGAGCACACAGGCCAAAGTAACGCGTCGGGCCACACGGAACCCTTAAGTCACCGTTCTGATGTGAAGAACAAGGGAATGAGGACTCGTTCATCCTTTGACGGCGGGCCGGGGCGAGGACCGGGCGGAGGCCAGCGGAAACGGGGCGGCGAGGACGGCGGCGGTGAGCGAGGACAAACGAGGACAGCCGTGCTCCGGCCGCATGTATTATTCATCCGCGTTCACAAAGCTCAAATAACGAGCGGGCGGGCGCGGTAACAAGACCATATAACAAAATCTAATTAAAACCCATTACATTACGCGAGTTCCACGACGATTTAACCTTACATTATATTATTGCTGCGGGAACACAGATGTATCGCTCGGATCAATTCGCCAGGCGTGTCGTCGTCGTCGTCGTTTCGAACATGTCGCGGCCCTAAGCGCCACGCATTAAAACGAAATCGCTCCGATAACGAGCAAAGCCGCCGGCGGCAACGGGGGCGGCGGGAGGTGGCAACAGAGCTGGTGACGGCTGGGACGGAGGCGACCAGCGGAAGCGGTGGTGAAGTAAAGATAACGACGGTACCGCGTACTTGTATCTACTGCCTAATGATTGTGACGTGTGATAGGCAGCGGTGGAAGGAGCATGGTGATTGAGGAAAACCCCGATGTGGTGAGGTGTCCGTGGTGGAAGAAGATGGAGGGTGGGTGGGTTGGCGGTGGAGGCCGGCGGCAGCGGCTTTTATCCGCGGCCATCTGCCACGGCTCACCCCAACCCGCTGCCAACAAAGGGCTTCACCGATCCCACTGCGGCAAGCGCGAAGCCGCCCTGCCTCCGCCCCGCCCCGCGCCGCCCGCCCCGCCCGCCCCGGCCCCGCCCGCCCGCCCCGCCCGCGGAGGGCGCGCACTCGCCAACTAAAGGAGGTCACCTCCGTTTACTCGACATGCGTGACGATTCTGCGGAGACTCTGCCCCGCTTTTGCAGAATCCTTTCAGGAAACGCTGATCGTAAAAGGCTACAAAAAACATTTGTAGATAAGAAAACAAGAAAAACTAACCACAAACAATTTGATTACAAGGGTCCAAAGGTTTTTTTCATAGGTTGTAATATGTGTGTGTGGTGTGTGTGCTGTGGTGGTGTTGTGATAGCAAAAAAGATAGCTTTTAATCGCCTCACAGAATGGGATGACAAATTGCCAATCAGTTGTCAGTCTCCGGTTGGGGCAGGGAAAGAGTATGTTTAAGGTACTGCTTTGCTCACACATCTCTGTGGGTCAGGTTCACTGAATAAGTTGCTTGTGTTCTATATACTATTTATTATACTATTAGCAAAATACCCGGGGTCGTGCTTGTGATACAGCGCAGCATATCAATTGTTGATGCTCTGGTATAATAACAAGATGTCGCACTGGTGGGAAAAGGTTCACAATGATGTTATCTGGCATAACTTTATTTATTTACTTAATATCCAAATTAGTTTAAAACAACACATACGTACTACGGGGAAATATTAAGATGCACACATTTCATGAATTCTAAGATACCTGGGCCCTAAACCATACAATACGTTGAATTACGAACAGAGGTGGAACGTTAGCGTGTTGAGGCAAGAATTGATTAAAAAGAATATATTGCTCCCACGGATAAAAATCTTTGCAAATGCGTGTATGGTACAAAATTTTACGTATTATTCCTCATCGTGCTTTTGTGAGGAATTGCTTTTGGACCGCGATTTACTTATATTATTCGAACCAATCATTTTTTCTGTAATGTAAATGCCTTGAAAGCTTTAGGATATATTCCCCAAAAAGGGTTATGCCCCTACATAGGACAGGAATGAAACAGTCGCGAAATATACATAACGAGCAGTATGAAGGCTGACTCAGTTTGAATAACTTCTGAAAAGCGGTGCGTAATGAAGTTAATTTTTTGTTCCAATTCATTACAAATGGCGGTTCCAAATCGCAGCTTTGACTGAATTGAGAGACTCAAAAATGTATATTCCTTTTCCATCCAGTCAATTGCACATCGTTTATTCCAGTAGAACACAACAAAAGTTTACGTGATAATGGAAAAATGCATTCAAAACAGTTTTCCTTCTTTACTATTAATTTGTTATTAAGAATTCAATTTAAAATATCCAATATTGAACTATTTTACTGTTTCTTTATCTGTAAAGAATAAGAGTCTATCCACAAAGAGTATTATTCTTTTGTTGAGAGAACCGGGCAAAGGCATATTCGTTTACATAAGTGGAAAGATAATAATCGATAAGAATAGAATGTTTCCATCATTCAGTACGTATTCAATAATGAGTTGGTGTTTAAAGTACTAATATAACCAGAGTAGAGTAATACCGACGAAATTCCTTTACGAAAGCACTGGCGTAAGTGGCTCAGGCCACCAACTGATGTGACTGTAGGTGCTTCTGACAGTAGGTCCGTAGGATTCGAGACCCGACGTTGGCCAAAATTTTCTTACTCTAGCTAACACTAGGCGCACGATCTTTCCTTGCTCTTCCATTGTCCTAATCTCAACCCCATTACGCACACGCATGCTTACACGCACTTTTCTTACCGCACACATGCCTGGAGCTTAGAGCTCACTTGGCTGGTGGGTTTGCCCCGCTGGTAGGAAATTCCTGGAGGAGAAAACACCTCCAGGAGGACCAAGCGAGGAGAAACAACCAGCGAGGAAGATCTGCATGACCTACTGTGATAAGAAACAAGCCTCTACCGTTACGGGCACTAAATGCTATATGAGTTGACGGCGCCGCGAAACAACAATGAATAACCAATCAAGTAATATCAAGGTAACTTTGAAAGTAAAATGCGTTAAAGATTTCCAAGGTTAAAAAATATTCTGAGAAGGGCTTCATTTAAGATCTTACAGACCTATGCAATATCGTTAAAGAAGAGAAAATAGGACAGAGTCCTTTCAATTTGTTGCGCACTGTCCACTGACTGCATCACCATCTCTGTCCTCTGGTCCATTTTTGATCGCGTGGTTGTTCACTTGTTGACCGCCATCGTGACCTTATTGGCGCCGAATACTGCAACAATTGCTTTGCTACCTATTACTATCACTCTGTGCAATATAGTTTCCACGAAAGTTCTAATTTCTCGCTTTTATTGACCACAGCTTGCCGACTACAGCTCTTTATTTCATCGCACCAGCAAGGCTTTTTGTTGGGACACAAAAAGATTTGCTAATAAGAAAGGCGGAAACGTGACGGCACACTTGCAGATACTCAAATAGTGTTAATAGGATGAGCAAGATAAATAAATCTTCCGTGTCGGGAGAAGGTTTTTGTGCCGATCTCATATCTTGAATATTCGAAATATGTGACAGTGAAATCTAAAGCCACCTACATTTAATTGAATGAAACGCAGCTTTTATAATGAGCCAACCGTAAATATTTTATTAATATATTCCACAATCATTGACCAATGTTCTCTATAAAATCAGCCCAGCAAAAATACCTTCAATGATATGAAGTTAATCCTTACATCTATTGACTGTCAACACAGAGCGATAATTCTGGAAAGATGAAATACACTCATTAAAATTTAATTTTAATAGATACTAGCAACTGTAACTTGTACCTGCAGTACACAATTATATGCTGTAAACCTACTGAGAGTGTTTATGTATTAATTGTAACTCAACTGAAAGTCTGTAAACGGTGGTTATAAGGTATACACAACTTATACATCTGAATACATATTCAAAATTGGTCCAAGCATGCAATTGGAAGTCGCACCTATTATACGGAAAAAGCAGCTAAAAAAAGAAAAAAAAATGAAAATAAAATAATTTACGAAAAAAAATAAAAAAAACATATAAAAGTTAAAATAATAAAAAAATAACTAAAAACTAACAGCATTACACCCATATCATGCACCCTCTATAATTAAGAAACTTAAGTATAAAATATTGTAATCAATGTACCAGTTTTGAGTCCTAATGACCTACATGTCGATGGACTATAAGTAGAATGAAAAAACAATCGAAAAGTTGCGCACTTTCCATAGCTTCTGCTTGACGGCAAGATGCGCAGCTGCGAGGCAGAGGATTATTTGGGGGTTCGCGTCGCAACCACCGGCGCGCGCTCGTGCGGAAGCGCACATCGCGTTCTTAGCAGTCGGTAAAACACGGCAGAGCGGCGCGACCTTGCTCGAGCGCAAGGGAGCAGCTGGCAGCGCGCTCGGTATTTACTCTTGCTGGCGGTACGCCCGGTTGCCCGCTCTGCCCTCTGAAACGGGCTGCAGCAGCGCGCGCTTGAATGGCCTGTGTTGAAGTCTTACAGTGTGTGCGAGGCAGACTTGATGATTGCACAGGCACGCGCAAAAAAGTAACAGTCTGACACAAAGGCTTGACGCATGGTTTTCTATGTATGTCGACGCGTGAATCTGAAGCCAACCTTTCGGTTCTTTTTTTTCGAAAAAAACACCATGAAATTGTAAATTTGATGGTGGCTTATTGCGATTAAAAAAAGAACTGGAACGGGGTTGCACAATTCTGGCTTCACATTCGGATTCAGTCTGTTGAAATATATAGAGAGGCATGTGTAAAGTCTTTGGATCTGGCAACTTCTTTTGTGCCTGTCTTATTTTGGATTTCCGGGTGCGTCAATTATTATGCTCATTTATCTAATAGGTATTGTGCATATTTTTTTTATCAAGGTAGGTAGTGGTGTACTTCCCCAGTTGGTTGGCGAGATCTAGCGCCGACATACCGTCGGCTAGTGGGGTTTTCCCTCTACCAGGTATCTCCCACCAGCGGGTCACCGCCCCAGCCGGAACAAGCTCTAAGCTCCCGACCGGTCTCCCGACATGTGTGGCAGTGTAGTGCATGCGAGAGTACGTGTGTGTAAGTAGGATATAAAGATAGGTTAAAGAAGAGGAAAGAAAGATCGCGCGCGGTTTTGGACCATTTGTTAGGGCACTGCTCTAGCATTCGGCTGGTGTTGATCGGAGATATCATTAAAACTACCGATCAGAGCAACCGGCCGCAAGAATTTCCCATTCAGCGATTGCATTCAACCTATCAATGAAGCTGGTGAAGAAAGCTCTACTACCGTGGAAACTTGAACGCTAGGACTTCCCGATCAGGGGCACTGGAATGACATCAGTTGATACTCTGAGCCACAACAGTTGTTAATTCATACTTGAGATGCTACATCATTTCCCTCTACAGAAAGAAAAATCTCTACGGATTTCTTTTATCTATATATACCCACAGTTACAATTTCTAAATATTATAAACTCAAATGACGATCCAAAAACTCGGCCAACAACTCTCCGTTGCTTCTGAACACGACTGAAAACGAAATGTACGTATAAATGTAAAAAGTAATCACGTAATGTCACGATGCACAGCTCACGTACACTACATTATAAACACAAGTAAAAATTGGCAATGTTTTCGCATGAGGACTCAAAATAAAAAAAAAAATCATTGGAAGCTTCAAACTTAGGTAAGTAAACGAGAAGTGCGGAGGTGATGTTTTAAATTTTCATCCAAACCGTTATACAGAACATCCTTTAAAATTTCGGGGCTAAAATCATCATTTTTAATGAAAATTGTGCAAGATATGATCATTTAAATGAATGTCTAAAAAAGACTGTATTGGAAATACGAATATCAGCAAATTAATTTTAAAACCAGAAGGTAACTGTTGAACACTTCATTCTTGATTGCTGAACATGGAAATGCGCGGCTTCCTTCTTCAAAGGGGGTGTGGTGCCGTCTTTAGCCTAGGAGTATGGGGCACGCCAGACAGGGCGTCACTTGTGGAGAGATGTGACGAACAGCTTATCACGGAGAGCCGTCGGATTTCCTTCTATTTATAACACTGACAAAAATTGAATGGATTGAGAAGCTACATGTACCCTTTTAAAAACTAATCTCAAGGACTTTGACTCTAAGAATAGCTATTTCATTACCGTGATGTGTTAGTAGTTTATGCAACTAGCTTATAATGTTAAGCTTTATTGCACGAGTACATGTTTTCAAAACGAGCGACGTTGGGAGAGAGTTATCAAATTTGTACGTATGCAACAAAAAACATTATAAACAAGTTGCCTACACTATTTTTTGTATAATAGCATTATAAATTCACAAGGAAATCAAACATCATTTCGCGAAACAACTTTCTTGTTATGTCTCGGATATTTGGGATCTTTGCGAGAAAACGGTGGTCGGCTGTTCCGTTTGCCTCTCACGATTTTCTCGCTACAATTGGCTGAATGTGTCAGTGACATACTAATGTGATCATTCGTTACATACTAAAATGCTAATACGTCATTATTTGTGTCGTAAAACGCCCGATTATGAACGATTTTCTGGAACAGAAAAGTTAATTTTTATTGCTGGTATACTAAAAAATAAATTTGTTATGCATAATTTGTTTACTGCATTAGTTGTATTCTGAGCCATGTGAACTTTCCGAAAGATAAATAATTCGCTGTCCCTCAGGGTGCGGTAGACGGGTGGATCTCTAGCTGGAGGTACTCAGCTGGATTGATGGTTCGTCGCGGTGCGGCGTGGCACGGCTCAGCACGGCACGGCATGACACGGCACGGCACGGCACGGCACGGCACGGCGTGGCGCGGCGTGGCGTAGGGCACCGAAGTACTTACTTCCCCACTTGCCCGCCCCCTCCTCCCGCACGTCCATCACGTTTAATCGGCTCGGTGTCGCTGCGATGAATGACATATCGACTGGCCGCCGCCGCCGCCGCCTCGTCTCGCGATGAGGGTGGCCGATAGCGCCCGGGACAGGCAAGACAAGCGGCTGATGCGTTTATCCCACGCGCTGCCCCAGGGAGCGCGACAGAGCGCCCGGCAAAGCGATGCGATCGACGAACGCACGCACGCACGCGGAAGATTAAAAAAGCTCTTAGGTGACGATAACATTTAAACAGTTAGTAGTATACACGATAACATTTAAATAGTAAGATGTTATGTGAGATTCAAACTCTTGCGTTCGATTTAGTGACGAGCTCGCTTTCTTTCCTTTTCACTAACCAAAGGTGGGACATCAATTTTTGTTGTTTCTGTTCACTAACTGTTGTATTTTTTTATTTTCTTCTCTATGTACTCTGCGGAAATGTCGGGGAGTGCAGTACCTTGAATTCTATTACAGCACATTTCATTAACGTTTCCCCCCTTTCATTTGGATATGGTGAGGGGAAGATGCTGAGTTTCCACATGCAAGAGTTGCTCCACAGGTTTGCTACTAGATGTATATTTACACAATAAAATATAGTAAACATGTTGCAAGAATGCCATTTTCATTAATAGACAAATGTTAATAATGTTGTTTTGTATAACAGCCTTATAAACGACATTTTGTTGCAATAAATAGTTAAATAAATGACATTTTATGGCACAGATTATATGTTTACTGTTTATGGCAGGAATATTGCACCTATTCACTCAAGTGCATTGAGTGAATCGTACGGAAGTGGCGGTAAACCGAACAGTTGGCCGAATCCTGGGAGGAGGGGCGGTAAACCGCATAGCACAGTGTTTGGTACAGACGCCAAATACCCGTGTCGTCATAACAAAGATGTTTCCAAAAATCAAATTTGATTCTCTGGTAAATTTATAATTATGTTATATAAAAAATGACGTACACAAGTTGCTTGAACTGTTGTTTTATTGCACCCGTACAAATTTGAATACTCACTCCTAATGTCGCTCGTTCCCAAGCATTTACTTATATAATAAAGCTTAACATTATAAAATAGTTAAACAATATATTAAGGAATAACGTATTAAAGGGAATAGCATTAACTTGTTTCAAAATTAATGTTAATTATTAATGTATTTTTTATCAAAACATGTGCAAAGAATTTTTAGGAATTCTACATTTCTTAATTTTTTATTTTTTAATAATTTCAGCGCTGGTATTTTATGTTTTGAATCAGGGCATTTCAATGTAGCGGGCTTCGGAATTTAAATTAAAACATGAAAACCTTTCCAATTCAACGTTATTTCTTTACAAAAATATAAAATAGCACTGAGAAAGTATATCCTTTAAAAGGTAACGTTTCCTCTTTTCGAAATAAAGAAAATGGCTGTAGCTGTGAGCGGCGGCTCTTACTCTAATTGCGAATGGTCGTGACGTCTGCAGTTGCGAAAAGTGCGATGCGCAGTAGGCGAAAAGGTTTGTGCGGCACTGACAGGCAAAGAGGAAAAGATGTGTAAAAACGGAAAGGTTATGAGGAGGAAAAGTCTAGGCAGGGGGACAACATCTTCTATTGGCAGGGTGGACGGAGGCTGGAAAACGAATTGAGAGAATTCAAATGGAGGTTTGTTGAACAGAGGTTCAAAAGAATGGAATTGATAAATGGCCATGAGAGGGAATCAGAAAGTACGCTACCACATGATTACATTTTTGAAAATTACAAATTACCTATAAAAATAATATTTTCCCACATTATCTATCAAAATATTGTTACAATTTTTACATTGATCTACCAGTTACAAATTTCTTGCTCTAAAAAAATGCCAACCGGCTCCTACGCACTAGATATGGTGAGTCAGGTTTGGCTGTCTTCACTTCCACATCTGAGCTGCTGCTCACGTTTGTCAGCTCATGTTTAGGCAAAAAATTCAAAGTCGCAAGGTGACAAATCGAGATGGTGGGGAAGGTATTATCACACTCTATTACAATGAATCCTGGATGATCTAAGTGGCGTGGGTTGAATTTTTAATTGCAATGAAATGCGTTTGGTCGGAATTCCTAGCTATGTGACTTTAATGGCCTTAATTTAGTTCATGTTTCACTGTCCTATAACTCAATTACCAATTTATTCCATAGAATCAGTTCATCAGTCATTCAATATTGAAATGTACATGCTCAGCAGGTCCGATCATTATCATCAACCATGTCTGTGAAGCCACTTGAAAACATTTCAAGCTGTTTATCGACTCCCAGTCTTGAAATAAACTTTTCAGCGTAAACCCCACATTTCAGTTCAATTTAATTTCTCCAATACAAATAACAAAGGAGTAATAATGGTGGTTCTGTGGTATGAGACAGCCTTCTTGATCTGAAGAGTTCAGTTTTAAATCCTCACTTAGTTCAGTATTTTTGACTGATTTACGTTCAGGGCGGCTCTGGGGTCGACGCCTTTCCAAGAGTGTATCAGGATTTTTCCGATTTCTGCTTCTTTGTTTCTTGGTGGGTAGGGGCGGCTGGAACATTGTGCTCGCCACACAACCTCCTCCCTGTGCCGACGATGACGAATAGGTGGATCCCTTCCTTCAATTCCTCCTCGACGTGTGTGCAATTCCACAGGGTCACACTTTGAACTACAAAGTCGTATTAAAAGACGAAGTTCAAGCTCAGATGATATAGCACTCACAATATTTACCTGGCTTACACCGGTTTGAACTCAGATCATGTAAGAATTTAATGGTCGAACAGACCAATATATTAAGCTCCTGCATATAATAATTTTCTTAATCCAACATCGAGGTCGCAATCCTTATTATCAATATGAACTCTCCAATAATATTACGCTGTTATCCCTAAAGTATCTTTATCTTTATTACGAGTATAACTTATAAACACACTTAAAATCACGGAAACTATTGAAAGTTGTGTACAATTCCCAATTGCTAAGGAATGCGAAGTGTTACCTATATTGTAATTATTGTAGTTATCGGCTTCACAAGGCAGTTTGTATTAAGACACAGTGAATCATTTTTAAACAAATTATGTTAATTAAGGGTCGCTCACAAAATAATACAAATATATGGGCGGACGTAAACATACGATTACATCATAATAAGCTACCTGAAATTTGTCCCAAAGTCCGGTTAGAAAATGCCACAAAGAACGGGAGGTTATGGCCGCTGATGGGGTGCAACTGCAAGCGACGCGAATGTCGCGTCTTCCATTTCCTCATTTCGTTTCTTCCAGAGACAAGAAGCAGCTTCTGCAGCCTCACACCATCTCTCTATTCAAAATTGTCGTCGCAGGGGGCTTTGGCTCTTTGTGAGGCTTTCGTGAACGCAACCAAGGGAAAAACATGTCTAACGAGGGGACCATTTCCTTTTTAAAACTAAACGTGCAACATACGAATGGCCGTCGTATAGAGGGAATGAAAAATCTTGTGAATGGCAATGAATAGTTATTTTTCTCGCTAAATGACGTGACGTAGTCAGATATTGCTCTTTAGTTATTATTTGATTTGAAACAAATATTACAATTCATTCACGTCTTTGAAGAATATATAAATTATTATTCATTATTCATTGTATAATTTACTAATATATTATTCATATTTTAAATTATTAAGTAACTGTAATATTGTACAATTCATTGTTATCTAAATGATTCAGTTAATCGTGTAATTTAACGTGTTTTCCAACTCTTAATTTTTTCCCTCAGATAAGTAAGAAACTCCAGAAAAATTTATGAACTTTAAGATATTATTGCGTGCACATCGTTTGAATATACTATGCTCAACACGTGCAAAATTTAATACAAGATATAATGCATTAAGCATCTGCACAATATGTTAGTTCACCACATCAACTCATCTCTACCATTGTTCTTGCCTTCCAATGTCGAAGGAAGAACCAAGACCATCACTACTTTCCTTTACTAAGACACACTGTTTATTATTTTCTGAAGATTATTTGTACAGAATGTCATAAACATACATTAATGTGTACATGATGTTACAATATATAACCCCGGGCATTTTAATATGTCCGGTCCTTCGGCAGGAAACTCCTTCGGCTGGGAAAGCAAGTTCGAAAGCGAATGCAAGAATACGTTCATGCGTCAGGCCGAGAACAAAACTGGAGAAAGCAAGAAAGGGAGCGAAGGATACAGTCAAGGAGCAAGTGTGCACATGCTAAGAGAGAGAGAGAGAGAGAGGAAGAAAGAGAGAGAGAGAAAGTGAGAATGAAACAAGTACAGACAGAAAGAGAGAGTGTCCAAACATTAGAACGAATAAAATAATCTGTTATCCACTACTTCTCGCGGGCAATTTAACACTTCCCGCCAAGCAAATCAGTGTGGCTATTCTAACTATCTCGCTACACCGTATTGCGTCCTCAGATGTTAAATATCCATCCATACTTTAGCATGAAGACTTTAGCTTCTTGATGAAAGAACATCAACCAGACTATACTTTTCTCCAAGTCTAGACGGCATTCTTAAATGTAATATTGATATACAAGAAGATTTTTTTCAAACAACGCAAAAACCTCAATGCTTTCTATCAGTCTATGCATAACTGGCTAAATCGAATCCTAAGCAATACAGACTTTGGAGAAATCAATGACAACTTTCCAAGAGAAGTTAAAGTGAATCTCTAAAAAGTAAAAGGTAAAATACGGATGCTGTTTTCAAAATTTCAAATTTTGACTTCCAATTGGAAACCTACATTTATCACGTCTGCACCTGGTTAATTTACAATATTCATATTGAGTTGAAAATTCAAGTTGCGCATACCAAACCATGAAAATTGTACGTATGCGGCGACATTTTGATATTCTCCTTGAAAGTCATAGTGACTCGACTATTACAAGTCACAGTGATTTTCTTCATTCTTAGTTCCAAATTACGAAAAAAATTTATGAAAAGTAAACTATGCATACAACAATGACTTAACCAGCATTGCAAATCTTGTTTCTGTCCGCAAAATCCATCCGGCAAAATTGTCACGCCATCTTGTTGCGGGTGAGATCGACCTCAACATCCAATGACAGATGAAGTATTAATATCATCTGGAATTGTATACATTGTAAAGCAACCAGATATATCACACAGCTTCTGGGTTCAATGAACCCTTCGAATCAGGTTTTGTCTCAGGTCTTCCCTGATCCTCAAGCAAATGCTTGAGATGGCCCTTGTTTTGCTTTTGACATTAATGTACACTTCATATTACTCTCTTCCAATCAGGCACGTCACTACACAGTTTTTAACTGTCTTTGACACTAAATAAATAAATACGTTCTTCGATGAAAAAAATTTAAAGTTATACAGAATAATTTCTAAAACACTAATGGTATTTGAACTTATATACCACTGCCAGAACGTAAGAAAGTTCCGGTCAGGAGAAAAAATGGCTCTCTGTCGTCACTCAGCTTATTGTTCCGCCTCCGATTCCTCTCTAAACTTCATTTCCCGGGCAGCACGCAGCTCGGTCCATAACACTGACATGCCACTGACGCTCTCCCACAACACCCCATGTCATGGATGTTGCACACGGAGTGCATGATTCTCCACGTTCCTCCGCTTTTGCCGCTTTGAAGGGTGAGTGAAGAGTCCAAGCCTCACGCGGGCACACTGCTCGTCGAGCGGCGCAAAATTCACACCTCCAAATCAAACGCGCAACAGCCGGCTCAAAATGCATAGTAATCTTTTTTCTTGTTATCTTAAGTTCAGCATCAACTACTCTATTCTGCGACCACTATTGCGTTAGTGTGTGTCAACATGAGGACTTGACCACCGATACTTGATGATCGATGACTGATTGAATGATGATATGCGGTGTGAAGGAGAACACAATTACAACATCGCCCGAGGCGGGTCTCGAAACTACTGCTCGCACTACTCGCCTCACGATCCTCGGCCATCGGGCGTTATATTTTTTGCTGCAATTCATAAGAGAGATAAATTGTTTTTACCATACAGAGATACAAGGATCTGTCGGAAATGTTCTGGGGTTTTAACAAATTTTCGCCAAGATGTCTTCGAATTTGCTAGTTCTTTGAAAACGAAATGGAGTATCCCTCGACAAAGCACTTTAATCTGTCTCGTCTGTAGGCTTGATGAATTTCTCTTTATACCAACAGCACACCTTCAGGAAGCATAAAGGGTAGTGCTTGCAGTCTTTTAGATAAAAATATGAAGTTAAAGAATATTCGTAAACACAACCCGTTTCCAAAAATGAGAAATCCACCCAGAGTAGTCTTCCAGCCCGTCAAAGGTCCTTGACGTCATAAAATGCGGGGCAATCGTCAAGTGACCGACGTAGTTAAACATGGTATTAATACAAATCGGTCTATAATCTCTACAATAAAAACAACCTCTGACATTCTATTAAATTCCAAAATAAAAATTCTAAGTGACAATTGTAAAATTGTTACCACGTTTCGCATGTTTTTTATTTCTACGCAATTGAATTTCCTTATTGTTTACCCACAAGAATATCTTTTCCTCTTACTTTACATGTTCACTTATAATGTTTCAAAACTTTTTGGGGTTATTTCCAGAATGCTTTCTTATCCGCTATTTGCATTCTACTTCACACTTGCCAACATCGAGCTTCTGATAGAACTGTCGTGCTGTGCTTTCTACGGTGTTTCTTGTTGCTTACTGTCAACATCCATATGCGACTTTCCATATGTATCTATTGTCTGGCTTGTCGCTTCTCTATCTTCCCATTTCCCACAGTATACTGATATTAATTCTTTGCACTGATTCTTGCTAAAGTGATCGCCCCCTGCATCCTTCCCATGAAGTTACGCCTCACCTCCTCTTACGTTCGTTGCATCTCTTCACATGTAATCCCCATTCCTTTTTAGATGAATCCTCCTTGGCCACGTTCTTGCTCCTGGCCGTAACATACGCTCCGCTCGCCCCGGTGGCCGTTGTCATGCTCCATTCCTTGCCTCCACCTCACTCCCATACCGATTCCTTCGCCCCACTCCACCTCTCCCCACCCTACCTCACTCAGCCCAGTCCATGCATATCTCACCTCAACTTCCCCCACGCCCACCGCACCACTAAGCTCACCCCCATCACCGCTACTCTTATCCCACCCACACTCACCGCACTCCACCTCGCCACACTCACTCCACCCTTCCACCCAGCCATATAACCTCAACCCGCCCTCCCTCCACTACACCCTCAACTCACTCCATCTCAACTCACCCGCACCCCAATACAACTCCACCAACTCACCCACCCCCACCTTACCCCCCACCGCACTCCAATCCTTCTCACCCACTTCTAACACTGGACCCACCCGCCGACCTCATCTCACCCCACCCGCACCACCGCCCATCTCAGCCCACAACCCCCTCACCTCACTCCAGCTGTCACCCTATCCCTGCCTTGTGTGGTTTGCCCTGCCCTTTCTCCTTCCAATATGCCCCTCCACCGCCACGAAGCAATTCGCTTCTGGTTCGTTGGCAAACTGCACTAGCCTCCGTGAGATTTCCTCCGCACTCCTCACCACTCCTTTCCTTTCATTTTTCCTCGTCTTCTTCCTCCTCCAATCCATCCCGTAGCCTCTTCTGGTCGCCGGCGAGCACGCCCCCTCCATGCCAGCGGCCCGCCAGGAGCCGCCACCGCAGATCGTCGGAGGGTTTGCTTCCAGCCGCCTGCGTTTTGAAATACTCGGGCCCCTTTTGATGCGCGCCCGCCCGCGCCTTTTAATGTTTATTGTCCTCTGGGCGCGGGGGCGCAGGTCCAGGTGCACTGGCGCTGCCTCGTCCCTCTCGCAGGTTGCTTGCTCTTAATTTATTAATGCCTGTGCATGCATGTACTGTGCTCACATTCCACGCGCTTTCATTCGCTTCTACG
>BOPP01000024.1:1157878-1169849 GCA_017312745.1 Gryllus bimaculatus | reverse complement strand
TAGGGTGGAAGGGAGGGAGAGTGGGGCGCCCTCTGCACGATGAGGCGAGGGTGGGGGAGAGGGGAGGTCGGGATATTAGCGACCTTGCCTTTCAAAGATGATTAACATTTTCCCGAAATTTCATTTAGTAAATATATTTTTTATCGTTATTAATTAGAAAGGAATTGAAGCTGTTGATCAAATATTGGTAACTTGAAACAATATAATGAAAAAGTAATGTAAGGAATTGTTGCATGAGGATAAGTTAATATCAATACCCACTTATCACAACAGAGAACAAGAACTTTCATATTTCAGACTTGCGACCTATATGCAAAGGAAAAAGTTAAAACTCCACACAATTACTTTATGTGCAAATCGGAACATCTACTCCACGTCTTTATATTTCGATTCACGTGAAGAAATATTTGCAATAAACGGTAGTAGTTCTTGCCAGTCCTTACAAGTGATGCAATTTATGACATTGTATAGCAATGAGTTTAAGTGGCAACCAATCTCACTCGTCTATGAATCAATTCGCATCTTCAGAAAAATAAATTTGTCTCTGTGCATTTATTTGAATGAAGGGAATATGTGTAGTGTGAAGCATGTAATGTACGAGTAAGTTTCGTATTTTTGCATGCTCAATAGTTTTTGAATCTGAAGGAGTTAATTTTTAATGCAAATATTAAGTACGTACACCAAGGCATTTGCAACCTTTCAAGAACTCTAAACGATCATTTGTGTCGAGTTTTGTTGCAAATGTGTTTAATTCAGTTTCTTAATCTGATTATTAAACATACATAACGAGGATTTCTGAATTAGACATATTCAATCATAATACTTCGAAAAAAAAAGAGGGTCCGCAGCTCTAATAAAGATAAACTAACCAAAATAAAAATTATACATTCAATTCAATAAAAAATAAAATAACTTCTGTTTATCCCTTTATAAAATTAAAAAATGTTTCACTAAATGCTTTTATAATATTAACTAATCATTTCTTTGCACATGCATTAACGAACAGAGTAGCCTGTGAAAAGGAGCAAGAACATTCTGTATTCTTCAATCAAATGTAATTGCTCAGCAATTTTTTTTGAAGTTTTGAAGAAAATTAAAAGTTGTACCTGATTTTAAAATTATTCTCAATGAAGCCATATTCATTCATAAATAAATTGATCACGCAGTGTCGATGCATGAGCAATTCACAATATATTCATTTCCGATCGGGAATATTTATTCATTCAAATAGTTTCTTAAGAGTTTTAAATTTGGAAAGCGATAAACTTATCGATTTTGACTCACTCATTTTCGAATTTGCTACAAAAAGCATCAGCTACAATGCTGCTGTTACTATTTCGCGTAACGGCCAGAGCACCATCTCACCGACTCCATTACAACCGTCATGCTGCCATCTACGAGCGAAAAAGGCGATATTTTTTTAACAACGGCTAACTCACTATCTAGTACATCCCAATGGCGTGACAGTAAAACACACAATTTATTTAAGCTAGTTCTCTATTGAACAGCACAAGTTAGAAGAGGAGGAGGCAATCTATCCTACTGCTTGATGGCCGATCCGGTTAGGTCGTAAACAAGAAATGTTTTGCAGTCAACATCCTACAACAGATTTCTCTACTGCAGTTAAAACACGAAATGATGAGATAAAAACAGAATATTTACCCAATATTGAGCAGTTCTAACTTAATATTCGTAGGTTTTCAAATTACATTTTCGGGATTTATTTTTGCCTTTGATATATTTCAATTCAAACTGCGAAAACGAAAAGAACGTCGGTGTGGACCGCGTGTGTTTATTCACATCCACCTAGCGCTCAATATCCTTGAGTATTTATGACTGAGTAAAGTCTAAATTTATCCGTAATGTCCTGGGAGTTATCTAGGCTAGATAGTATTGCTATTAATTCAGAAAATAATTTTCATTTAGAAAAAAATCCAAAATTATTGCTGGTTGCCTACTACAAAGAATTATCGCAATAAAGCAATTTAACATAAAGGAAATATATTCTGTTGCCCGTACCCAAACAGAAATCCGTGGAATCTGCAAAAAAATAGCGTAATAAGGGTTAAAATAGTAAAATCTGAGCTTGAAAAGATTCAATTCAAAGATATCAATTTTTATGGATGTTTTCTGTGCTTTACTAGCAAAGAAGGCGAGAGAAGAATTCTCGCAGGCCGCTGCATTCGTCGGTAGTTTCACTAGGTGAACTAGGGGAATGGAGCAGTACCCTAACAAATGGGCCACGGACCACGCGCGCGTGTTCTCTCTATCCTCTTCCTTTCTTATTCTCTCGCCGTACACACACTTACACTAACAAGCCCTACACTACCACACAATGTAGGGAGACCAGTAGGGAACTTAAAGCTTGTTCCGTCCAGGGTGGTACCCCACTGGTGGGGAAAATCTGGTTGGGGAAAACTCCAGAAAGCAAACGGGTACTTCGGAACCGGATATGTCCATCCAGCGGTGGAAAGATACCTCCTCGCCTCATGTCATAAAATCATGCACTACACTTATGGAACTACTGATCATAGTAATTGACGCGCTCGGAAACACGAAATAATCAATGAATGAAAAACAGCAAACGGGGAAATGAAATCTCTTATTTGTCTATTGCAACTTAATATGAGGAAGGCATGCATTTTCTCCCAACGTTGCGTCCTTGCGTTGTAACTAGAGTGCTCATGCGTAGCGTAGTCTAGCAACATTTAAGAAGATGCCTTCGGTCGCTGCAGGTCTACAGCAACGATTATAGAACTTCATATAAAACTAGATCACTGTGAAAAATGTATCTTAAAAGGGTAGAGAAGGATTTTGAGAACAGCTGCTCTGTAAACTAAACGAAACTTTGACATGTTCTGTGGGTATCACAGTGAAACGGCACATTACTCGTCTAGTGTGTTCAGACACTGTAGTACACCGTACGTCATCACTGTGAGCAGTACCTCCACGGATTACACCATACAATCCCTCATTGCAATGAGAAGTCTGATCCGGCAGAGAAGCCATTACAATGTCGCAACTTGTAGCCCTAATTCTACGGAGCAAGTGGCTATGAATCACAATCAGCGTGCAGCTGGTGCAATGCCCTCTGTCACCACCGCGGGCTCTGGGCTCGATCCGAGGAATAGCAGAGGGCAGGGGTGGGCGGCGAGACGTGTGAAGGATCAAGCGCGTGTGCTGGAGAAGCAAAGGTGAGAAATGTGTTATAAATTGAAAGTATACCAAAGTAAACGGGGGATGTGAGATGATAAAGCTGGATGCAATGTATGCGTACGTGGAATGAGAGGCGAAGTAGGAAGGAGGCTGCAGAGACCGGAAGCGATGGAGGTGCTGCCGACCCGGAAGTCGTGAAAGGCAGGTCGGGAGCGCGGAGGGAGAGGCTGTGCGAGAGGGCAGACTGCGAGGCATCGCTTCCAGCCAAGATGCGAAGGGGGGGCGGGTGCTATGCGGCGCCGCGCGGCTCAACGTTTTGGGAAAAACGAGACGGAACTGAAGGGGTGGGAGCATGGCGGGAGGGGACTGTGAAGAGGTTGGGGTGGGGAGGGGCGGGCTGTGGTATTGACGAAGCCGTAGTGACGGAGAGAAGTGGGAAGTGGGAAGGATACGCAGGCGTATAGGGTGTGAAAGACGAAGGCGGAGATGGAAGGGGAGACGGCGGCAGAGATGGAGGATATGGAGGCGGAGGTGGAGAAGATGAAGGCGAAGATGGTGGAGACGGAGGTGGAGACAAAGGTGGAGGTGGATACGTACGCGAGGGTGGAAAATGAGATAGAGACGGAGGTGGAGACCAAGGTAAAAAAAGATACGTATGTGGAAGTGGAAAAAAAATGCGAAGGGAAAGACGGAGATAGAGATGGAGACGGAGATGAAGGCGGATACGTATGCGGAGGTAGAAAAGGAAACGAAGATGAAGACGGAGACTAAAGTGAAGACGAAGATGGAGGAGTTATTGGCAAAGAAAGATACCTATGAGGAAGTGGAAAAGGAGGCAAAAGCGGAGACGGAGGTGAAGGCGCATACGTATGCGGATATGGAAAAGGAGGCGGAGATGAAGTTGGAGGAGGCGAAGACGAAAGAAGAGTGGCGGAAGAGGCAAGGAAGTCGGAACTGAAGACGGAGGTGGCCGCGAGGACGTGGCGATGGTGTAGAGGGTGCCAGAGCGGGGCCGCGAAGAGCGCGGGGGGCGGAGGCAGGGCGGGAGCGTGGAGAGGGCAAGGTGCGTTAGAAAGAGCCGTGCGTGGCAAGGAGCGGCGCGGTAGCGGGCGCCGCCGCGACTGCTAATAGGATCGTTTTCATATCCGCTATCGCGAGCAAATATTTGAGCCGGGTTCCGCGGCGCGGTGCAGCTGCGTGACGGGGACGCGTGGCGGGGTGGGAGCGGGGAGCGGCGGCGGCCGCTGTGCTCTCGCGCTTGCTGGGAGATCAATAACCGCGGAGCAGCCGCCCCCATACACCGCCCGTCTGCGCTCGCACTTTCTCCTGGACCACTCGCGCCGCGCGGCTCACTGCGGCCCCAGCGACGGTCGATCCGCTCGATGCCAAACGATTCGCGAATGAATGACCAGTCAATAATCAGCTCGAATTAACGTTCTTCCTTGCGTTTTCGTTTTTTATCTCGTGCTCCTCTTCAATATCGTTCCTGCCCAGTTTCAGTAACTGAACGTGACTCCGTCTCTCTTCCACATTTTCATATATCCTGTAATCTTCTGTCATGCCATAAAACCACGATATTTCTTTTTATTATAACCACCATTTTGCGGCTTACTCATGTGCTTCTTTGTGTACATTCTGTAAGCCGTGTTTCCTCCAACAATCACATAATATTTTGTTATTCAGTCCATAGTCACTTTTCAACATACCCAATATGTTTCAGAGTTTGAAATTGGACATAATTACAAGTATTCAAATTCACAATCACATCCATAAAATAATTGTCATGTCTCAATTACCTTTATATAGTATTAAGTGGGTTCAAAAATTTTAACTTCAGCAGTTATTCTGAATGGTAGAAGATTCATTCCTCCACTATACGACACGAAGAATGTAGAGTTGTGTCACAATTTTTAGTTAAGAAATTTTGACATAAATTGATTTAACTCTATAATCACAACCTAGTTCGTAGATAATATTTTTATATAACAAAAAACAAATACATTCAAGAACTTTAAAAATATTTACAAAAAACAGTTTACAAGAAAAAAGAAAATGTTAGCCTGATGCATTTTTTCTCTCCCTTTCTTGTTTGGACCTTCACTTTAACTCTGGGAAAGCGTAAAAATCACAGTATCACCGATCTCATATTACAGTAGCTTTGAATAAAATGTCTTGTATTAAACATAATCATTGATCGGAGTTTGAAATTGTTAGTACATTGGTTGAAAGTTAAATGCACTAAAACTTCATATTCCCATCAAAACATCAGGTATTTCGTAATCACTTGTCCACAAATGATCATTTTACTCAGATTATGACCCTATCATTGGAAATATCTGAGATTGGATTTCCCCTCTGTAATACTAAAGTCAAGCGTACTCTCAATGTTGATGCTAATTAGTGCCGCGCCAGATATTTGAAGTACACCATCAGTGCTTATGAGCTGATTAATGACCCCGGCCATTATTTTTGACTTTCAACCACAAAATAATCTTATTAGCTAATTAGCGCAGCTGCACATGCTAGCCAAACATCAATTAAAATAATCAAACACTGGTTTACCCTTCCCGTTTTCCAAAGTATTTTAGCTTTCAGGAGGCTGCATAACGCTAAATACACCGGTTTTCTACGATGCATTAGATTCAAATTTCTCATTGAGAATAACTTTACATATTCAGAAGCCGAATATGTAAATTAGCGTTCACTAAAGAGTGGCTGGGGATGGTAATAAGAACAAACACGTAAACTATCTTCTTTAACTTTCCTATAAGGCCTCGTTTGAATCTTTCCCTAATTTAGATATTTAAATAACTACCCGAAAGAATTGATTCATCAACATGCACCAAGCGCTGAACATTGCATTGCATCTATATCAAAAAAACATTTAATTTGAAGCCACTTATCACGAATGTGATTCGGATATTGAACAATTTCAATTAAAGTACATATCGAAGTGAATAATTGATTAATATAGTTGTAGATATTGGCATACGTTGTTTTACGAATTAACTAGAGAAACTTGGCGATCGAAAAACAAAGGAAAAAAACAAGAATATTCCAAATTGGTGATTTTTTCGGCAGCTACATACCGTCGCCAGGTCAAGCTAAGATTGTATTCTCTCGAACAAGTAATCACGAAACCACGAGCTTCCCAATCACGAAGTCTAAGGATCCTATTGGGATGAGAGATTGACGAACCGATTTTGTTTCGTTTAAATATATTGCACATCCTTGTACGTATACAAAACGTTTTAACATTTAAATGGTGAAATAATCATGAATTTAGCTTTAGTGTATGCGGTAGGTCCACGTACTCCTTTCTGGTATTAGAAAAATTACAATGAATCATCTTTTAACAGTTTACATCAACTCTTAAAAAATTGGATTCAAATTCTTGTCGAGTTAAAGAAAATGATCTGCAATAATTCCTATATTTGTTTGCTGCAGAGAAAGTTAGTACAATTCTAAGAAACTACCTCGTGAAGTACAATAATTATGTAGCTTTAATGATTTTCATAGCTGTCGTGAACTGACACGCAGTAAGCATCTAAACATTTTCTGATACCAATAAGTCCATGGTAACGAAAAGCAGATGCATTGCAGAATTTTAAATCACCTGTAGTGTGCAATCTTAAAGGAAATTTTTTTCTTATTTTGAATAGTGCTAAACTTAGTTGCAGAATTTATTAACAAGTTTGACAAATAGAATAATAATATCAGCATTTTAAGATAACAAACCACGTTTTGCAAGTGGACTGTTGTGCGAAGTACCACAAATATTTTAAGGGTAACATCGTCATTGTATAGTACGTATTAATGCGTACGGGATAGAAATATGAATATTTATTGTAAAATGTAAATAAATACTGTTGATATGAAATTTATATCCATTATTTCAAACTTTTTTCTAAATGTCCTCTGCAGGCAGGCAGCCAACTACACTTTGCATCTGGAAGCATTACCTACTTGTTAGTCGTCCGGCAGATAAATTGGATCCTCTAAAAACAAACGTCCAACTTGTCCGTCCCAGCCCCTGGTTATTTTGTACCAACTCCACCACCCATTCATATTTTGGCAACTAATTCGTCCGCACTTTTTCAATATAACAAAATTAGTGAAAATAAAAATGGACCCCTCTTTTGTCACGTACTGTCAATAACATCGCGATGATAAAAAGTTACGATTGGCAAGCAGGTATTTCAATCGATATTTAATATTCATTCGACAAAAACAATAAGAGACTTTGACACTTCGTTTGCAGGCAACCCTACTACAGTTTGCAGTCAAAGACTACCGTGTGAAGAGACATGTGCGTAACACAGACATTTGTCACGCGTGAGTGACATAGTCGCAATCAAAAACCTTTCCACATCTGTTAACACATAAGCGCCGAAATCAATTCAAATCTGGCGCCTAACCTCAAAAAGAACAATTATAAGCTCTCCTTGACATAAATTAGGAGGTGCGTCTGTGCCTTTAAAACGTGGCGCGCCCAAAATAGTAAATATTTTTCTTAAAAAACGTGAATATCATTGTGTGACCATTAACAGAGAGAAAACAACGTGTCTAAGAAGTCCCTTTAAAACTGCTTCACAGCACGGCTAGCAGGGTGCAGTTTCACCCAAACAGTCGTCCGAATTGCAAAGCTAGGTTATTGAAAAAAGTGAGGCAATTAGAAAAAACAAAACAAAAAAAAGACATTAGCACGCGTTGAGTAAATCAACAGTCGGACCAGCTGTGACAGATCCCATCGCACATCAATCAGAATACATTTTCACATACCGCCACGCTATTATGTTATAGATGCTTGGTGCTTTATCAAAGCGGTGACATAAGCATTTTCTTGATGGGCAAACATGTTTTCGCGGCAAAACAGCAGACAAGCGTTTGCATGCACGCAAAGTGTGAAGAAATGTGACTGAGAACTCTCAGGGCAGGTGAAATATAATACTTTTCTCCAAATACTTAGTGCTGGAAAAACAGATTCTAGCACCGACATGTGACGACACCCTTAATTGCTTCCATTTTCAAAATTTTCTAATGACGATTCAGTACATCGAGCAATGCCTTTTTGGAGAATCGCCACCAACAAAAAGTCAAGCTCTCTCACCCCGACAATGTAAAACGAAGCATTTCGATTGCTCAACACCTCCTAAACAACAATGTGCACCTTATTGAATTTTATTTGAATGCATCATTTACACCCTTTCATTTAATAGGAATTGGAAAATTTTTTGTCAATGTATTTCACGAAGTATTAATGTATTGAGTGTTACATTTACAACACTAAATCTTTGAGTCTCGATTTTTAATATTGAGGATATGTCTATGTTTTGTAAGGCACAACAATCACGATCATCAATTTACGGAACCAGCAATGGAAACAAATAATATGAGACTTATGTAATGATATCATAGCGTTATGATTTGGATTTCAGCCAATGAACAACTAATGTGCAGCTCGATTCAACGTGGCAATTTAAAAGTTCATCTGACTCATTTTATAACTCAATGCACTACTATTTCGCATGAATGAATCGACTTATTTAATGCCACAGTTAGACTCTGTTCTTCTGCCAGTGACGCAACGATATACCGAATGTTACAGTAGCATATGTTTGCATTTCTTCAGCAAAACATACTGCATATGAAGCTCAATGCTTCTTTGTCTTGACTCAGAAGTCTATACACTCCCCATAAGAAGACAGATAATGACTTCATTGCGCTAATACCACCGGCGGTATTTACTCGAATAAGCCTATTGATATTTTCCATGTATTAATGACCTGGAACTGAAGGCCTTTTCAGGGATGGTCAGTGACGTGACGGTCACTGATCTGATGGTCAAAGCCATAGTGGACAACGTCATGCTCTTGAAAGTCATAATGGCCAATGACACGATGGTCAATGCCATTAGGCCAATAACAACAAGGCAATAATTTGATGATGCGAATCATGAAACAATGATTGAATTAGAAGAAATCAAAATCCAAACAACGTACAAATCAGTTTGCTCAGTCCAGACAACGTCGTATTACAAGGCCCTGAAGGCATTGAACGAAACCATTACGCAAAGTCGCTCACAGGCCACACCGCCCAGCGACGAACAAGACTTGACGCGAGCTGTTTGGAAGTCGGGACGCCCGCACACGCCCCGCAAGCACAGCATCTGTCGCGGCGCCGCGTGGGCGAGTGGCCCCGCCCCGCCCCCGCCCACCGCGACGCCGCGACCGTCGTCTCGCCCCGGCGCGATCTATGGTTTAATTAAACTTGGCGCGGGCGGCGCGAATTGCTTCCGCGCCCAGCCCGCCCGACCCAACCGCACCCCATCCTCCCAACGCCCTCCCGCCCGCCCAACGCCCTCCGCCTTTACGCCGCCTTATGCTCGCCAACGACCGCCAACGCAGCACCGCCTTACGCTCTCCCAACTCCCGCCCCGCTGGCCCAACGACCGACCGCCGCCGGTCCAACGCGCCGGCCGCCCCAAACGCCTACCCGTCCTCCCAACACACGTTCATCCTCCAACGCCCGCCCATCCCCCTACCCCACACATCCTCCCAACGCCCACCCATCCTCCCACGCCCACCCATCCTCCCAACACGCCCATCCTCCCAACGCCCGCCCATCCTCCCAACACGCGCCCATCCTCCCAACGGCCACCCACTCGGCCATCCCCGCCCAACCGCTACGCCGCCGAACACCGCCGTCGCCCCCACCCTGCCCCTCTCACCGCGCCGCCCCACCTCGACCCATCCGCAAGATATAAAACACTTCTAAAAATTTTTAATAAGCATTAACGTAGAACCCCATCCGGAGCACCAATTTCGCTGTTTCAATGCCGTTACGTTCGCCACAATTAATATCGAGTCTTTTTTGGGCGGAGGGCCGCCAAACTGGGTGTGCGGTTGCGCCGCGCCCCAAACTGCATTTGCATTCATTACGACCGATTCATTCGCGCTTGGCGCTTTTTTTTCGCGAATCGCTGCGCGGAAAACCAACTTGCGATATAGCGAGATTGCGAGAAGGTACTACATGCCACTTCCATGCTCGTATTCATATACGTGTATACCTTAGTTGAATTAATGAACTCCTGAAAAATTATCCTGCGAAGAAAAAATGCTGCGTGTTGTGTCAGCACGGTATTTGATGCACTCAGCAGCGTTGAGTGGTAAATACGAACGCCGCATGACGCAAATTGAAACCAAACTACGAATCTGCGATGGAATAAAAGTGATGTAACGAAAATCTGTTTATTGCTTTCTTTCCAGCGGGAGAAAAAGAACAATAAGTTATTTGTTGTTCCAATAAAAATTCCTAACGAATCACATTCATATTTTCAGTTTTTAGTTCTTAACATAAATTGTTCAAATAGATTCCGAGTGCGTGACATATTTTCTAGGTGCTGGCATCTTCCAACGAAAGATACAGTAGCGCAGAAGCTCTGACGGACATATAAAATAATCTTCTAAAAACTTCAGTTTTCTTGGTTGTTGGATTGTTAGTGATTTCGCTTAGTGGCTTCTAAGCCCATTATTCCGGTAAGTGTAGTGTATGTTTTTTCCTCCGGAGGTGGCGGAGATCTTCCCCAGCGGCGAAGCGAGATCCGGGCCAACCTGCCATCGGCTAGCTCCCACACGCGGGGCACCACCCCAGCCGAGACAAGCTCTAAGCTCTTGGCTTTTTCCCGGTGTTTTTCCGATGTATGTGATAGTGCACTGCAGTAAAGGTGTGTAAGTAAGCAGTAAGGAGAGGACTAGGAAGAGGTAGTAAAATTCGCGCGGGGTCCATGCCCCTATTGTTGGGATATTGCTCCGGCATTCACCTGGCGTTGATCGAAGAAACTTCGGAAAACCACCGATCAGAGCAGCCGACCTCTAGAATTCTCCTTCAGGCAGCCACTGAATTCGATCTGCCTGGCAAGCTAGTGTCGAAAATCCTGCCACTCTCGGGACTCCATGCTAAGACCTCAAGGTCAGAGGTACTGTAGTGACACCAATGTCCAAAAGGCTCCAGTTTCGCATACTTTATTGAAGGATATACACAGTGGCAATCAATATACATCATGGAATACATACGTAGAGAGAAAGCAAGAAACATCTATTGCACAGTTACAGCATTACCGATCAAAGAATAAACACGCCCCGCCACAAAGAGTCTGCCTAGGCAGTTGTCTGACCGCCGCGTGGCTGCCGCGAACGCGCGGTCTCTTCCTATTCAAATATAGAAATCCGTCGGTCGTTTTTCCTCGCGCGCACATAAACATGTTAAGGCCATAAACACACCCGCGACGCGTGCAGGCAGCCGGGGGCTGATTTATGTAATTCCGCGGCCGTATGCTGTTGCACGCGCCGCTTAGGCAGCCTCGTGTGAGCGGGGGAGAGGCGATAGGAGGGGGGGGGGGCTACGGTGTGCAAGGCGAGGCGGCTGGGGCGCGATGGGGCGAAGTATGGCGGTTGGGGTACAGAGGGGCAGTACGTAATCGGAATGGACAGTGCGGGGGATGGCGGAATGGGAAATGACGGAATGAGAGAGGACGAGTCGGAAAATGCCTGCTTGGAAAAGGCGTGGTTAGTAAAGGACTGGTTGGCAAAGGACTGGTTGAAAAATACTGGTTGGAAAAAGACTGGAATGAAAATGTCTGGTTGGAAAAGGAGTGGTTGAAAAGAAATTGTTGAAAAAGGAACGGTTGAAAAAGAACTGGTTAGATAGGGATTGGTTAAAAAGGGGATTATTTGGAAATGGACTGGTTGAAAAAAACTGGTTGAAAAAACTGGTTGGAAAATACTGGTTGGAAAAATAGTGGTTGGAAAAGGAC
>BOPP01000024.1:1073899-1123476 GCA_017312745.1 Gryllus bimaculatus | reverse complement strand
CGGTCCTACGTCATGTTTATCAGTGCATTTCAATTTATTCTTTCAATAAAATTTAGAAAATATTTGGAACCATTTTTCAGAAAATTTTGAAAACATCCCAGGGCTTCATGTTAAGTAGTCCCAATAAAGAGTGTTTCTCAAGCAGAGATTCAAGTCGTGCCAGATCGACTAGGGAATAAGCCAAGGCTGGCGCGAACTCAGTATACTGGGCGTCGCGTCAGCCCAGACTGGCTCTCCGTCCGCACGCCGGTAGCGTGTCCAGCTGGCGCCGCAGCCGCCCAAGTGCGCTGCCTTAAGGCCCATTCACAATGCAAACGTAAACATAAGCATAAGCATTAACATTATCATAAGTGATTGACTCAAGTATTCACAATGTCTAACATAAACGTAAGCAACCTAAGAGTTTCTATTGGCTGAGACATTCTGGTTTACTTTTGGTGGGATGTGAGAACCGTTTTCAAGGTATGACTGTTTCCATGGTCCCCCTGGCGTTAGTTCTATCGACTTCGCTACAATTTCGATTTTTGATTTTGAGCTACCGTTCTGTGATTCATTTCTTACTTATGTCTTACTTAAGTATAAGCACAGAAGCTTGAAGCTTGCAAGCTTTTAAGTTAACGACATACGTGTTATGCTTGTGCGAACGCATTGTGAATGAGTCCGCTTATGGACGCTGTCCTAACATTTATGTTAACGCCATGCATATATTTACGTTTGCCTTGGGCCTTTAGACCGCGCTGTCATGACGTGTGCGCGCCAATTCAAACTGGCATAACGGACACCAGTCATGACAATCGTAAGCAATTATTACAAATTGTCATCTCGGTTATTCCTACCGCGAAGAAAGTTTCGCAACTTAATTGTTATCTATTCATTTCAATAAAGTAATTCAACCTATGATAAAACATGAAAAGTAATGGAGGAACGTTGTGAAAAAGGTAAAACCAATAATATGAAATAATACAGTAAATGTGTTCAAGGGAAACTGAACTCTATTGTAAGAAATACTCTCTAGAAATGTAGATCAGTCAAATGTTTAATATTTTTTGTTATTCGCCCTTATATTTCAAGGACGAAAACGTTTATACTTTGGCATCAAGTTAAGATCTTTGATGCATTGACTAAAAAATAATCTACGAAAAGCCATGCACTGTCAACAATAACAATCAGATGTTAACTTTGCTAACAAAAGTTAAATTTTCACATTTTCAAAACCAACAGAATACAAATATTTTCATGTGTATCAACATAAATCAAATGTAATATTTGCCACACATTTATCAACACAACAGCTTTTTATCAATATGATCAGAAACGATTCCAACACACTTCTACTTAAATGCGCGTTTTCTTGATAACAATAAATATCTCATAATCTATTTCTGATCACACTCGAGAAAGACAGAAATTCTGCGCGCTGATGAAAAAAACCCATAGAAGAATGAATTCATTTTTCTCTTCAGCAATAAATGCAGAACGTGTTTAATTGAATGCCTTACGCTATTTACGAAGTGAAAAACTATTCACCGGAATAAAAGCGAGTTCCGAGCAAACGGAAAGCAAATATGTAAATGGAGAGTTGAGTGTTTACCGTTCTTTTTGAAACAGCTCTTACTGAAAGCCGACACCCAGCGCCGCAAGGCAAAAGTTGAAATATTTTTCAGTCTAAAAACTCCGTAATTTTTACCGTAAATAAACATTAATTCCTGAGTACAAACAAGTCTTGTGGAGAACCGGCGGTATCTACCACTGCTTCTGTGAAAACTAACGATCTGGGTTCGTCTAATGTTGCACTCAGACTGCCATGGAAACAGAGATAGACGTTGTTCCCGTTAAACACGCTTTGACAGATAAAGAGCGTCTCTATTTTTGCAACATATGGAAGTTCTTATCGCCAGTGCACGGTGTGCTGAATATAATATATGGTTCAGGGAGGTGAATCCAGAGACGGTAAAGTGCTAGTTATGAATTCGCAGAAAATTTAATAAATGGTGGGGAAGATTATAGAGGGAAAGGAGGTACAAAATAAATAATTCCAAAGTCCCATGTAACGGGAGATGATTCTGAAACAGTTTTTCTCAGCACTCTGAAGAAGAAAGCGAAAAACATGATCTATAAATAAAGTGATTGTTAATTTGGTCAACTAATTAAGAACATCGTAGACAAAAATATTAGCTGATATATGATGTTGCATATATTATATCTTAATATTTCATCCTAATAGCAACTACGTTTAAATATTTCTCTCTCGAAGCAAGTACGTTTAATAGTTGGCTCAAAACTTGCACTGATTACTCGCACTCAAAGCCTTCATCAAATGTGGCAACATAAAAAGGATACAAAACACACTTAAGACACGATTGACAAGAATCCCACCTCAGAGTTAAAAATGAAAACTTTCTAACACTCGCGCAAAACATTAACGCACTACCACATATTCTCAGACAGGAAAGAACAAAACCATAACAAGAACGACAGCTCACATTTTGTGAGAAGTTCTGAAACTTCTAGAACCATAAGAAGAACGCGAATTCAGAAAATTAACTTTTGAGGGAACGGGTCTTTCAATATGAATTTTCATTTATCATCATCTAACCCTCACTAAATGGTTCATAACGTGGATTTAGTACATCCAAAACATTATCCTAATATACATATTTGAACAAATTTGTAGGCACAATAGAAGTGACAATTTCCACATGTGTTGATCCGAATTGAAAGAAAAATGAACATTTGTTCTAATGAAAATGGGATTAATGTGTTTCGATCAAGAGACCTTTCCCAAAAATAAATTGAATTATCGCATCCATAAAATATTAAACTGAAAGTATGCAATAATCTTCAGAACATTTTAAAATTTGCTAACTTTTAATTTTTTAAGAGAGCCTTCCACTTTTTACCTTCCAGTTTTATATTAATTGAAACCGTAAAAATTATTATGAGACTCCATCTCAAGGAAAGCAATGTAGTAATACGAATGCAAAGAAATTAATTTTCGTCCCCCACTGAAGCACATATACGTTGACAAACTATCTTACCACAATGCTCTACTAACGCTATAGGTGCGCCACTGCGTTGCGTCCAGCGTTGTCAATTGGTCTGCATTGTAAATCACCGTCTGTTTAGAGCGATCTATTTGCGACCTGTCGAATGCTATGGGGTTTAGAGTACTGCACAATAGGAAGCACAATAGGATTTGTTGAATAGACGTACCCTCTATCCTAGTTCTCTCTGAACGCTAAAGTGTAAAGTGCGTGTTACCGGATATTCAATGACCTTTCGTTGTCAATGTTCTTCCTTTGAAATGATACATTCTTGATTGTAATAACGCTGTACCTAGATTTCTTCTCTTCAGAAAGTATTAAATTTCTCCTTTTTATTCAGTAGTAGAACCATGTTTACAGTTTCATGATAAAATATATAAGCCTCCAATTAAGAATTATATTTATACAAAGGAATTGAAAACTCAAACAGGTAATGTATAAGACACATATTTCGACATATGATAAAATACTGATCGGTCGTTTTTTGCACTTCATTTCAATCATGAAAATGGTTTTGTCTACCTGTCTCTGTAAATATTACAAGTAATGAGACCTAGTAAGAGAAAACAAAATGCGAATGTTCTGAATTTATACTTCCAATAATTTAGTTGTGTAAAACATATAAATTATTTTTAATTTTTTCAATTCCTTCACAACTAAAAATACTTTTGTGACTCAATAAAAGTTGCTAAAATGATAGACTATTATTGCATGCTTAAAACAAGTAGTAAATAGAGAAAATATGGAATAGGTAGTCCTTAAATAGCAATTTTTGTATTTCCAAATAACGCGAGATCATGCAACTACAAATAGAGTTTCCAATTTACCGTGATTACCCTGATAGAAGAGTTTTTTCTTCAACCAATTCCCTTTACGCGTTATTTTCTCGGGAAATAAGAAACAAGCATGAACAAGAAAGTTTATCGCATAAAGGAACCTTATAATCACATTAGTTTTCCCGACATTTAAAAATTATGTCAAAGATCATATTGTAATTTTATCATGTATTGTAATCATGTTGTAATGCCCATTTACTTCCATCCTCAATTATGAACGATAGATAAAGAGCAAATCTTATTAAAATATCCTAAATTATCCTGACAGTTTTGGTGATATTGTTTCGGAATACAGTTGGAAAATAACCATTTTCGTACATAAGAGAATCCAAGGAAATAGGACTGATTTGTATGATTTATAACACGCCATTTCCACAATTACGTAGATTGTGATTGTGATAGTACTTGTGATTCGTAGAGAATTTTTTCCAAAGGTGCATTAAACAGATTTATGACGATTTATTTAGAATTGTTGGTTGTACAATAAATAAATTGGCAGTCGCGTTTGCAATCCACAAAACACTTTATGTCATAATACCCGTTAAAATACTGGATACCTCGAAAACGCAGCGTCCTAAGCCCGAGAAACCACGTTTCTATCTATTTTTCTTAAACGGGGTCTTCGGAATCTCATTTTCTGTGCAATTTGCGAAATTACAAAATGTTGTTTAATCATTAGCGCTGGTAAAAGGAAACTCATGAGGCTTCAGCCCTCACAAGACGTTGAAGAAACTATATATTCACAAATGTAATTTTTGACTAATTTTGTGTCATAACAAAATTACCTCAATATCTCATTTTAATACGTTAAAATATCTATAAACCAATAATAAATACAATACATTATAAATACATACAGCACCAACGAATTTTTTTTTAAAGAGAACATCAAATCAGCTGGACTCTACACCTCTCTCCCTCTCCACAAAAATGTCTGGTTGCGCATCTGTTATTATTAATTGGTATTTAACTGAAATGTTTTAAAAATCTTGAGACAACATTCACCATAAAAGTATAGCCAGAAAAAAGTTCCCTATGACAGGGGTTTCCAAACTTTTTTCCCTTGACCTAAACGACACTGCCCGTGACCCCCCTGGTACAAGTTTCAAACCTAAAGGTTAATACAGACCTACTTGATAGATTACTTGATATTTATATTATAATAACGATTATCAAACACTAAGAGAACAATTAGCGAAGAAACTGTAAATATGAGGACACGCATTTTTGATATGGCTTCTACTTCACGATAATTACAGCGACAATTCTAAATGTAATGAAAAATAGATAAAAATATGTAAATAAAAACAAGGATTATTATTTATTTCAGTGGGTTATAATATCAATTCTTTGCTTATCGTTGTAGAAATAACTAGTTATACCAACAGATAATTTTTGATGATAGAAAATAAATTGCATTCAATCAGATGCTGGTTCACTTAAGACAATAAGAGAATCAAAACTCAATTAAAAAATCAGCCTTTGTTTACTAATTATCGTTATTTTGTGGAAAATGGATTCAATTCCGTCCACTCGTTCCGTGGAGGTCTGCAGAGGGCCAAAGCCCAGGGAGTGTGGCCAGGGCTGTGGGTGACGGAGGCAGCTGGGGCCGGGAGGGGGGGGGGCATGCTCCGGACGGAGCGGGTCGCCCCCCCCTCCCCCACAGCTCCCTCGGCGGGCGCTGCGTCGGAAACGGGTGACTATGAAATGTGCGCTCGCATACACTACCAGTTCTCAACTTCCCGTGAGAATTCACTGCGGAGGAAATTACATGTTTCATGGCCAGTGAATCCCGCGCAAAATAGAGCGCTACCGAAACAAGAAAGGGCAAAAGTGGTGAGAAGGTTCAGTCATAAAACACACATGTCACACAATGCGAGATATTCATTAAAGATCACGTCTTCGCAGCGGCTACACGAGGTAAAGGAGAAAACTGGAATATACATTAAAGAAAGGAAATCCTACATTCATATATCTTCTCTGGGTTTTTTCCCAAGCGTACAGTCTGCCCTTAAGATGTACGCTAATGGATACCTCCGAGGGTTTTTTTACGCAAAAACACTTTGAAATTTAGAGACCAATAACATATAAAAAATTGAAGTAATTAGAATGGACAATAATTGGTTTAGGTATGTATAGAATTGCTGTAATTTATTCCTACATGTTTGATATTCTGCATGCAAGTGTGAGTATGTATATATGTCGGGAAGAATAAGGGAGTATGATGAAGAAGGAAAGATCGAGCGCACTATATAGCTAGTGTCAAAAATTATGCAACTTCGGGAGTCGGATCCTAGAACTTCTCAGTCAGAGCCACCGCATCAACATTATTTGAGCCACCTCTACCGATAACCCACAAGCATAAGAACAATTCCTTTACAATTCTCGTCCCCACGTGTCCGTCCTTCGTCAGGATGCAACCGGCGAGGTGTGCTTCGCAAGGAGACGTCTGCGAATGCAACTGTCGCGAAGGCGGCGTTGGCGGATGGGGAGGTGGAGGCGGAGGAGGAGGTGCAGACGGAGGTGGAGGCAAAGGCGGCGGCGAGGTGAAGGTGGTGGCGGAGGCAGCGGCGGGGTCGAGGCGGCGGCGAGGCGAGGCGAGGGTGAGGGAAAGGCGGAGGTGCGAGGCGGCGGCAGAGGCGGAGGCAGCGGCGAGGCGAGGGTGGAAGGAAGGCGGCAGGTGGAGGCGAGGCGAGGGTGGAGGCGGAGGCGGCGGCGAGGCGAGGGTGGAGGGGAGGCGGCGCGAGGCGAGGTGAGGGCGGAGGTGGAGGCGGCGGCAGAGGCGGAGGCAGCGGCGAGGCGAGGGTGGAGGGAAGGCGACGGTGGGGCGGAGGCGGAGTCGATGGCAGCGCTTCGCGGAACCCGCGCGTGAGCGGCGAGATATTGGCAGCGGCAGATTGAACGCCGCGGGAGGCGCCGCGCCGGCGGCCGCTTGGGGCGCCCCGAGCGGCGTCAGCGGCGTTGGCCCCGCACAGTGGGCAGAAATAACAGCCACAGAAGAACACGGCGAATTTCGTATTACTTTCAAACAAACATTTCCTCTCTTCTGCCATGCGGCATCTCCCGCACCCAAACTTCCATCTCCTTCTTTCTAGCAAATCATCTTCCTCGATGTGACGATTTCTCATTGTCTGCGCTCAAATATTTTAACCCGAAATATTTCTTGTCGAGATGTTTAAAAATATTACAATGAAAAATGAATGTAATTACAAGGTTCTTTATTTTAGAAATGAAGTAACATTGTAGGGATCGCGTTAGCGTAGGGGTTGGTACACACAGATGCTAACCTAAGAGACACAGGTTCAAATCCCAGCATAGCTTGTATTCGAGCATGGTCTTTTCGGGTCTGAGTCCTAAGGATCACTGAGCCTTCTTTCCAAATGTACCAGTATTTACTAGCTTTATTAAAGTAAATATTGGGTAAGAAGTATCCGGTTGAAAAATGACGCTTGCCACACCATCTTCACTCTACTTCCAAAGGCATAATAATACCATCTATTAATTCCTGTTACAAGTACTGTATCGAGGGACATGAAAGCGGGAAATAACTGGAGAAGGCTAAATGAAAAGAATTCCTAACATCTTTTCATCCAAGAACAGGTAAACTTGCAGTACTCCTAGTACAAGACTTAAAAAATCAACAAAAATTGAGACAAAAATTAAGATAATGTGTATCTTAAAAAATTATATAAAAACCGATATTGATTTTTCACATTTTTTGTTTAGGAATTTTTCTCCCCGAAGATGATTACACCCTCTACCTCAATGACGATATCTTCAACCGTGACCAAACCCTTTGAGTGACCCTTCGTTGAGAATAATCAATACAATCTAAAAGTGACATACGAGTACACTTATTGAAATAAATTTAAAAATTAGAGATTTCACTCAATTACGTTATCTTGATCCGGGACCAACCTTCCCTCCGTTAAGAACAATCGATGCAATGTAAAGATGACATACAAGTACAGGGTCTTTAAAAATATAAGACAGAATGTATCAAAAGTAAAGAACATGCATTAACAGAGAATATGACATTAATAGAGTCTTCTCAACCACACGCCTTTTGGTTACATAACTCCTGAGTGAACGCGATCATATCCTCTTGCAGTCGAGTGCCGGGAGAGAAGAACAGGAAACAAGTTCAAGCTGAAGAAAATTTAGTAAATGACACAGATTATTCATTTCCCAGGGTCTTGGAAGACCGGATTACGGCGTAGGGATGTTTATGTGCGAACTACTCGTATCCCCTGAACCCATGGCCGCGAGGCAGGGCTGTCGCCGGTAGGCCTGAGCCCGTTCACGGTCTGTCGCTCATAGTACATACATACGTAGACCACATGTAGATTACGTGCAGAAAACACGCGCAGACGAAAAATTACAGCGTGTGGCACAACTCTGGCTGGAACTCGCAAATGAGCTCGCGCGCGCGGGTCCACGGGGAGTCGCCTCGCCCGTCGCCCAACGGAAATCGATGCCGTCGACGCGCGATCGCACGCGCGTTCGCAGCGGCGCGAGCCGCGACCCGCGTCACAGGCAGCGGAAACGGGGTCGCGCGAGGCAACCTGTCACCTCACCGACACACTGGCCTTGCGCTCTTTTTTCTTTTCTTTTTTTTTAGGCGGCTCGTGGTCGGTCGCGGACGAGAGAAATCCCCAAGGGCAGGAGACGGACGTGTTCTCGCAAATGAGTCCTGCCTCAACTTCATAAAAGTTTGTAGGAGTTAATTTGAGATGAAAAAATATGAAAACTACTGATCGGAGCAGCCGGCCGCTAGAATTCTCCTCCAGACAGCGACTGAACTTGATGTAGCTCAGGCTAGGGACGGAAATCGTGTCACCGTCGAGACTCGAACCTAGGACCCAGAAGCACTGCAATGACATCAGTTAATACCCTGATCCACCTTTCTGGAGGTAAAAATCTTGTTCCCTAGTGTATTAAAAATATGGTATAACATAATTAAATATACAATGCAATAATTAAAATATGGAAGAAAATGGATATGATATCTATGAGAAGAATTCTTAATGAAACGAGGAGGGATCGTAGCCTTTAATACTGTAGCTCGTGTTCACCCTACCGACGTTTCGGTAACCTAAACTTAACGCGCCTGCCCATCGTGAGCGTCAGAAAGTGTAAGTTGGCGGCGGGCGAGCGTCGAATAGCGTGTGACTGCAGAACGGAACTTTTCACTTCCGGTGGCCGGCGTGAGCGCCGGTGGCTGCCAGAGCGAGTCGGGTCGCGGTCGAGGTCCGCCTGTTCTTTAAACGCAGTCCCGTTTGAGCGGAGTTGTATTGAACCCTCACACGTGGTGGCACGGGGCAGGCCCGGCGGGCTGGGCCGCCCGCGCCAGCGCCCCCGCAGCGCTAGCCGCGACTCATCGATTTCTGCCTCCGCCGCCCCGCCCCCGCCCCCATCCCCGCCGCGCTCCATGCAGTCGCCAGGGATGCTGCTGCTGCCCGCCAACACCCGCCGCACAGTGCAACGCAAAGGGCACTTCTAGCCAGTGCAAAAGCAAATAGAATTGCGATTCTATCGGCATGAAGTATCGATTTGATTGAATTTGATTGATTGACCGATTTATTGATTGACCGAATTATTGATTGATCGATTTATTGATTGATCGATTTATTGATTGACCGAATTATTGATTGACCGATTTATTGACCGATTGATTGATTGACCGATTGAATGATTGCCCCATTGATTGATTGGCCGATTACTAGTGTTTGGGGTGCGTCAACTGCTACGGACACTAGTCTCGTAAGTGAAGTGCAAGGTTGTTTTCTTTTTCTCGGGAGGTGGCGAAGTTTTCTCCAAACAGGTATCCCGCACCAGCGAGGCACCGCTCCAGCCGGGACAAGATCAAAGCTCCAGAACGGTCTCCCCGCATTTGTGGCAGTGTAATGCAGCACGGAAGTGTGAGTGTGCGTAAGTGGTGCGGACAGAACAAGGAATGGGAAAGAAAGATGGCGCGCGGACCGTGGCCAGTTTGGCAAGGTACTGCTCCGGCATTCGCCGGGTACTGATAGGAGAAATTACGGAAAAGTACCGATCAGAGCAGCCGGCCATTAGAATTATCCTCCAGACAGCGACAAACCTCGACCTAGTTATCTGACTAGTATCGAAAATCCTGCTTACTCCCGGCAAAACGTCTAAAACGACCTCTTTGTAGTCGAGAAAATTATGTTGCGATGTCAAAATATGCAATACATAGAAGATTCAATTCTAAGAACCAAGTGCTTCAATTGGAAACTCGGAAAGTAATACTTATTCATATAGTTAACTACAAGTACAATACATTCAAAATATAAGTAAGATATCATTAAGGTTTTCTTTGTTATTTCTGGTTTTAAAATTATAATAACAGAAAATGCATATATTTAAATATATCTGAAAATATTTAAGTATTGTCATCTGATTTGCTGCGTGAGAAAGAGAAATGAATTTACGAAACTTATATGCTGCATTGAGTATGAAACACGAATAGACCTCAGTGTATTTTCCTTATATTCCTTCTTCTTTCCTCTGCTGGGTTTTTAAAAATTGTTGTATAAATAACTATTTTCAACAAAAAAGATAATATACACGAGTTAAATACGACTTACATTTGTGACACAAATGAAATTGCAGACAAAAAGAATAAGAATAAGAAATGCGAATTGCTTTTCAAAATTAAACATGGAAGCAGGGTCGAAACGAAGAATTATGTCAGTATTTGCAGAAAACACGGGAGTATACGGTATAGAGATTCGAGTATTCGAAAGACAATTTAGTTACAGAACGCCGGATGTTCAAACCAGCAACATGGAACGCTTCCTGAATACTCTACAAACAGGTCATCAACGATCCACTAGTAGGAGAAGAAATTTAATGCATGTTTACACCTTTCGAACACATGGCAGAGGTTTTTCTGAGTCTCAAACAGAGATTTTTTTACTCATAGGCATACATTAAATCTGACAGTGAGCCACTGCCATCGCAGAGTGCAGCATCCACCAACCGAGCTCTGCCAATAGAAATCGATTACGCGGCGCGTGGAGCGGAGGGCGCATGGCGGGATTCACAGCATCCACCACCACCACCACCACCACCACGATCATCTCAGCACCACTATACGACTGTATTATCTCCGATACTACCACAATACCACTGACGCCAACAACCACCCCCTATACCAATAGTCACCGTCCCTTGCAACCCATGTCGCAACACCAACACCGTCAATGTTACCGATGACGTGAATGACGACGCCGTCACCATCAATTATATCACCAACATCATCAGCACGAGACACCGTTAACTGTACCAGCGACTCCACGAAAACCGTTACTGACACGGTCACTAACATCGTTCAACGACACAGTCGCTCTCACCGTCACCGTCTCCGTCACAGCACCCTCACAGACACCCTCAAAGACGTCACAGTCGCCGTCACAGACATCGTCACAGACCTCCTCACAGACATCGTCAATGCCCCAGTTGCTGTCACCGTATCTCACCGTCATTCTCACAGTCCCTGCTAGCGTCCCCGCCCCCCGCGCCGGCAGGTGCGAGCGCGCGTCGCCTGGAGCGCCGCTTCGGGCGTCGCGCCGGGGCGCGGGGGGTGGCGGGGGGGCGGCGCCTGCGGTGCTGTGTACCGGCGCGCCGGAGGAGTGGTCCGATAATCAGAGCGGCGCGGCGCCACGCGCACCTGTTCGCCCGGCCGCCCCGCCCCACGCCCACGCCCACGCCCGGCTGATCGCTATCCGTCGCCCGCGAGCGATCGCCCGGCGCCGCCTGATAGATGGTGGCGGCGCTAGGCCGCGCGCCCCCGCTCGCCGCCCAAGAATTACGCCCCGCGCGGCCGCGGCGGCCGCCGGCCGGAGGCTTCGCGCCCAGCCCGCGCGTCCAGGGCGCCCTCTCGTCAGGCGGGCCGCGTTGGTTAGTTGGCTGTTAGTGATTACGGGCGCGTCAACTACTCACGTCATTAGTCCTGTAAGGGTAGTGCATATTTTTTATTGTGGGAGGTGTCGGTCATCTTTCCACGTTGGATGGCGAGAATGGGGGAATGTTTAAGGATGAGAGAGAAGAACAGGACTACAGAGGGAGCTTGTTTAGAAATTGCTTAAAAGGTGCCAATTAGGCCAATAGAGCTAATCGAAGAGTTGGAGAGAATGATCTGCTTGATCGGCTTATATCACAATTTCTCTCTCAGTTATTTTTTATAAAACTTATTTTAAATCGTGGAACATTTGATGCGAAAAATGAGCTGGGTTCAAGATAATAAAATATTTAATAGTTAATAGATAATACGGTTCTAATATCGCTGGAAAACAAATAAATAGAAAAATATATAATAGTAATTATTAAACACTATGGTGTATTATTCTACAAGTATATGAAAAGCGAAAAGCAGCCGTCATTATCATGTTAACTGTGCGGCCGTACAACATGGGGCAACAACAACCAATAATGACCGCTTATCTATTCGTTTTCACATTTAACACAATTTAAGGACGCAATTTAAAATGAAATAACATAAATACAATAACAATAATAATATAATAAAATATGAAATAATATACCAATTTTAAGTTACATAGAATCCAACTGCGTGACTTGAGAGCGGGTGACAGAAGGTTAGCAATCATTATTTCATATTTATTTCAAAGAGGTTTTCAATAATTTCTGAAAGATTAATTTGTAAACGTATAACAAAAGCTCCAATGTAAGAAACTAACAAAGAAATATGAAATATTGTTCACATTGTAACTTTACGCAGCATCACTTGCCACAAAACACCTAAAATAACGATCAAGATTTTAGATGTAGGAAGACTCCGAAAAGTATTTTTTAATTTTTTCAATTTTCGAAAAATTAGATTGATTAACCAACATGAGACCTCCACCATTCTCTTAAACGTACTTCAGACTATCCAACAACAAAATTATCTCACAAACAATGGCGATAGTGCTTGGAAATGTAATGTTACATAATTTTATCTTCTTAAGTAGTTCCTTCTTAAGCACGAGAAAGGAAAAAAAATGCTCATATAACGAACGGTTTGCGCTTTGGAGCGCACTAGTAATAGATATTAAAAAAGTATTTGTATTATATTTTAATTAAAAATGTATTTGTAAAAATATGTACACATCAAACCTGGTATAAGAGAATTGTTAAGTTCAAAGGATATGTATAATAGAATATTTTGCGAATGAACTTTTAGAAACATTTATCACTTGTCTCAACGAATTGTAATTGACCTGTAAACTTTCTCCAGTAGCATTGAATTTAAATTGATTAAAAGTAAAATATGTAGATTTTAACAAAATCAATGAGAATAAAAAACCAAAACTTGTCTTCGAATCAATGTTACGTCTCATCTCTAAACAACTGAAAGCACACACATGCAATATTCCCAAATGTCAGTGTCGCACGTTGTTGTCCAATGGATTACCACACATTCTCTCATGTAAATAGGAGTAGCTTGTCCTGTACTCGCCGCCACACATGCGACATTCCTCGAATATGAATCGCATCAACGGATCGGATATTCATTATTCTGGCACGGTAGTGGCATGCTACACGAATCAGAGGACGTTCGGTGAATGGCGAATGTTTGCCACAATCTTTTCTGTCACCCTTGAATGGGCGAACACTCATCAAACATTGAACATCACGAATTCCCGTCTATCCTAAAATACCAAATTAATGACGCCATCTGAGCAATTCAGAAGTAATTAAATTACTCCATTTCCTGAATGCTTGGTGAATTACAGAATACTAGCACCTTCCATAAATATTTTCAAGCGCGTTTGGAATGCACCTGACAGTCAGGTAGGTCACAATAATATTTTTAATCATTCTGAACGAAAACAATGCGCACGTGTATAAATGGTTAGATCGTTCAGTTTTTAATAGCAGTTGCAGTTGTTCTCTGTAAAAGTGGTAATCACAATGATTTCCTATTTTTTTTAATATTTAAAAGAATACATTTGCTCATATGCACTATTTATTTATAACCAATTGTTAATTGTACTTATTAGACCCCGAATGCATTATATGAAACTCCGAACACTAAACACTTCGACGACTTCAAAACTACTTTTGAATGAACCTAGAATAAATAGGAATCCGGTTCGTTTAACTGAAAATCGCACCATACACAAACTTTTTTGTGGATTTCTGCTCTTGCAAATTTTATTAATGAACCCCAAAACTGAAAGACAAATTGGAATATTACGTGAATACTATGTGAATTATAGAAGAAAAAAAGTCATAAAATAGTATAACGGAAATACAGGTTTAGTTATTTCATAAATTTAGGATTTCTTTGTGTTCAAGTTCGGGTCTTGCTTCTCTAGTGACGAGGTCGTGCGACATTATTTCTTCACGAATCCAAACGAATTTGCTTTCAGCCCTCGCGGTTCAGTCATTTTTCGTTAAAAAATAAAACTACAGTACCAAAGTAACGGATTTTTTCAGAATAGATGGGGTGAATTTCTAATATATCATGTTAATAAGAGAAATGGCGCAGCTTTATTGCGGGAGTGTCTGCTCCGCAATTCGATAGATAATAGACGTTACATAATAAATTTACATAGACAAGTTATTACTACACTTGTACACTTCAATGTGAAACTTGAGGTAAAAATTAAATATCAGTTGTTTTTGTTCCTTTGCAGTAATAACTTCAGAATTCTCTCAAGTTTGATTCTTTATCTCTTTCTCTTTAGTATGGCATTGAATATTCTCGATCTCTTCAGTATGACATAGAATACTGAAGAGATCGAGAATAGAGAATTCGATCGAGAATAGAGAAGTAGATTTATAAAATGAGAATTTGTGACTTTCGAACGGAATAGTGTTTCTCCCCAGCAACAAACGGTGCGGCCGATTTCGCCTATAAACATAATTTCTGGAAATATCCCCATCTCGATACAGCAAACAACAGGTAATTTCCATCCCGCGATTTTCCTTCGTTTCACCCCTCTCCCCGGAGACATTCCTCCTCGGGCGGCTGCAAGGTGAGTGCGCGCGAGGCCGCCAGAGAGCAGCGCCGTCGACGGGCGAGCGCGCGCTGCGGTGGCGAGCAATGCGTTTTGTGTATTTTAAATGGGAAGGAAATCCGCTTGCCGACGTCAGAAGCTTAAGCGGCGCATAAAACAGCCGTTGATCCGCGCGTGGCGGAATTCGAAAGCGATTACTTTCCCTGAGCTTTTCGGCTCTCTTTCTCGCAGCTCAATTATGAAACGAAGCCGGAGAGGTGGCCGGAACGTTTAGATACACATTATGAAGGGGGCTGCTTTGCTTTTTTATACGATCGTTTTTATTCACTTACTGGCGTTTCTGCGCTTTTTTCCGATGAATGTTGGGCTGTTTTCTCGGAAATTCTCTTGCTCTTTTAAGAATCCCCAAAATATCTTAATATACAGTAGTATTTGAGTTACCTGCATGCGTGCGTGAGTGCGTTCGTCTTTTTGTTGAATTGAATTGAAGCCTTATTTTACGTGGCGAGACTCGGCCATCAGGCCCGCTCTTCCGTCTGACCACACAAATTTAGCTACGCTCCTTTCATCAACTAGCAGAGAAAGGAGGTATTTCTTGGGTGAGAATGAGGCGATTTGAATTTAGCTCAGAGGCGTCATTTAGGCTTGAGGATCTTTTACATGCAAGTAAATCTACTAGCATGGGACAGCCGGCTTTACCAACTCGCCAACTCGGGTATACCATTCCGATACGCTAACCGTTCCACCAACGCCGCGCGCATTTGTCGCTCGGTCGGTCTGTAGTTCGAGGATGAAAACTCAGACAATAGATTTTAATAATTGAAAGTATTTTTAAAACAGTTTGAAGCGTCGTATACGCCACGTCCAGCTTGATTCTTAGTAAAGTTTATGTTACTTTAACAAAGCAATATTTCAGATAATAAGAATGTTTCATAATTTTCCCATTTATTTGCCCCCTATTACTGTATTAGTTTCTGTATCTAAATGTAAAATAGTCAAAAACTCTGTGAAAGTGAATATGTTTTCATAGTTCTTGCAAAACAGTTATTTAAGTTCAAATTTGGTTTAGTTAGAAGAACAAGAAATATTTGTTTCCAAAAGGACAAAATAACTCAGTCTAATATTTGATTTATATTTAAACAATATTCATTAAAAAGGCGCTTATAAACTTTGTTTCATATTTTAGTACTGAAATTGGCGCTGGCGTTCACTGCTCCCACCGTTGCTTCCCGCAGAATGTAAAAGTGAGCAAGGCGACGTCTCAGCATGTTGAGAATTTTTAAACAGAAGAATTTGAACCAGCGTGGAGGTGACGTGAGTTAGGGTTTAAGAACGCACGACCACTAGGCTCCATTATAAGCGATCTTGCAAACTTCAAAAGATCAGAGACTGATACAAACTGTGTCTTGGTAGAAACAAATTATATCGTGCAAGAGACAGAAGAGACAGCGTTTTTCACATATGTCTAAGAGTTATTTAGATGCATATATGCAATAAAAATATACTAAGACATTATTTCAACCTGTGCGATAATGTTCTACAACGTTCCCTATGTACTTGCACCTGCGTGCGTAGTCTTTCCTTACATATCAACCCAGAAAACTAAGAGTTAATCGAGTTGAACACTATACTCTATGAAACTAACTCTGTCATTATAAAATTAACTTGTAGTTCATGTTTCACTTTACCCACGCCTAAGGAGATCGACGCTTTATCTTTTCATTCTTCCAGCCCAGTTAATCGCTCTCACCTGAAACAAAAAGAAACATAAAAATTAGCAACATTTTAGTTATATTCATACATCGTCCTAGAATCACGACCAAAAGTATCTACAAATTAAACACATACAAGTTTACTTTCTAACAATACTTAAGAGTTAACGGTCGGATTAACGTTTCTTGAAATTATTTATCCGATTGTTATCAATGGTAATTAACTGAACTATTAGTCAATAGCAGCCTGGGTGGGGTGGTAAAAAATAATGAAAAAATATTAACTTATAACTTGTTTAGTTATGAAATAAATACAAAACACACAGTACCTAATAGCACTACACAGAAATCAACCGACGATCGGTTGACGTTTGACGGTTGACGTTTGACGGTTGACGTTTCGAGAATTGTTCGTATTTCGAAATTTCGTAAAAAAAGTTCAAAAAACACGAACATCGAAACTTTTGGCTGAAGTAAGTGAAAAAAGAATTAGTGACGAAGTTAATAAATGGAAGGTGACGTGGGCGTAGGGCGGCGAGGGCGTGGGCGGAGGGCGGCGTGGGCGGAGGGCGGCGTGGGCGGAGGGCGGCGTGGAGCGGCGAGGGCGGCGGTGGGCGGAGGGCGGCGTGGGCGGAGGGCGGCGGGGGCGGAGGGCGGCGGGGCGGAGGGCGGGCGGGGCGGAGGGCGGCGTGGGCGGAGGGCGGCGTGGGCGGAGGGCGGTGTGGGCCGAGCGCGGCGTGGGCGGAGGGCGCGCGTGGGCGGAGGGCGGGCGTGGGCGGAGGGCGGCGGGGGCGGGAGGGCGGGGGGGCGGAGGGCGGCGGGGGCGGAGGGGGCGTGGGCGGCAGGGCGGCGGGGGGGAGGGCGGCGTGGGCGGAGGGCGGCGGGGGCGGAGGGCGGCGTGGGCGGAGGGCGGCGTGGGCGGTGGGCGGCGTGGGCGGAGGGCGGCGAGAACCGCGATGAAGTGGAAATGCCAGAGATGTTGGATCAAGAGCGAATCTTGAGGGTCCGGGCTGCGTGGACAGAGGAGAACAGCTCTGGATTGTTCTCCGCATGGTTTCATTTCCGCCGCACAAACAAACGCGCAGGCAAGGAGGGGGGTGTCCAAACGCTGCTCTAATCCAACGGAAGTAGGCGAAAGAGGCGCCTGGATTCCGCAGCTGTGGACGGAGGCCGATTGCTTCGTGCTAAACAGATCCCTGTTAAGCCAGCATTGACATGTTTGCAATTTGTAACTAACGTATGCTACCTAAATTAGCTGTGTTAGTTTATGCATGTTAATTTTGCAGATATATTGTAAATTATTGAACAATTACGTTTCAATTATAAGCATTATTACATTTAAAAGGAGATATGATAAATCGAATACAAATTATTTCAATTTGTTAATTAAATGAATTTCATCAATACTGAAATTACAGGAATATATAATAAATGAATAGTTTGAAGCTAAATTCTACATGTACTCTACTACTATTACACTGAGATAACACTAGTTTATAATATAGGTGTTGTGGTAAGATATCTTTGGCATTTTTAAAATAATTAAAGATGTTGTCATTGCCAACAATTTTTTTTAATTCAATAGCAGCTTTCGATGGCTTAGGCCATCATCTCAGTTGTCTGCTAGATGGAAGCCACAAAAGTAGTCGTTTTGTGGCTTCATCTAGCAGACAACTGATGATACTGGCTAAGCCATCGAAAGCTGCTATTGAATTAAAAAATATTGTTGGCAATGACATCTTTAATTATTTTACTAGTTTATAATATTTGAATAATAATTAGTAACTTACAATCTCTGTAATGCGACAAGCCTCTCTTAGATCAGGTTGCTTTGTATATGCTTGTATGTTTTGTTCTCTTAATTCTTTTGTATCTTAGGTTATTGTATTAGTATTTGTTGTCTTAATAATACTACATGTTGTGTAAATTTATATGTATGTGTGTTATTGTATTTTGTATTTTATGTTGCATATAAGTTTTATCCACCTTATCTGGTCTGTGACGAAATAATTCGCAAACATTAAATAATGTAAAATTAAATTATTATAGCAGAAATCTATTGATTACTGTACTACCTATTCCATCGTAAGTAATTTTGAAAGTGAGTTTGTTCTATCGGAAAGAAATTTGTAATGAAACTAATTTAAAGTTGACATGTGAGTACACAAAGCAATGTGTAATAGGATAATCGTGTCAGCAAATTACAAATAATATTGAACCAAATTCATTTAAATTCAAAATTGAAGTTATTGAGTGTTGTAATATTGAAATTATGTACTACTCGAGAAGTTGTTATTATGTTTCAATGTTGTCCCCACTGTGCTCTGCGCACCGTCACGCTGCTCGCAGGGCGGATTTATTACATTGGCCCGGCGACCGCTCGTCCTGACGAAAAACAAATGCTCCTAGCTTTTGTTTTTATTACGCGTTTAATTCAATAGAAAGTACGCCGTCAGCCAACGTATGCGCGTGACTTCCGTGCAGGCTGCGGCGGCGGCGGCGGAGGCGGAGGCGGAGGTGGTGGTGGTGGTGGTGGATCCGAGTCCGTCGAGTGGACGCAGGTGGAGACCTTGTGGAACACCTTTTGTACAGAATGTGCACGCTGTTGAGAGGAAGTTGCAGATAGCTAAGTTGGCTCCCACTATTATTATTGCGAGTTTTGAATAGATGTGAAATATAATGACGTAGCGACATGTTTAAGATTGAAGTTGTGATATAATTATTATTTATTTAAGCATTTATCATTGTTTAGTTTGTTTGTACATTCAAACGCAATTCAGTAAAATCCATCCAGGTTCATCACTTTTGTCAGAGTGGGTAAATATCCTATTGAAGAAGATGTTCAGAATAAGAGTATTTAGCAATGCATTATTCACTCATCCATTACAAAACTGAATATTATTGTGTTACCTCAACGTAGTCGTTTTTGTGGCTTCCATATAGCAGAAAACCGATTATGAAGGCTAAGCCATCGAAAGCTGCTATTGTAATAAACAATATTGTTGGCAATGAATACTCATATAATTATTTCAACATAAACTCTATTTTCAGAGAGTCATCATTTTTCATCTTTGTAAAAGATAGGCTTCAATCAAAGGTCAACTGAGATTGCTTGAGAATCGAGGGATGTGCTGATCTGAAGAATTTTGAATAGCAGTCAATTAATGCTATTTTTGTTTTTTACTTTGTCGGGTTCGTGCACAAAATGCTGTGCAATGACTCAAATCATTGATGTCAAGATTTTGACATAAGTACCCGTTTTGGGGTTCCTGGGTACCCGTTTGGCACGTACGGAAAGTGACCTGATACTGAAATACAGTAAACTTTCATTAACACGAATTCCAAGGGACTGAAATAACCGGTGTTATTGTTATAAAAGTTCATGTTGTCCGATTTATTAATACATACACCTGACTACGTTTCTTGGCGGGACCCAAATTTTGTTCGATTGACGATGAATTTCGTGTTAAGCGAGTTCGTGCTGGTGGGTTGATATTTACGTAACCAGTACAGAAAGTGAGTCTTGGTCGTAAGAATGAAATGCTGACGGATGACCCGACATTAGGTGCAGAGTCCGGCATTTTGTATTGAGTACACCGAAGACACTTCTGCACGAGTTGCGTTCATTAAGATTTAGAACGAATTCGTAGTAACTTAAATACATACTACACTCTTGGAGTCATCCTCAATGTGCGAAGTGGCGGCCATGTTGATTCAAGACGCCCCTGTGTTTTGTTAATTTTTCACCACCCGTTTGTTTCATATGGCCATGACATCTTGGCGGTACACGTACGGAAAGTTTGCTGTACGCGAACAGCAAAGAAACACTTTTCCATCAATTAACAATAAAGGAAAATACAATTTTTCGAATACAACAGTTGAACAAAAATGTTTTTTCCGTGAGCCATGCTGAAGAACTACTATTGTTTGTCGTATGATCTAATTCTGCAAAAAAAAGTTCATAGAACAAATATTGAAGAGGTTCATGTTATTTGTGGTATTTTTTACTAGTCTCGTTCTACTGGAAAGCCACTAGAAAATTCGAGTCTATTGTAGTAGTTAACCTTGGCCCCTTACTATTGATTTTCACTGGATACCATGAAACCTTCGCACAATGTATTTCGAATCGTCCTAGTCAGTATTCGTGGAAGCAAACGATTATTCAAAATTCTTCTGAACAGCACATCCCTCGATTCTCATGCATTCTCAGTTGACCTTTGATTGCAGCCTACCTTCTACTAGGATGAAAAATGATGGTAACTCACTGGAAATGTAGGATTTATGCCATTTATTTTGCGTGTATTACAATAGACCAGGAGCAATTTTCATGATGTGCAGTTATGAACTGATGAAGTGAAGAACTGAATGTTTGTGACATTTTCCAAGAACCTTAACAAAAACGGTAGATGCACCTAAATGAACAAATATATGTACCTATATGAATCGACAACAATCCTAACGGATTTGAGGAGAAATAAGAGAAAAAAGGAGTTAAAAGAGAATGATGTACGAAGAGTGCAATAACTTAATGTACGAGCGTGTGTTGTTTATCGAATTGGTGTCTGCCAGACTACGATTCAGGCAGGATGATTAGAATGTGTCTAAATATTATAAAATGGAACACATCCTGCAAGTATATTTCCCTAAGTTGACAACAAAAAGAAAACACAATTTAATAGAAAATATTTATTGTAGCAGATACGGCACACGATGCACTATTTTTCACATAATCACCACCATAATCCAGGCAATTGACAATTGAGACATTTGTTGTGAGCCGAGACGTGCGAGGCCGATCATATCTCACACAGACCAAATCTCATCCCCGGGCTATTTTCGCATTTTTTTACACCTCACGAATTTCCTTCAGTATTACACGACGTGGTTTTCCCCAATCTGGGGCAACCTCTAAGCCGACTGGTATCTCGGCATGTGTGGTAGTGTAGGGTACGTGTAGTGAGTATAAGGGTAAGAACAAGACAAGAAATGGGAGGGAAAGATCGCGGGAGGTCCGTTGCCCGTTTGTTAGTGTACTGCTCCAGCATTCACCAAGCGTTGCTCGGACAATATATGGAAAACTACAGCCGGCCGCTAGAATTCTCGCGACTGAATTCGACCTAGCTATGTAGCTAGTGTCGAAAATCCTGCCACAGTCGGGAATTGAACCCTAGGATCTGCCGGTCACATGGAAAATAGTAACATGAGCTGATGCCTTGAGCCACCTCTCCCGGTTAAACGTACCACAGTAATGCAGATTAGCAAGGTGACTTTCAAACACAGGAATCTATGTCTGGAGACACGCTTCTACAATACAGGAATACAAGTGCGTGATCCTACGGTACGAGGAACGTCACAATTTCGGTGTTACACAGACACACAAAATAAGGCAAATTGTCAGACCCAAAGACGTGACATATGTTGCTCTATGTATGTCGACGCGCTGACCCTTAATCCGAACCCAAAATTAGGTCATAACCCTAGAGTGTTTTAAATCGCGAACAACGCATGCGAATACCAGATTTTACTGACTTGTAGCTTATACATGGTAGAAGCCAAAAGTTGTCAGGTCCTAAGGCTTTACACATACGTAAGTCGACGCCCGAATCCGAAGTCAGGATTGCGCCCCAGCCATCCAGTTTTTTATCACAAAAGATGCAAGCATAGAGAAATATATTCTGTCTTTGAGTCTCACAACAACTCCGAAAAAGAACGTCACGGTGGTTTTTCGAAGAGAAAAAAGCAAGAAAAGACCCTCGAGGGTGATGGCGCACTTCAGATTCATAGTGTTGATATACATAGACAAGAACATTTGAAGTGTTTGGATCTGCCTTTTGTGTTATTGTGTGGTCCTGTGCTATATGGAAAAAAGGTGCAACGTACTACCCCACATTTTTCCACAAAATTTTGTTTTAATTTTTTTGACAGCCACACAAATTTCTGTAGACACCTCGTATTTCAGAACTTTTCCCAGCCAACCGGTATTGCAACTTGTAATAAATAGTTGGAAAACATATAATATACATTTAAATCACCGTACACACAGTCGAGCAAGGAAATCATTTCTCAAACAACAGAAATTTGGAAAGCGTTGCTGTATACTCGTGTGTACTCTCCTCCAGATGAATAACTCAAGTGGATGTTTCTATTTCTACAACACATTTCAACTCGCGCGCAGACACACAAAAGGTTTAGACAGATTTCGCATCGTCCTGGTGCGCAGTCCCCACACTCTGCGTCCAAGGACGTTTCCTAGATTCCCCGATTGTCAGCGAAACAGAGAGGCGGCGCGGCGGGTGCTGCCTTTGGAGCATTCGCGATGCGGCGACCGCAAAGTGGCAGCGCTTTCTCATAAAAAAGCGACGCGATGCGACGCGAAGTGACGCGCTGCGATCGACCACGTCCATCACGAGCGCGCGCCGCAGTGGCTTCGAGCGCGGATCTCCGAGAACAACATGCAAAACGTTACTACAGGGTGAGTCAGAATGAGTGATTGATTAGTTTTGATCGATTGATTGTTTAAGTGATTTTGGGCACGTCAACTACCAGGGGCATTAGTCCTGCAAGTGTATGTCCTGCATTCGTTTGTTTTTGATTGGGAGATGCCGGTGATCTTTACAGCACTAAATCGCGAGATCCGGCGCCGACTTACGGCCACGTATATATTTTCTATAAGTTGCAACTATTTTCTTCATTAAACCATTGACACACTTGATGCACAGACAGTAGATGGGCTTGAGTGCGCCAGTGAGTTTCCTTGGAGCCCCTGCACACAAGCGTTGCGTTCACGCGCATCGTAGAATAAAACTGTATCTTATGCGAAACGGCACGCGATCGCTTTGGCCGTTCCGCATAAGAAGTGTTAATCTACGACGCACGTGACTAATCGCGCGTCATCGTAACGCTCGTGTGACATGACTCGTAAGTGTGTTCCGCGTCCCCAAAACGTTTGCGCCTCCGCATTCGCGTCGGAGACACTGCGCGCGACACATAGCCGCGTCGGCGCCGCCGCAGCACCGTCAAAGGACGATATTTGCGAGGCGCCTTCCCGCGCGGCACTATTTGCCCCAGGCTCGCTCCTCCCCCGACTTCTGCCCCCCTCGGCCCCGCCCGGTTCGGTCCCGCCCCGCCCCCCGTCGCTTCCCCGCCGGCGCCCGCTGCCCCGTCCCTGCTCAGCGCCCAACCCCTGCCACGGCCCGACCTCTTCTCCTGCCGCCCCTTTCTCAGCATTCAACACCCCCTTCCTCTACCCGCCTCCTTCTCGCTCCGCCCCTGCCGCGGCCCACTGCCCATCACTCGCTCCCACCGAAAAGACCGCTACCCTGCCAGCCCCCTGCTCCATGCCCCGCCCCGCTCCGCCCTTTCAGCACCGCAGCCCCGGCCCCAGCCTAGGCTCAGACACAGGCCGAGGGCGCGCCCGAGGCGCGACTTTGCGACTCGCAGGCCCGGGTTCGATCGATAGCTGCACCGACTCGACGCCCGCCCCGTTTCTCTCGCGACCCCTGAGCGCCGCCGGCGCCGGCAACCTTCAGAGAAGGACAGGACGCTGGGGAACTTGGATAGGAAACCAGATTAAGGTGGAGAAGTGCGTGCGTAAGTTTTAAGGAAAAAATAATGATTTGCACAAAGGTTGACACAGTATCAGTGGAGGTTGGGGCTACATTCTACAGAATCAGGTATTCTTTATTTGTTTCATCAATGACTGGCTTGTTTCGTCAAACGGATTATAACGCCACATTTGCGAAGGAGATTTACGCAGAAATTTATTCACAATAGCCGTAGAACTCAGTTTTTAATATTTCAACCTTTTTTCTCGCAACATTCATCAAAAATGTTTATAAACTTTGTTAATTTTTAATATTTTAACCTCTTTTTTCGCACTAATCACCAATAACTGTGTAGAAACTGTGTTGTTGTGAATTAAAAATCGTATTCTATGCAGTATATTATGCGTATTAAATATTTGTTGTACTCTGTGTTATTAAAAAACACAATTTCATGAACTGCTGTTACTCGAAAAGGTGTTTCTACATTATCGGCCTAAAATAGAGGCGATGAATTAGATAATATGAAATAAATGAGCCGTTCTTATAATTTAATTAAAGTGATTATCCAATAATTATACATTAAAATAATTTTTCAATAAAAATATTGATGTTGAATGGAAATCAAACGAGCTTACTTCGCTCTGAATAATAGTTTTCAACAACATTTCTCCTCCTATTCCAATTGTTTTTTCAATGATACTTACAAGGGTGATATAGGGGCATACAATTGGGAGAAGGAGAAGAGATAAAACATGACGAATACAGAATAAAGGCGACCCTTCAGCAAGAACACATACAAGTGTGATACAAGGGCATAAATTGGGAGTAGTAGAAGAGATAGAACATGACGAATGCAGAAGGAGACCGAACAGCGAGAATAGAAGAAATTCATGCAAGGGTCATACAAGAGCATTCAATTGGGAGAAGGGGAAGAGACAAAGCACGACGAATGCAGAAAGAAGACGACGAGAATAGCGAGCTTCAGCGAGAATACATACAAATGTGATACAAGGCATAAATTGGGAGAAGGAGAAGAGACAAAACAAGACGAACGTAGAAGGAAGGCTACAGCGAGAATAAAAGTGGGCAGAAACCGGAGGCCGAAGCAAGAAACAAAGGCCGGTCCAGCAGCGCAAGCGGGGCGTCGCCGGGCCAGAGTAGCCCTCGCTGAGGACATTGAATGGCGCCTACTAGCAGCAAATGGCATCTAAATGCGAAGCGTCATAACGCGCCCCGAGTGATTTGGGCCGCGGCCAAGGGAGGGGCATTACGCTCAGCGTCATTTGTCGGCGACTCTTCTTAAAAGTCGTAAGCAAGTAGCAAAGTATCCGAAAGAGGGCCGGCCCGCGGCAGAGCGGGAGACCCGCCAAAGTGCCCGCGCACACACCAGTGGGCCCAAACGACACGGATTTCGCTGCTGTACGGCTGACTGGGAGGTCCTGTGATCGAGTCCCGACGGTGTCAGGATTCAGTCGCTCTCTGGAGAAGACATCTAGCGGCCGGGGGCTCTGATCGGTAGTTTTTCGCCGGGGCACTGATCGGTAGTTTCCCCGTTCAATACCAGGTGAATGCTAGAGCAGTACTTTACCGATCAGGTCACGAACTGCACGCAATCTTTCCTTTCTCTTCCTTGCCCTATCCTCATCCCTTACACACCTATGCTAACATGTACTACACTACCCTACATGCCGGGAGACCGGTCGAGAGCTTAGAGCTTGTTCCGGCTGGGGCGGTGACCCGCTGGTGGGAGATATCTGGTTGGGGAAAACTCAGGTAGCCGATGGCAGGTCGGCACCGGATCTCGTTATCCACTGGCGCAAGTTCACCGCCAACTGCCAGGCGAAAACATGCACTACACTTTCGGACTAATGACCTTAGTATCTGATGATACGGAATCACTATCCAAACAAAACCAATAATATCGCATGTCACATCACATTTTGATGCACGTACAGAGAGCAAACAATAAATATTTTTAAATTCACGCGTAGAAAAAAATTAACGTCTTCGTACATGCGGGTGAAAGTCACTACCCATTGAAAATATGAAGACTGACTTTCTTAGGCATCTTTCTAGAGGATTAAAATAATATTTGTTTGTACCGATGGTTTGTGCTAGATAGTTTCTGCAAAAAGCGCTAGTCAAATAACTCTTAATTTGATGTTATTTAATTAAGTTTACTTTTTCCCTTTTCGTATAAATGTTCCGTGAAGTTTTTAAAAGATGCTGAATTTTTTCCCCAACCAACAATCGAAAGAAACTTCAAACATTTTCTACACTGATATGTTAAAAATTGACTTGTTTCCACTAAATTGTTTCGTAAAGAAATAAAATGTTTCTTTTGGGGCAAGGCAATTTGTAATATCACATTTCGAAAAGAAAATTACAAACTGCAGTTCTCTCCCTCCTACAATTTACCGTAAAGTTTTACTATCACATGCTTCCAGTGTTGCGCGTTTTGTAGTAACAAATTTAATCCTCCTTGCAATTTGTTTCGTCTTTACCTTGCATGAAGCATCAGAATTTTTAACCTTAAATAATTTATTTGCTCATTCTTTATGTTAAAAAATAATTAATCATGTGGAATTATTTGTTTTACCTCCCACTTTCGCGCCTTCCTTGTATAACGAGGCATTCCTACACAATGTATTTACGCATGCCTTACTTCTAAAAGCACTAGCACACCCTGGAGCGAGAGGAATTACCCATCGAGTACATTTTCGCTTCTTCTTTTTGTTTCGAATGTTTTTTGATTGTTTGTTAGTTGTAATTGTCTAATAAATTATCTTATTACTATTATTTCTATTAAAATATCCGATTAAATTTAACGATAATTAATTATTAAAATCTCTTTATATTTTCATTTGCTCAAATAGTAAATTTTTTTTCGACGTTATTTATCGTCATTTTCAAGTACTGAATATATTTTGTACACATTATCAGAATAAGATACAATTTACTAAGTAATTATTTGTTTACAATCTTTCAAGCTTACCTACATAAAATTGATATTCTTCGTGATTCATATAATTACAAACATCGCATTGCAAGGTGATTCAATCTAATAATCGTTTTTCACATTAAAACTTACATTTACAAAAAGGCTATTGGGTAAGTCTGCATTATAAGAATTTTGAGACCGACCTGTTATTTAATTAAAAAGGTACAGATGCTAAAGTTCGTATATCTCAGATTTTTGTTTGAAACTTAACGTGCACTGAAGAGGCTGTCGTGGTGTTTGCTTCGGCTGCGCGCGCCCGCAGGAGCCCACTGCGGGCCCACTGCAGGCGTTTGCGCCCTTGTGCGGGCGGCTGCCTCGCCCGGGCGGGGTCCAACGGAATGGGATTCGTAAAGCTCGCCGCAATGGAGGCATTTCTGGCACCATCGTCCTCACCACGCGCGGATTGTCGCCGGCGACCTACACGGCGCGTGCCGCTCTGTCTCTTCTTTCTTCCTAACAGACGGGAACGAGCCTGTCCTCTCCCCCATAACCTGACGTTTGTCTAGCTGCCCGTCCTGAAATGCTCTCTTTGTGTTGACATTGTTACAGAAACGATAGACGACTTAAATACAACAATACAGGCCTTGACTACGGGCGAAGGCCTTCGCTTGAAGGGTCGTGGATTCGAATCCCGCCCTCAGGTATGGAATAATGCAAATAAATAATAACTTCAGCATTAACATTAATATCATATTACTTTTGAGATGGATTGGGGAAACAAGGGATTACCATAATTTAAAAATGAATGCAGTTCGCATTCTGACACGCGATCCAGGTTGCTAGGCCAACCTTACTGGTTCTCTTGTAGGTCTGAAAATATTTTACAGAAGATACGAAATGACTGTTTACTTTGGTACAAGTAGGATGATTGAGGTTTTAACAAACATTGAATGAAGATACATTTTGGACGTGATGAATATTGAAGAAGAAGTTATGGGATAGGTAAGCAATGTGATGAAAGGCGGGATCATTATGTAATTGGTCATTGGATGTGAACCAGGATGCTTTAGTGATGTAGGAACTGGCTCTTGACTATTTGGCTTTTGATGAGGGTTGTTTTTGAAGCAACAATTCATATTGGGCAGGCGTAGAGAAGACTCGGTATGATTATTGTTTTAATATAATTGCAGTATTGTATGGGAGGTATTTATTCCTATTGATTAGTGTTTTTAGTTGATCAGTTCATTTTTAGTTAGTATTAGTTTGGCGTCTATGTGCTATTTCCGATATTTTTGATATCCATGTGCAGTCTTAAATGTTTAATAGGTTCATTTCGGGCGGGGTATTAGGGAATGTGTTCATTATTTAAGTTAATATGGTTGGAGTTAAGATCTTTCTTACAGACATTTATTTTGATGAGAAGAAATATGACGATGCTCAGGAGCATTAGCATCTCGACAGCAAACTCACATAGTGGATCTCCATAGGGCACAGGGGCGTTTTTGCAAGACACCTTTTAAAGAAATAAGAAAGTTCATCGTAGAATCATCTTACGAACAGAGAGAGACTTAAGATTTAAAACGCTGTACATGATGTATTTTGAATAATTATTTGTAAGAAGCCATTTATTTGAATTTGTATAGAATCGCTCGAAGAAACGGAGATCTATAATTTTAGAATAACATTGACAACCAACCTTTGTCATTTCGAGAAACTGTAATCGTATTTAAACTGCCAGAAACAAACTGCAGATAGGAACAGAGATCACACATTTCACTTATCCTTCTATCTTTAGTACATTAATTTATTTTCAATACTGCCAACGGGTCGGCTTTAGGAAGCGATACTAGAAATGGGCTCGTAAATTACTGATCCTTTTCGCGAGAAAACACTTCCCTCATCTGAATAACAACGGCGCGGTTGTCGTAAAAAGGGGAAGACGCTTCGATATTTTGCCACCACAGCGCTCCGGCGCGGAGGCGCCAACGTTTTCGCTTCAGTCACTTGTTCTCCGCCCCTCGGTTCGTCAGTTGCTTGTCCTGCCCTCTTTTCGTGTCTGCAACTCGCACATCGCGCTTCTCTATACTACTTCAGTAGTGAATACCACAGATTTATTTCCCATCGCAATTATATGACTCATTTTTGCTTTCTGTACTCTCCGAACCCATCTAAATACCATCTTTCCATTCACCTCTTCTTGTGCATTTCTTATGTTCTCCATTCATACTTTCAGAGCTCCTCGTCTTTTGTTGACGGCTTATAAAACTTCCGCTATCTGCCAAACTCCATCATTTTCTCACAAGTTGCTTGTTCTATAATATTTACTAATATTAATAATGAGTTTTATTAACTTAGTAGATACACGTTTCTACCAATTCTGAAAATTCGTTATTCTATATACCTACATACCTTTTTCTATTTTTCATTCAATTTTTACTCTCAGTTCTCTCTCTTTCATCTTTTAGCATCCACCTTCTTGCGAAGATCCTCCGACTACCCCTCTTCCTTCTCCTGTCCGTTCTCTCATCCTATTCGCACTTCCTCTCCGCCCATCCCGTCCTCCTTTTAACCTCCGCCAACACGAGCCAGCGTACTGAGATCGGGCTCACTTACGTCGAAGGGCGGCTGCAAGTGTCTCTTTGTGTTTATGGAGAGCGAGAGCGGCAGGAAGAGAGGGAATGAGGGAGGGTGACGGTGATGGGATGGAGGAGGCAAGGAGAGGACGGGTATGAGAAGCGAAAAAAGAGGGGCTGGAAAAGACGGCAGAGGCGGAGGTACGGGCCAGGATTGGGAGGAGGGGGGACGAAGCAAGTGGGGCGTGGAAAGAGGAGGGGGCGAGGAAGGACAGGTGAGTGAGTGGAGGGAAAGCAATGCGTGAGAGAAGGCGGAGGGGTGAGAAGGTGGTGGCAGGGGGTGGGGTGAGAGAAGGGGAGGGGCGAGGAAGGGCGGGTGGCAGGGGGTGGGGTGAGAGAAGGGGAGGGGCGAGGAGGGCGGGTGGCAGGGGTGGGTGATGAGAAGGGAGGGGGCGAGGAAGGGCGGGTGGCAGGGGGTGGGGTGCGAGAAGGGGAGGGGCGAGGCGAAGGGCGGAGGTGGGCAGGGGGTGGGGTGAGAGAAGGGGAGGGGCGAGGAAGGGTGGGTAGCAGGGGGTGGGGTGAGAGAAGGGGAGGGGCGAGGAAGGGCGGGTGGCAGGGGGTGGGGTGAGAGAGGGGAGGGGCGAGGAGGGGGTGGCGGCGTGGGTGAGAGAAGGAGGGCGGGAAGGGCGGGTGGCAGGGGGTGGTGAGAGAAGGGGAGGGGCGAAGGAAGGTGGGTAGCAGGGGGTGGGGTGAGAGAAGGGAGGGGCGAGGAAGGGCGGGTGAGCGGGGCGGGCGCTGCTTGCGCAGGGAGGGCTCCGCCGGCGGTTTGCGCTCTATCGTGGGAGGCATCGGCGGGCGGCGCTTGCTTCGGATCTCAGGCGCTGGGAGATTTAAACGCGCGCGAGGCAGTAAACGCGCGCCAGATTAGGAGTTTACAGCGCGCGTCCGCGATAACGCCCTCCGCCCTCTCCCCCTTCCCCCTTTCGGCGGCGCCGGCCCCGCCCTCTCGCCCGCGCTCTAAGCGGCACGTGCTCTGCTCTCGCCCCCAGCAGGATGGGCTTACGAGTACATGAGGAGGGTCATGCTTTAGCACCAACTGCAACACGTCGATTGCAAGCGCGCCTGCTTTTCCTCGAACGGTCCTTAATTTTATAGTATCTGAAAATGTATTTGCATTAATCGATTTATCACAAAGTATTAAATGAGAATACATTGTGAAGAAATTAGGGTCCATAGATACATATTTACATTAGATAAACAAACCCTGCAATAATAATTTATTTCATGAGACATATTCCGCAACATTTCAGGGATTGCTAGCTCCATCATCAAGCTACGAAGTTTTAATGATAATAATACGCTAATTCCTTCATAATGTACAATTGATTTTCACGATACGCTAAATAGGAGGGAATAACTATTAAATAAGGAGTACATCAAACTAAACCTTTTTTTTCATTTTTGTAATGGTGTACCTTTCGTTCTACCTTTTATTATTGAGTGTTATTTTTTATTATCACACTTGATATACATTTGTTTCTCAATAAAAATAATCGAAATATTAGATTTTATTTATGACCTTACATCTCCTGTTTTTCAGATTAAAAATAAGTTCTAAATTTTGAGCTTGTAATATTTGTCACATTTGTCATTGATACTTGTATAATAATGCATCTCAAGCGTCTTGTATCTTCACTCCAACAATCCACCGATTTAATGGCCCATTTCATACACTTCATAACATATTAATATCATTCTTGAGTACCAATCTACCAGCCCAGCTGTGATCGAGCAAAAGGATTGAATACAACCAATTTTCGAGTATGTAAATCAACACAAATATTAAATATTAATTTATTAAAAATATTATGTATTTAAAAACTTGCGCACATAATATTACAAGCTCACGCAAAAAACGTGAAATTTCATCTTTCTATGTTGAATAACCTTTGTAATTCCCCCAAAAGGCTTTTTTGTTAAACGCATCCCGCGTTTTTCGAAGGCGAGCACACGCTATGAAGCAATTTGCTCACGACACTGTATCTAATTCTGCTTTTGATACAACACAATTGTTAAATTACAAGATTATATATTATTTGAATTGTTTCAGTATACTCAAAGGACTATTTGTTCAATAATGGAATAGGAATATATCATTTATCTCTGTAGTTTATAATTGGGTTTTTAGCCACACCTACCAGACCTGAAAGTTGTTACCACAATATCGTTCTGTACGTGAGTTTTTATTGCTGTTGTGTATTTAATCAGGAATTTATGTGTAGGTTATGATCGTTACCTGATCTCAATCCTGATTCATAGGTATAAAAATAAGGTTTATAATGTCTGTAAAAAGGTTTGGAACGTTACCATTAAAATCAGCAAAGTCCAGTTCGCACCATTTCTGTAGGAAACGTACTTTCATAGTCAAGAAAACTCAGAAAGTTCAGGACTTACATCTTGTATAAAACTTGCATTCTAATACTAGTAAAATAAAGAACAAAGTTTTCTAAATATAGCAGTTTGACGCGAGAACATATGCTGACGGGTTTGAGAAGCTCTAATGAAAAATGTTTTATGTATTAATAAAATAAACATGTGTAAGGCAACATATTCGTAATCCAATAATAATTGTACATCAAAAATTAATTGTATTAAAATTTACAACATTAAATGTATAGATCAAAATATTAAACATGATTAAATAGCCATGTTAATTCATTCAATCTCCATTATTTACTCATTTGCTCAAATACTTGATTTTAGTTTCTGTGTAGTTCATAATCAAATTCAGAACTGCTTTCTCTCAATACACCTATTGGTGGTAAGAGGCATTATGAATACATTGTTTTTTATTAATAATGGGATGATGTTCCATCAGAAAAAGTTAAGCAAATATCGTTCCTATTTTTTTCGTGTTCTTTTAAATACAATATATTGACTCGTTCATTATTGTTCGCTGCAAATTCGGTATTTGTTTTAAATATTATTTTTTTTGTCTGTATACCTAATAAATAAACGTGCCCGAAAACAACTTGAGGTCGCCGAAATGCGAGTTCATCATGGATGCATCGAGTTGCATCATGGATGAGGATGAACAGGATATTAACTATATGTTTAGAAAAGTTAAACATGAATTTAAAATATGGGGATTGGAAATAAATGTGTCCAAAACGACGTATAAAATACAATTATCAGATAAGTTTAAATATTTGGGCTTCACAGTTTCAAAAGAGGGCACAAGTAATAATGATATAAATAATAAGATAAATAAAGGGAAACGTTTCATTAATATGCTAAATACAATTCTGTGGACCTCCCATTTAACAAAGAAAACAAAGAAAAATAAATACAGTACCTTAATAGCAAGTTTTGTCACACATGGCTCGAAAGTATGGGAACTAACCCTCCAAAACACAAAAAGAGATTATTGACAATTCAGAGACTTTCTGAGACGAAGTTGCCTAATATCTCATTTACATCTCATACGCAATGAAGAAATAAAAGAGAAAATGGAAATTCAAAAGGATATAATAGATACTAAAGAACGAAAACAGCTTCAGTGGTACGGACATCTGCTGAGAAAGCCGGAATTGAGGTGGCCCAAACAAGTGTATAAATGGATACCTCCGTACAGGAGACGACGTGGCAGACCATGAACCCCGTGGAAACAAGGAGTTCTGTCTGCGATGGCAACAAGAAATCTGACAGAGGAAGATGTAATGGATGGAGAAGGCTGGAAAAGAAGAACCGAGAAACATCGCCAGATGTAAACCACTCGGAGAGTATATATGTGTGTGTGTGTGCGTGTGTGTTGCGTGTGCGTGAGCGTGTGCGTGTGTGTGTGTGTGAATGGTATAAAGAAATATCAGGGAAGCGTGCAAAGGTAAGCCCATTACGGGTAACAGAACGAAGGAAAGAATGGAACGATCATATTGAGAGAATGGAAGAGAAAAGAATCGTGAGGAGTGCTAGAAATGGAAGGCCAAGGGGAAGAAGAGAAACTGTCAGACCAAGGAGAAGATATAAAGACTCGTTATAATTCTAGAAAAGGAACAAGTCGTAACCTTTTAAGAAGATGACGAAGAAGAAGAACTAATAAATATTTACAAATGAAATGTCATCAAGACAATAATGTACAGGATGTTTGACAAATATTTCCTGTTTTACATCAAACTTCAAAGAAATTAGTACTCGTACTCCCGCGCCTTCGAACTTGACAATGAAATGATGAATCCTAGACTATTTACACTTCAACCCTTTTTTGAGGAGCCTATTGGAACAACACGATATAAGTATACACTAAGACCGTAGTCTTCTTCGCCCTTTTTGGACTTTCTATTACATTGTTATGTCTTCTCGGGGCCCCATTCCGAGACCCAATGGAGCGTCAGGAAATTCGAATTTTGTGTAGAATTTAAAAAATTGACGTATTCAACTTAATCACTCGGATATAAGAATCCTTTTTGCAATAAAAGCTTAAACCAATTAGAATTTTTACTAACACACAATACCGGGCCCATATTATACATCGCGTAATTCAGATGTTAGTCGTACGAGCTGCAAAATGCTTCATCCACTACATTTCATAAAAGTACTATTCCATAATTTTCTTTCCCTTCTACTCATTTCCCCTATTCTTTCCCATTTCCTTCCCTTCCTCCATTCTTTTATTTTTCCTGGCGCGTTCGTTTTCTCCTTGGCGTAATACGCCGAGTGCCATTTGGCGATCAATATCGTTCGCTCTAATCAGACAAGCGCGGTGCAGCATGTCAAAAGCGCTGCATTTATTCCGCGGCGCCGCGAGGGGCGGGTGGGGGCGAAAGCGGGGCGGGGGCGGAGGGGGCGTGTGTGGCCTGAAAGACGAGCGCAGCGCCGCGCGAGCGTCGGCTTTTATGGAAGCGCCGAAGTGCCGCCGCCACCGCTGACTCCCATTTCAAACCCGCACGTGAATTCCGAGGCCCAAAGAGCGCTGCCCGTAATCCTATTATGCAAATCTCACTGTATCATAAAATGTTACACAAATTTGAAACTCGGCAGAGACATCTGAAGAGATGTTTATTTGCAGCGTTCGTTGTCCTCGAAATGTTCCGAGCGCCCGTCGGGAACTCGCTGGCTAATACCGGACATGGTTATGGTGGGAAATTCATCTACCATAACGAATTGTGTGACGTTCTTCTAGCGTGCGGAATATCAGTGTTCTCTTTCTGGAATTTTTTTTAGCATTTTAACTTTGTTTATTAATTTTCCGTTGACATATAATAAAATGAACATTTTCAAAGTTGCAAGTAATAGGAACTTTTTTATTTTGAAATTTATTTCAATAATTTTAATTAAATAGTTTTGAAGAATGTATTGTGCTTTTAGACATGTGTTTCAATTTAAGTCTTTTAGATTCAGTCTCTTAGATTCAAATGATTTTCCTAAGCAACAGTTTTCTAAGATTAGAACCGTCTGTCTTTAACGCCCAGTATTACTAAAACAGTTTTCGATTCTATTTCTTTTCTTATTGAGTTGTCACAACATTTAATTTTATTTCATAGTATATGCAATTGCTTAACCATTTTTATAATAGCTTTTTTATAAGTGCATGTAATGATTTTTTCTATGACAATAAAAAACAATGATGCGTCTAAAAATGTGTGCACCATCCTTAATAAAGCCAAGCGTGTATGTTGAATTTCGGAAAATTAAAACTACAGTTTATTCTAAATGCTGAAACTAAAATCTCCTGTACCAGAAACTATTGTAGGACACTAACGTATACAGGATTAACAAGCTGTCCACCCCGTATTAATTGCATTTGACTAGTGTAGGAAGAGACGGATAAAATCGTAGAATTTCGTAATTGTAACATTGAAGTAAACAATGCCAAAAAATGAAAAACAGAGTTGATAGGCAAAACGTTATGTATATATTTGCTTGGGCCAGTATAAATCGGACCAACCAAAGAACATTTACAAATAGCTGAAACAAAATTCACAAAGCAGAACGAGAACTACCTGACAGTGTTATTACGTAATTAATAGGTCAATTATCAATGGTCAAATTATAAACAAAATTTAAATAAAATATTGAATGACCACTAAATGTGGATATATTATTTTAAGTATTGCTCGCTATTATGTTCAGATTATTTTGAAAATGTGTTTTCCATTTTTGTAATATTGTCATTGTACGCTATTATTTGTTATTTTTCTATTGATTGTTTCGAAGATATAATGTTTCCACGTTCGTTTATCTTCCTAGTGTGTTATGTGTTATCATTTTTCGTAAAAATTGGTATTTTTGTGATTGGATTTCTGTGATTTATTGTTGTGATTTCATTTGAAATTATTAATATATAGTATTTTGTTTTTTCTTGTAGTACCTACTGTAATTGAGGCTTTTCCCTATTGTGGGTAATTAAACAAATATAAAATCTACATTTTTAAATTGCTATAATTTCCTCTCACATTTCAACCTTCTTTTATTTGTATGTTCATTGCATAATATTGCATAGGCTAAAATAAATGGAAAATGTTCATATTTCTATGGATTTATCTAACGGTTAACGGTCATTTAAAAAAAATATCCATAATTTTTTAGTTAAATGGTTATGTTTAGTTAATGGCTAATTTTATGTCTTGAGATAGAAACTGATCAAATAGAAAACAGAAAGGGTGAGAAAAAATGAAAGGTGCTAAAAGATTTAGTCAATATAATAATTCACGCAAATCACAAACATCCATTTCCATTCATATAATGCGCGAAACTTCAAAGAAGTTGCGAATACAGTAGAACCTCGATAATTCAAACTCCACAAATCCGAAATTTCGGAAAATCCGAAAAAAAAACTCGAAATGGAGGAAAAATAAAAAGCTTATTTGAAGTGGAAAGAAAGGATTTTATAATTACTGTAGAACGAAACAACTAGTTATTGCAACACAAGTTGCACGTTTATTGCAGTGGTATAACTACGATGTATAACTCATGTTTATGTGGCAGTAATAATCACTTTAAGGAACTTGCAAAATCGGTAATATTTTGCCGTAAGGAACAGAATCCGCTTGATCATGCAATGTGATGATGCTATCCCTATGCTACGTTGCCTTATTCTCACATTGCACACTACGTCGTATTGTCCGGTAACTCTATGGATATACCATTTGTATATCTATAGTAATTTTTTTCGGATAATCCGAACATTTCGGAATCTGAACAGACCACACTCCCAATTAGTTCGAAATATCAGGGTTCCACTGTGTGTTCATTGACGCGAAAGGTCTTAGAATCGCAGATGTGCAGTTGATTCTGATTCTTAGTGCTTCTCCTGGGTCAATCCAAGTCAACCTTTCAGGGACTTAGAATATTGGCACACCATTTAAGTTTTGAGGAAGGGTATGCTTCCTAAACATGATACAAAATTTCAACTTTCAAATGGAAATAAGACTCATGGAGGCAAAAATAAAGATATTAAATGAATGATACCGTTATCGAACAATGAAAACAAACCGGTTTTTGAGAAGTTCATGAAATGAATACTCAGAATATCAAAGACTTACAAATGTAGAACAATTATTAGATTTCCACTGTGTAATAGAGATACTATAGGAGGAAAACGTATATTAAAACCGACTGCAATGACGCATGTAGTACAAGTTCAAAATAAATACCAAAGTAGGTTAGATGTAAAGAATGAAATGTCACAACCATCACGACAGCAGCAAAGCCAGCCGGTGGCGCTTGACTGTTACGCACACATACGAACACAAACACGATAGACAGGAATCCTTGATCTTTTTTGGCAGAAATACAGTTACTAGCAGCCTTATAAATAACCTGTCGAAGAACTTCACTCCGTTCCATGAAACCTTTTGGAAATATATTGTGGGGTGCCTATTTTCTTAATATACCACCTTTGAACACAACATAGGGAAGCAAGTTATGTATTTATTCGGGTTACTAGCTAATTTCACTAGTCAATGCCAGTAGCCCAAACCTCATTTAAAAATTCGTAAGAATATATTATTATTTTCGAGTCGTGTGCCTGAACATGAGAGATCAGACTTACTCCTTGCTTAATAAAGTGTAATGATTTTTATCCAAGTAAAATTACATGCAATATGTAAAATTATCACAAAAAACTTTAGTTGTTTGCTACAAAAATATTTTCACTCCGAGATAATGTATTCTTTTCATTTGAATCTACACCCATTTTTTAGAAAATGATGGTAGCACTGTTTATCAACTCACGAATTTACTGATGAACCTTCATCACTTAGTCAATAGTATTGTGATCATAATTTGTTTATCAATGTGCCAGAAAGGAACGCTATGAACATAGGGATTGTTTTTCAATCACGTTCCACAATACAAGAAAATAAGAATAAAACTGTGGTTAAACCTCGTTTGACGGATGACTGGGTGTATGTAACATGTGAATAAACAAAAACCTCCCTAACAATTCAACTGACATCATCCAGCACCTAGCGTCGTTCCTCAGTGACCTCCGCTCCACGTGGCCTGAGCCCCTTGGTTGTCCGTTTCGTACTTCCCTTCCTCGCCGTGCGTTTTGCCTTTGTCACAGGTGGCCGAGCTCTTTGATCCATTAGCTCAGGGGTGTCCAACTTGCAAGGCTTCAAGGACCACAACTAACACCTTGAATATGGTTGCGGGCCATTTTTCATTACTCGTGTTATTCACACCTGACTTCCCCGAACTGTTAATCACGGCAGTTTTTCTGGCTGCTCTGAAACGAGAGGGGTGGAAACCCCTCCCCCCCGCTATGCGTGACATCAGGCCGTACCATGCATAACGCAGTGGAATGATTTTAAATGTACTATGGAAAACATCCTCAAATGTAAACAAGCTATTTTTACATAAGGGGGGTGTTGTCCTCGGGAGAGCACTTGATGTAGAAGCACAATGGTCTCGCAAGCTACGTGACTGTCACTTTCAACTAATAACCTTTCGCTGGCCACAAGAAACGGCACCGCGGGCCGCCGGTTGGACAACCCTGCATTGGCTCGCCTGGCCCTCAGGGGCCCGGGGCCTCCTGACAGCAGCCGCACCGCCCGCGGAGGCCCTCGCCCCCGGGGACCGCGTCTCGGACGTCGACAGCGCGACGCGGCGCCCGCCATATTTATTGCCCCGAGACGAACGCGCGCGGCCGCTTTCATTTGTCTCCGTGATGGAGAACGGCTCCCCATCGGGAAACAGCCAGCCCGGGCCTAATTTCATTCGCCGTCCGCTCGGCGCGCTGAATCGTCCGTTGGTGAAACAAATATCGGGATGTGTTAAATGTCAGACGCGAAGAGCTCTGAATGAAGAAACGGAGGAAGAAGGACGGTGAGTGGACGAAAAATAATAGAAAATGGCATTAGGAGTGCAAGAAAGAAAGAGAAGAAAGAAAGAAAAAAAGAAAGAAAGAGAGCTGGATAAAAGGAAAGAAAAAGGAAGAGAGCTATAAGACAAGAAGAGCGAAATAGTCGCACGAGTACATCTAGTACGTAAATTAGGAAAAAAACCTTTGATTTTCCTTCTACTTCTTTCCTTGCTCATTTTCTTTTCATTTCCCTCCTTTTCTTATTTTTTCAATAATTTCAAATGTGGAATAAACATTCAGGAGAGAACATAACCACCCTCGGCACACGAATTGCCACAAACGAGAAGAAACGAGTATACGTTTATCAACTCGTTTATTCAATTTGAGGGAATGGGTTGATACGTGACTTGGGTGCCATGAAATAGAAATCTGTGTGGTGCGTCAGGATAGCGACGTTGATGATGTGGCGTGTTGGTGCCTGGCTCGGTGCGACATTAAGTGTCAGGATATCGTGGACAGGCATGTCGAGCCGTGATATGGTATGACAAGGCACGCCGTATGCCGGTGCAAGATTTCGGGTGCGGTGTGCCGAGTCAAATCACGGAGTGAAATGTCGTTTGGGACCGCATGTGGTGTGTCGTGTAGTTGCGGTTTTGCGACAGGGCGTATTGTGTCAAATGTTGGCGTGCGGTGTGATGATGGCACGCTGCGGGACGTGTCCTGCCCTATCAGGACTCGCTGTGCTGTAGCCGCTCGTGTCGTGACGCGTCGGGACTAAGTTCGATGAATTGCATTCGATGAATTGCGAAGTTCGATGATAGTGCCGTTGAGTGTCGAGGATTGCCGTGGAGAGGAACGACGTGGTGCGAGGGAGTGACGTCGCGTGGAGCGGCAGAGAAGGGAGTAACGTAGCTCGAAGTGCGTGACGTAACGCGGAGTAACATAGTTAATCCCTTTCTTCGGAGAGACTCCGGCCATCACGCCCGCTCATCCGGCTGACCACGCAAATTTCGCTGGAGAAAGAAGGTATCACAAGCAACAAAACAGGCGATTTGAATTTAGCTCAGAATCTCCTTCTAGCTTTGAGAATGTCTTACCTGCAGTAAATCTACTACATGGGACTGCCGGCTTTAATTCCCTCCAAAGGAAGGCGTACGAGAGATTTTTTCGCCATTAACATCCACGGCTTCGATCGAGTTTGATTCCGTAATCTTAAAAACAACAGCGCGCTGCGCCAACAGGTGGAACCGTTATACTACATCAAACCCATTGTTCGGAATGCTTGGAACAGAGAAATATGACGTGGTTTGGAGGGAGTGGTACGGAGCAACGTGGCGCCGAGTAACATGGTACGGAGTGCGTGGTATGATGTAACGAAGAGTAAGTGATAGTACTTATTAGGCTGTCCGGGAGACACCGCGTTCAGGACGTTTGGAGATGCCAACGTTTCGGTCGCCATTCCGCGTCCTTCATCAGGGCAAAGTTATTAACGTTGAAACGTTGGCACCTGTGCCCCTTGACGCGGCGTCTTCCTGATAGCCAAGCAAGCACTGTCTCCGGCCGCGGAAGCCTACGCTCTCACAGAGTAAGTAATGATGGCGCATGATACGAAAAGTGTGACAGGGAGTGCCTGTTTCGGAGTGCGTGGTATGAAGTAACGTAAGGTGGAGTGCGTGGTACGAAGAGTGCGATACAGAGTGCGTGGCAATGAATGCGTGGTACATAGTAATATGACGTGGTTTGGAGTGTGTGGAACGGAGTAACTTGGTGATGAGTGCGTGATATGATGTAAAGTGGAGCAGAGTAAAATGGTGATGGTGCATGGTACCAAGAGTGTGACAGGAAGTGCCTGTTACGGAGTGCTTGGTATGAAGTAACGTAAGGTGGAGTGCGTGGCGCAGAGTGCGTGGCGCAGAGTGCGTGGCGCAGAGTGCGTGGCGCAGAGTGCGTGGCGCAGAGTGCGTGGCACAGAGTAACGTGGTCGTAACGCGGAGCCGCGGAGAGCGACGTGGCGTGGCGTGGCGTGGCACAGTACGGGCCAGCGTCGGGCGGCGCGACGTCAGAATTCTGCGTGCTAAAATATGCGCGGCCCAAAGCCACGGGCTCCGAGGTAGGCCTGCAGGGACTTACACCAAGTAATGCCCTGCAGCGTTTTCCCGCGGGGCCGCCAACTGCAGGAAGGAAGGAGGGGCGGGCGAGAGTCTCTCGGGGGGGGGCAAAAATGAAAGCGCGGCGCCGGCGACGGGGGATTAAAAATCATCAATAAACAAATCCCCGTCGCAGGCCGCGCCGGCTCAGCAGCAGAGCGGGAGAAGGCGCGGCAATTAATTTTCATTTCTCGCCTTCCGCCTCCTGCACAGAGTGGTGAAATTCAAACTATGGGCCCGTTCGAGGAGGAATACAAAGCGAAATGTATGGGTTTTGGCCTTTCTAAATGGGATAGAGATGCCATTTAGACGTTCGCTCCCCGCACTACGCCTCTAGTCATTTATTATGTTTAGAAGGGTTGAAAGTTCATGAAATTCCGGGATGGACTACAATTGGACCAGACGTTAATTACTCTCTACGAATTTACGATTATTTAATACCTTACTAATAGATCAATCAGTTCAGTTCATGAAACTCGTTGAACTTTTAGAGGTAGTTACATCGCCTGCGCTCAATGAGCCACCCAATTAATTTTATTTTTTTGTTACTCTGCTCTTTGGTTGCACGTTCGGATGCTGGGATCGTAAGAATTGCAGTGCAACGTTGAACTCAATGCGTTGAGACGGGAAAAACTGAAAGGGATTGTACAAATGACGTGATAGCTATATCTCTCTTCCCAATAAGCGATAATACTTTAGCCCCAACATTCTCGAATCCAGACATCCAAATTCACCAGTTGGTGCGTACGCTAGTCGACAAATAAAATTATCTATCTACTGATATTAGAACATCATTTGTTCATGAATATGAAAGTTTGCAATCTGACAATTTATAAATAAGCATGAATGCTGGATAAGATGTTTGCTGTGTGTGTAATTGTAGGTGAATCCATTTCTATCATTACATTATATTTTAAGAAAACAATACTTTTCTAGAATTAACTTTTATATTTATCAAAAACAGGTTTCCGACGTACTAAGATTTACAACTGCTGAACGCCACTTTCATAAAAATTTGTAGAATTCAATGTACGTACTAAATATCTCCAGGAAACCTGAGTGAATGGAAACATTTAATGTTGAGAAATCTACCGCGTACACTTCAAATCAATTGAATTCTGTACCACCAAAACGTTCATTTGTTAGTAATTCGTTTGAAATTTACTATCGTTAGAAATATTTAATAAATTTTGTGCCGAGAGAAGACTTCTTTCACAGTTCGTGTGAAAATTTGAAAATGTACATCATAAAACAGCTGGCAGAACTTCTTTTCCGGAGCCGAAACGTGGACGGGGTCGCCGCAGAAACGCCCGCCTCCAACGCAACGAGGGCGCACCAGCGACCGTCTAACGACGGAACCGGCACTCGCCGCGCAAGGGCTATTTCTCGCACAGAGACCCGCGTTCCCCTTGCATTGCTCACCGCCGGGCGCAGCCGCTCTATTTTCGTGGGCATCGGAGTCGTTCACCTCCGCAACGAGCGGCTCTGTCGGTCATCGCCCAAGTCTGCGCACAGAGTGATGCCCGTCTGATTCGCATGCAAAATGTATGAAGCGCATAACACGAGAGGCCATAAAGAAATCAAACACAATTCTCCGCTGGCTTTATTTGCATCACAAAACGGACTCTGAAAAGACGATTATTCGAACAGTCACACAGATAATTGAATCTGCACGATCTCGCTTTCAGTTGTTTTTTTAACTTGTTCAATGACATAATTCAGATTATCAGAACGCACATATGAGTGAGGATCAGCGATAAATACTTTTGAAATCAACATATTTGCATGGCATTTCCATAGTAGGTATCTGTGTATTGCTGATTATACACACCACATTAATTTTTCAATATGTAATGAACTGGGTGAATACGATGTAGTACATGAACGAGTGACACATTTATTTCTAAAATATTATCATAATATAATTAATTTTAAATGCAATGTAGTATAAAACATTTTAATGCATTTCATATTGCACACAAAAACAAATAGTTGACCAAAGCAGAGTTAATGAAGCAAACGAAATAATTACGGGAAAGTTCTGCAATTAAATACACGAAATAATTTAAGACGCATAGATATTAGATAAATTTCCCTTTACATTCCAGGATTTGTTAAAAAATTGCGGGAATTTTTGATTTTGCGGGCGGCACGTGGCATAGTCAGGCTGCACGCCTTCCACCGCTGGTGCCAGGGTTCGACCCCAGATGGTTTCGAGTGGACATTGGAGTGAACAATGCGGGTTCGCGGCAAGTTCTCTCACGGAACTCTCTTCTCTGCAAACATTCGCATTCCATCGACATGCTATATTAACTGTTGCGTGCCCCATCCTATCAATAACCATCATTCCGCTTGTGATCCAAAGATCAGCGCGGTGTCTAGGCGAAAACCGAGGAACCAGCTGAGAAGGGCCGTAGCTATCTCAGCGGGTTACTGATACGTAGGTCTGGGGAATTAGAGTGAGAGTCGGCTACAACATGAGACAGTCGGTTTTATTTCACCTCCGAAAAAAGGCGTACGAAATGTTTTCAGCCCTTAAAAGTGCACGGCTTCGATAGGATTTAACCCTCGAACTTGAGTATAAAAGTCTGGTGCACTAACTGTTATATCACCAAAGCCGAAAAATAGTATCTTTCAACACGTTGGTCTATCTGCCCGACCGCTCGTCCCTACGTCTAACCGCTTGTTCGTTCGTTCGTTTGTTGGTTCGTTCATCCGTAAGTCCGTCCGTTCGGCCGTCCGACCGCAATTTCGTCCCCCTCGTTTTGTATTAGAAACTTAAGATATTAAAATCACAACACACTAAATTATATAATCGACTTTTGACAAATTTTCCTACAGAAAAATTGAGTACCTCCTTTTCTAAATATATTAACTAAAATATTTTATATTTACCACTACAATTCCCCACCCAACTCTGTTTCCCTCTAAACGCAGACCCTTTTTAACTTTCAAACGCAACTTTTTCCCGTTCTTTTCTCACCACCATTACACTCGATTGGCTCTTGAAGGCTAGTGGCTTCTATTGCACCAACTATGACTCCTTATTTCGGGGAAAGCGTAGCGGTGATCATATTGCTAATAGCAATGCAAGTATTAATAGTATCATCAATAACAATAGCAAGAATATATTTTTTAGATGGAAAGACATTGACAGAACTTCTCATCACAGTGAATTAAAGATTTTACAAAAGGCGAGTCTGTATGTGTTGCAATGTGTACGTTAGAAAAGGAAAGATATTTTTAATGCCAAATATTATTGATATTCTAGTATTCATACTATTAATTGTTTTTTTAAATTGAAGATGGGAACACATTGTTTCTAGAAATATTGCTATCATGTTTTATTATATTATTGTAATAAGTTTTTAAATTAATTGACATCATACGTTAACAATATTAACATATGAGTTTTTTTAATCTCCGTCCATCTGTAAACCAAATTCCAAATATAAAGGTTTAAATAGAGTCCTATTTCCCTTCTACTGACAATCGAACAAAAAATTGAGAAAATGTGGAAAAATGAACGCATTCTTTGATAAAGCTCTATTTTCTCAATATAAAATTTACATGATAGTAAACTAAAACTCTGTATTAATTGAGATCTATTGTAAATATGATGTACTACGTTATTTTCTGAAGAGTTAATTAATTCTGACAAATTTATTAATTCCTGAGTGCGTTATTGACAGATGTTGATGCTGAAAAATAACTTTGTTCGCATTGCTGCTCCGGAAAGGAAGTAGTAGTTTATGCAAAAGTGTATAATGTCACGCATTATTGCATGAGTACGTGTTTTGAAAACGAGCGACGTAAGTAGTGAGTTTTCAAATTTGTTCGAATGAAGTTAAACATTATAAACGAGTTACATAAGCAATATTTTTGTATAACAGCATTATGAGCATAACAGCATAAATGTATCAGAGAATCAAATTTAATTTTGCGAAACAACTTTCTTGTGATGTCTCAAGAATTTGCCATCTTCCAAAAAAACGGTGGTCGGCTGTTCCGTTTACCTTTACCACCCCACGATTCTCTTGCTGCTATTGGCTGAACCTGTGGTGACGCAATAATTCGTGCCATAAAATGCTAATACGTCATCATTTGTGCCGTAAAATGCTGGTTTATGAACGATTTCTTGCAACAGAAAAGGTCGCTTATCATGCGGGTATACACAAAAGTTATTAAAATAAACAGATTCGTGACTACAAAGCACACTGAGGCTAATGCTCGCTGAAGCGTAAAAAGGACAGTTTTTGTTACATTATTAGTTTTATCATATTATTAATGTTACACAATCATAACACGTCTACATATAGTGCGGTCAAGTAAGTCGGCTTTGTGAGTCTCGCGCCTTGTAAGTCCAAAAGAACAGAATACAAGTCCCTGGGTTTGAAACAAGTGTACAACACATGTTTTAAATTATTCTCTAGGTTACATTTGTTATTAATTCTACAATTAAGTGTGGAAATTTAGTGACATTATCTTAACTTTACATTCATTAAGCTTACATTACCAGAATACAATACTTTATAAAATAATAGCAAATTAGAAAATTTACTATTATTAGAAAATTAGAAAATAGTAATTAAATAGTAAAATAGAAAATAATAAATAATAATAAATACTTCATAATTTCACCGCACACTGGGCTGCAAAATGGCTGTGGTTGTGGGGTTGACGGCATTCCGATTACCTCATGTAATTAATAATACCCCAATCCTACCATAATCTCTTGACCTGGCATGCAACTCTATGTTCAAAGTGAGTGTGAGAAACTAGATCTGGATACCTACATGCAATCAATGGAACAAGCAGCGTGTCAGAGCCACGGCATAAACTGCATGGCCAATACCGTATTTGCGCACCTTTTTTGATCACATGTAGTACTCAAAATAGTGCTGTGCATTGGATTCGATGGGGCTTTACATTAGAGTGCAAATCCGTTGCGTGGGGAATAATGGTGATTCGCGCTTATACTTCATGTAATTAGTAAATTCATTTCAAATATGGGATGTCCATTAGATTCACGTAAATACGGCACTCATAAAGGCAAGGTCGAGTTCGCGTGCAAATATAGTTTGAGGTTTGGGAAAGCTTCTGAAGAAATCGGGCCGAGGAAACTGCTATTCGTCTTTTTGACACAAAGGAAGGTTACGAATCAGTATTAAGACTGATAACATACCGCGACGTTAGGTTCATCAAATATTGAAGAAAACTTTAGTGTTACCTGTCTGGGCGCAAGTAAATCGTTTTCCTTGAGGTTTTCTCTCGGAATTCGTGCGCATGAACTAAGTTCCTGCGCCAAACATGCTGCTTCATGGAGCATGGTGATCTAGAGTCGCAACACCAACCAACGCAAGTAAACTGGCTTTCAGGGCAGCCGATACGCGCGCGTTACCAGCTTTTCGCGCGAGCGAGGCGAGTCGCCAGCAGACTGATCGGCTTCTCTGATACTCAAAAAATGTGATTTCGTCGCGCATTCTCTGGAAAGGAAATGGATTCTCTGAAGTAAATTAAGAAACAACTGCTCAAATTAATTACTCACTTTAATTGTAAGTTAGTACTCGCTATTCAATCATAATCTGCTAATGTAATGTATTAAAATATTTTTAATGACATCTTAATGTAATGTACTGTTAGTGTTATTTAGTATTTGGTAATAAGACTTTGTGTAATTCAAAAATGAAAAATATTTAATGTCAATTACGACTACATGCATGCTTTATTAATCATGTAATTTATCAAGTAAACTTATTAATTATTACTGTATGTTATGTAATTGAATTTAATTGCTGTTATAACTTAAATTAATTTAATTGTTTATATTAATAAATTTTATATATTTTAACATACAATTTATCAAGATAATGTAAACTAATTAAATTATTACTGTATGTGAATGTTCTTAAATAATACATTATAATATATGTTATGTAATGCATTATAACTTATTGTAATATTAAATATTTTGTAGAGAGGCTTTACTTGATATTTTCTGTAAGTCTATAAGCAATAAATTATTATTATTATTATTATTATTGTTATTATTATTATTGTTATTATTATTATTGTTATTATTATTATTTTGTGCCATTGTACAGCGTTAACTGCACTGGTTGGCTTAAGGCGCCTGGGGTGTGATGGGTTCTGCGGCCATCTCTGAAAGCAGTCTTAAGTACGTTCAAAAAGTTTTCTTTGAGAAATTCATTCCTTTATCTCTGTAAGGTAGTTGTCAGTTTTTGAGGGAAAAATTTACTACCTCCAGCCTGCCACTTTTGAACTGCTATTAATTCGCCCCCAAAGAATGGTTATAATCAATTTATTCGAAGTAGGGCGCTAAATTTCAAATCATTTGGCCGCATATGTGCCAAAATAGGGATATCCGATTTTTGGGGAGCGAGGTGGTGCCTTGCTACCCGGAGGATTGTTAGATGCCGCAAGAGCATGATGGTCTTTCCATCATGCGCAAGAGGCCTTATTAAGTTTATTGAGCGCCGGTAGACAGCATCTGGCAAGAGGGTGGTAAAAGAGAAAAGCTATTCCATCACAAGACAATACAAAACTAACCAACACGAGAAATTATGTGCCATTTTGTAACACCACAGCGCAAGCTTCCAGTGTGCGCTGACCTGATGAGTAATGCGAATTTATATAATGCATCAAGAAATGTTTCGTCTGACACGTGATAGTGAAGTCTACCCCGCCTCAAAAGAAAGGACGATATATTTCACGCCACATCATTAAGCTTCAGACACAGCTCTCAAAAAGCTAAAGATACATTAAACAAATTATTTTTCTTTAAAATTTTTATATGAACAGAAGTCATTTATATTATTTTGAATACAATAGAAATCATTATAAATCAGAAAATAGCTATTTAAAATTCAGCGTAAATTAAAAATTGTTTATTAGAAAACAACAAGTGGGTTGGATGCGGCGGCCCCCATAGCCTTCTCATAAAAATATCCTTTCGGCGCCAATGGCAATATTGTTTTTATTATTTTTTACGTCTTCGATTATTTCTTTCCACTGTTTCGTGGCCAGGTTTACACATTTTCCCTTCTTAGAGCGCTACAACTTTTGCAATATCCGACAAAATTTTAATCTCAACTAATTAGTACCTGGTATGTCTTTCTGGTACTTCTATAACAGATAGTTGAACTAGATAATAGAGCACAGTCTTGTCATATAAATAGGTGCACAGTTATCAAAGAAATGGACAAAATCTACCATCCGTGATGTCTGATTCATTGAGAGACGCATCTACGGTATCGCAGATATGGCATGTGCCAAGCGAGGGGCCCTGTTTATATTACACCGCAAAACAAATAACAATAACCCTAATGATAGGGGCGCATATTCAATATTTGCTATGGGCGCCTGAATACCTTGATATACCTCTTTACATAATGATGCTCACATGCATAGATAATCTGTGTCCATAATATCGTCATGAAGAAAAACAGATAACAATTCTATTTTTATGATTTGTTTTAATAATCTTTTTCATTTGAAATTGTAAATTGAGCCTTATTCCAACTAACAATAACAGTAATTACATATCAAAAACAAAATTTAACCATCGTCTTCATCTTCACGAGAGCTTAATAAAAATGAAAATGATAATCGGTTTTTAATGAGGGTGTAGTTCACAAACTAATGCGAAGACGATCCTGAGTAATATAGCAGCTAATATTGTTTGCATTTATTTTCAATCGTTCATTGATTCACTTGCACTTTTCTCATTTTCCTGTTAAATATTTATTATCCTAGCCGCTTTGATTAATTACATAGAAATATAATTAATTATACTTCACTAGTGTTATGTTGTTATTAGCAATAGTTATAATTTTTGTGTTTAATTATTTTACTATTATCGATATCAACTGATTCTTGACCCTACATCAATTACGTGATTTTTTAAATCAACGCAATTTATATACGCGCGTAATCTAAATAAACTTCCAGAGAGACTGTTATGAGTGTAGAATAATAAGTATCATTTTGGGGCCAGGAAATTTAACGTACAAGTCATATAATTTTTAAGTGGTTAACGATTCACTCAACTTCACTTCTTTATTAATTTTATTGGTATGACATGTTGGGAGTATGTTTAGGGGGCATTAAATGTATTCCGTGTAAAATCAGTAAATTATAAACACTTTCAAAGGCATTTCTCTAATTCTCTCCCCTGGTGGATCCGCCAGTGCGTGTCTGCATCTGATGCTAGTAGAGGGCCGTGCGCCATTCTCCGCCTCGCAAGAGGCGGCTGGTCGCCGGATCCCCCCCCCTCCCGCTGCAGCGGCGCACGGCACCGCCGCGGCGCCTTTGTTCCAAGCGCCGAGAAAAACGGGCCGGTGCCACGTGCAAATTATGCTACTATATCCACGACAACATACGGCCCCGGCCGACCTTTTTCTGCGCGGAAGCGGTGAGGCGAGGGGCGTGGCCGAGCGGGGCGGGGAAAGGAGGCGTGGGCGGA
>BOPP01000024.1:1057255-1073874 GCA_017312745.1 Gryllus bimaculatus | reverse complement strand
CGGCATGCGGCGCGGGGGCGGGCGGCGTCACGGCGGCGTTGACGGGCGTCGAACCGGGAGTGGCGGGGTTATCGGAGTCGGCAAGCAGAAAACAGATGTCGGGAGGTAGACTCGGGAATGAAGGGGCAGGGCCCGGGCGCGGAAAGCAAGGCTGGAAAGGCAAAAGGAACGTCAGAGGCAGGACGCAACCTATTTTGTTCGCCGACCCGAAATTAAGCGAGCATGAGCTTTCGCGAGAGAGCTATGCGGCAGACAGGGGGAATTTTTTTAATGTTCGTACACGCTCTGTACTTTTAAACCCAATCATTCGATATGAATCGTGGATGATCAATGCTAGTGGAGATACTAATTTAATTATACAATGAATAATTTCTTTTTTTAACGCACGTAACTGTGATACGCTCTAACAAGAATTAAAATAAAAAAATTTATGAATACTTCATATAGTATAAACGTATTGGCACAACAAGTCTATTCTGACATTACGTGACAAGGTTTCTGTTTCAAATGCTTTCTATTATGACAAGTTACCACATACACATACTTGCTTCATATATCGATAATCTACCAGATTAGCCCAGCTTCTAGTAAAAAATCACGTTGCTTATACAGGTCCAATCTTAAAACCATCTTTTAAAATAACACTAATTGAGTTTGGAGACGATATTTTGAATCTACATAACCCACAATGTTTGTGCAACACAGCGTATGCACACGTAAATGCCCGCGATTGTTGTAACGCCCCATTTAATTCAGCGGTAGGGTATTGCTACTCGACAAAACATCGCTGTCTGTTGCCCACCTCCCCTGCATAATTTAAATAAGAACACTAAGTTCAAAATACAAGGACACACTTATTGTTTTTTTTTTTTTTTTTTTTTTTTTTTTTTTTTTTCTTCATTAAATCTGCTACATCTAAATCAACGGAGATGTACCTTCTTCGCAACGTAGATATCTTGGTCCTTTTTCCACAAGACCCACCGGATTACTTCCTGAATTTCCTCTCCAAGTTTTGACCAATGTCCAATATCCTGAAATCGCCAATTCCTCGACCACCGATCCAGACTCCTTCAACACAGTTGCGTTCACGGTACCGACGCTCCATCTCTCACATTACTTTTTACAAGTGTCATACAACTCGTACTATTTACATTTTCATTCGTCAACACTTATCCTGTCGTGGAAAATGTTACAGCTCAAAAAGAATAGTAAATAAGATTTTACATTTCAAATTCGTGATTGTTCTTTTAGGTAATGTCAATCTTCCTACCCTAAATATACTAGAGAGAAAAGAAAAAATTAAACCGATTACTAATATATCCGCGCACGTTGAATTGCATTCCACTAGCAGTTGTCTTTTCGGCAAGTGGTGTCTTTCATGAAATATTTCAGCCCAGAGCCACGGTAATGAAAGACGTATACTACTACTCGTACTGTTTACTACTACTGAATGAAATTCGAACAAATTATACATCAATAGTGCAGCTTAATTTTATTGCTATGTTTTATTGCCAATGCCGATAATTGTTTGGGATTTGTTCATGCGAAGTAGTTTAAGTCGAAAGAAATGCTAAAGCTGGGCATGGAATTTGCACTTAAGTTAAAGTAAAAACTCGCCAACTCACATGCTTAACGTAAATGAGAATATCTCCCCAATCTTCAAAAAACCCTTAACCAACTTCTTAGTGGTCTGGTAATTACCCAATTTATAAAAAATGTTAAGCCTCTACCACATTACATATGATTATGCTTTCATGAGTATTTACAAATTACGTACATCCCACCCTACCCTACAGATTTTACTATTATTTTACTAAATACTTAAAAAATTCATGCAATCTAAAAGATAGCGGCAAAACAAATTATAAAAATATTCGATGTCAAATTGTCAAGATCTTTGTAATACAAATTTTTCAGTTATGTTTACAGAAAGAAATTACTCTAGTTAAATAAATCATCGTTCGTGACCGTTTCTTTGGCAAAATTTCAACATAATTATTTTATGACACCAAAACGAAGAAAACACCACACATCGTCCATCCACCTTCGAAAATCTTATAGTGCAACCACTAGCGACTGAAAGTGCAACCCTAAAGTGGGGAGGAGAAGGAGGGAGGGAAGGAGAAGGAGAAATCTCGCAGCGTCTAGTGGGCCGCGCCAATTTCATTTCGCCCCGGCGTGAATGTTCACTCGCTGATTTAGCGCGGCCTGACAGAGTATGTAAACCGAATCATGAATATGATCACGCTTTTACAAATTCGCTGCGCGGGACGTCCTTGATTTACCCGCTTGCGTATGCACTTCGCCGCCCCGCCGGGCGCACGCCACGAGCACGCCACAAACACGTCCGCGTCTTCGCACGCCCCCTCCTCTGCCCCTCCCCCCACTAGGACCTTTCCTTCTGACAAAACTGCATTATCTTATCTTAAAAACCTCCAGTCCACTTTCATCCGTTGTTCATTATAGCTACTACGAATTCATATTGAAAAGCATTGTCGCACTCTGAACTGCTCCGTCCGTCGTCCTACGCTTCAGTACTCCGACAGGGCGTAAATTTTGGGACAATCGTTGATTGCGTTTGATTGACTGATTACTGATTCCGAGCGCGTCAAACAGCTAGGTCACGCTAAAGTCCGTAATGTAGAGCATGTTTTTTCCTCAGAAGCTGGCGGTGATTTTTCCTGCTGAACGGCGAGACTCCGGCGCGAGCTACCGTCGGCTACCTGGAATCTTCCTCAAACTAGTATCTCCCACCAACAGACCCTACCTCACCGGACACGCTTGTAAGCTCCCGGCCGTCTCACGCATGATGTGGTAGTGAGTGCATGTTAGTGTGTGTGTAATGGCGAGAATAGGACATAGTAAGAGAACGTAAGATCGTGCGCGGTCCAAATCGTGAACCCTTTGTTAGTTACGCCCGGCATTCGCCTGATGTTGGAGAAAACCACGCAACATTACGATCAGAGGAGCCGATTCGTAAACTATACTTCTCAGAACAACGGCTTGAGAGGACAAGCTATGTAGCTAGTGTCGAAAGTCCTAGCCACTGTCTTGAACCTAGACCTCGCGCTTCAGAGCACTTTCAAAGTCATTTCTCCGCTCACCTCTACCAACATGTACACATTGAAGCGTTTTGAATATCAATATCAAAGTTGTAAATGATATGATATTATACATAAAAAACCGTTTCCTAATGACACGTGGAGCAAGCGACGATTCAAGACATTTTTGCATTAAGTTTAATTACCTTAGTTAACGGTAATTGTATACCACAAAACTGGTAGAATTCAAAATGCTTTCCTGTCATATGAATTGATTAATTAATTAAAAACACAAATGTCTGTAGTTTCAATCCAACACTCATAATGTAATACCGCTCTTTGATTTCCGTGCAGGAAATACTTGCCCCTGCGAACGAAAGCAGCAAGCACTCAAGTCGTACCTCGCCCAGTCGCCGAACAGTCGCCCAGTCGCCAACATGTTTGGATATGAAGGTGATCTGGCTGTCCGGGTGACGCCGCCTCGAAGGCTGTTTACCGACGTTTTCGACCATCCTTTCTGTCTTCCTCGGATGTATGCATTACACGACGCGCTCACTGAGAAGAATTTTTTTCTGCATTTCCGCCGGATACAACTCCAGATCACCCAGCATGACTGGCCGCGGAAGAGCCTACGATTCATGTTGAGATATGATGTAATGTTCTCGATTCAAACATTGAGTTACTCGTACTCACGTATTATATTTTTCTACAAAATGACAACAACACAACTTGGTGGTGTAGTTGATCTTGCACCAATAGATGATAATCACAATACTCATGCGTGTTAACTGTACGCATTATATATATACTTTTCACTATTTCACACTATTACTATGTCTTATCTCTATCATGCCCACCCCATGTGCCAAATAACTAATCATGACCTCCATAGACGAGACACAAGATTGTTATATTCTGTACTGCCATTTCTTTTTTTGTCATACAACGTTCAATATGACGTACTGTGTTATCAAGCTTTGTCTTAATGTTAATTTTTCCGAAATACTGGTTAAACTTACAGTATTCATTTGTCCACTACCTCAAACAGCGATGAATCCTGAAATACGATATTGAGTACTACTATGACACCAATTTAGCCATACACACATTATATCTCTTCCCACCTAACATATATATGTACCAAATATCTTTCTGTTGGTATTTCAGAGCATTTTTTAACAATTATTAGGTCAGAGTTGCTCCTTATGATAGGTGTACAATAGTTATATGTATTAAATGCTAATGGCATAATTACATCATATATTCACTATAATAAATAAGTGAATCGAAATCTGACATAATTTATCTTAGTAATAATAGATTTGCCCGAGAAACGTGAACCATTCGTTTATTTGTCTGATTTAAAAAACTACTTGCAAATGTACATGCACCCAAATACACAAACTCATCCAAATATAATAAAAAAAGCATTTCAAGATTTAAATAACTTCATTGAACTAATCTTCTTGTCAAGTGTAGGGAACATAAAAATTTATACCCACAGTCTACGTTCTTTCTCGGTTCTTCTTAAAGGTCTCTCTTGACTGTTCTCTGCTCATACTCTCTGAGAGCTGACAGATCTCTTTTATATGTCATTCTCATTCTATTGCGGTGAAATGCTGATTAGGATAGATATATCAAACTTTTGTATATTCAGATATTTTCATACAAAGTTTCTATATCAGCAAAAGAAAGTGGGTTATATATTATTTTTATCAACTGTATCTTACGCGATACCAATGCCCGTTACGCAAGGCGAGTAAGTAAGATGGTTATCTGACAGAATATACAGCCTAGTAGTCCTCAACGAAAACAAATGCGTGCGCGTTAATTCCACCTCCTACCGGTGGTGTCAGAGAACATCAATCACTTGCACTCTGCCTTGAATATTCCTGCAATATAATAAATAACCACCGCTGCTCCATCTTAAGTCCAAGCTATACGATATTCATAAACTAAATGGTTTACGTAACGTCAGGACTATGATAATAAATAAATTTATTCTATATGAAGTAGAATACTTAATATTATATTGCACTTCAAACATGTCATTCACCCAAAACGTGACTAATGAGTCTGTCACACACTACCTCTAGCAAATCCACACACCGGCACCTCTACCAATCTCCAGCGAAAACCCTACCCCAACGACCTTACTATGCCAATAGGTCTCAGCCCTATCTGATCTGACCTAAGTAGCACATGAAAACCCTGCCGGCACACATGTCACCGACGACGAAGACAATTATATCATGACATATCTCTTTCTTATACATACAAGAGGAGTATCAGTAATTCCTAACAAATTGTAATAAATTCATACCTAAGTTGCAATGAACGATTTTGCTTGTTGCCAATTAAGCCGAAATATCTTTATCAAATTCAATTCTACTTAAACTGTGTAAATTAGATCTCAAATCATCTAGCAAAAATCACTAATGCTGTATTATGTTGCTATATGAAATAGTCTAGATTATGTCCTCTAACCAATGTGCATACTAAAGTGTGGCTTAATACGAGTAACAGATTACAATAGTAGGTATACAAGATATAAATTTCTTTTCGTAATTCAAAATAGTGCTAATTCAATAACACTATTATACCTAAATACATTGATTACTAAATTCTCTGAGTATATTCTATATATCTTGTATAACGTCTCTATCAGGAATCGATTAAACATTTACTTCGTATATATTTCGAAAGATGAAAAAGTAAAGTTATGTTCTATATATCATATAGAAAAAAAAAAAAAAAAATACAATTTAATATATCTATTATCTTCTATCAAAAACTGAAAACCAGTACATCACAACTAAACTGGACACTCGCGAAAGATTTATGTTCTAAAGAAATATCATTATGCAATTTTCAAACAAGGGAATAAATTCATTGTTCTAAGAAAACGAGGAATCGGATGTTAAATATAGTCCGATAGTAGAGACAAGTGGTGATACAATGCGGAGTGAATAGAGTAGAAAGTACGAAAATATAACAGCGACAGAAAATAAACGAGTATAAAAATTCTAATGAACATTTTGAAAATGATTTATTGAATATTTTAAGTCACTGTCTTTTTGAAAAGAAAGGTACGGAAACACGATAAGAAAAGATGTCCAATCAAATCGTCGACGTAAGATTCGGATCACAATCGTTTTCGAAAATACATTAAAAACACGTGTCAAGTCTTTGATGTCTCGACAACAATTTTTTTTATGCTTGAGTAATTTTTTCTCGCCTTTGCGTTTTACTTTCAATTGGTCAGCATGCTCGCTTACATATCGCGACTCAAGTTTCGATTCAGATCGAGGAGCAGTGCGACGATGTTCTTGCAACCGTCCCAGCATATGTGCCTGTGTTTCGATGAAAAAGCTCACTTCTCTGGTATAGAATACAGCGAGGGAGTCTGTAGCCAATCACACGTACCCCTTAATCCCATGACCGCGAGCGCCCGGAACGCTGTTGATAACCCTGGCCTTTCTCCAGCTGTCGCAGACAAACAGAAAGACAGCAATTTTCTGGCTTTTCAATATTATGTTGAGACATGACACACTCAAGTTTGTAAAAATAAAAAATTTAACTCACTGACATTCATAATACAATTTTGTAACCACCCTCCGCAAAATACCTAAAAGATACCTAACATTGGAACAAAAATGTATTACACATGTACATTGTGTAAAAACTATTGTGTATAAAGAATGTAAAACCATACTTAAAAAGCCTCTAGGCTACAAGATGTCGGGGGGTGGAGACTCGGGAATGGAGGAGGCAGGGCGGGGCGCGAAAGCAAGGGGCTGGAAGGCAAGGGCAGTGCAGAGGCAGGACGCACCTATTTTGTCGCCGACCCGAAATTAAGCTGATGCATGGGAGCTTTCGCGAGAGAGCTATGGGGCAGGACAGGGGGAATTTTTTTAATGTTCGTACACGCTCTGTTACTTAAGAACCCAATCATTCGATATGAATCGTGATGATCAATGCTAGTGGAGATACTAATAATTATATTATACTAATGAATAATTTCTTTTTTTTGAACGGCACGTGAACTGTATACGCTGTACAAGTAATTAAAATAAAATTTATGAATACGTCATATAGTATAAACGTATTGGCACAACAAGTCTTATTGCTGACATACGTGACAAGTTTCTGTTCAAATGCTTCTAATATGACAGTTACACATGACACATACTTGCGTTCATATATCGATATCTACAGATAGCCCAGCTTTCTAGTAAAAAATGCAAGTATCACGTTGCTACAGGGTCCAATCTTAACCATCTTTTAAATAACACTAATTGAGTTTTGGAGACGAATTTTGAATCTACATAACACAATGTTTGTGCAACAGCGTATGCACACGTAAATGCCCGCGATTGTTTGTAACGCCCATTTAATTCAGCGGTAGGTGTATTGCCACTCGACAAATATCGCTGTCTGTTGCCACCTCCCCTGCAGTAATTTAAATAAGAACACTAAGTTCAAATACAAGGAAATGTATTGTTCATTAAATTGTACATCTAGAATCAATCGGCAGATGTTACCTTCTCCGCAACCGTAGATATCTTGGTCCTTTCCACAGACCCACCGATTACTTTCCTGAAGTTCCTTCTCCAAGGTTTTGACCAATTTCCAATATCCTGAAATCGCCATTCCCTCGACCACTCGATCCAGACTCCTTCAACACAGTTGCGTTCACGGTACCGACGCTCCATCTCTCAATTACTTTTTACCAAGTGTTCATACAACTCGTACATATTTACATTTTCATTTCGTAACACTTAATCCTGTCGGGTGGGAAAAGTTACAGCTCAAAAGAATAGTAAATAGATTTTACGATTTCAAATTCGTGATTGTTCTTTTTAGGTAATTTCAATTCTTTTCCCTACCCTAAATTATACTGTAGAGAGGAAAAGAAAAAATTAAACCGCATACTAATATATCCGCGCGTCGAATTGCATTTCCACCTAGCAGTTGTCTTTTTCGGCAAGTGGTGTCTTTTCATGAATAATTTCAGCCAGAGCCAGGTAATGAAGACCGTATACTACTACTCGTAGCTGTTTACTACTACTGAATGAAATTCTGAACAAAGTTATACATCAATAGTGCACTTAATTTTATTAGCTAGTTTTATTGCAATGCCGATAATTGTTTGGTAGTTTGTTCATGTCGAAGTAGTTAAGTCGAAAGAAATGCTAAAGCTGGGCATGGAAGTTTGCACGTTAAGTTAAGTAAAATTCTCGCCAACGTGCACATGCTTAACGTAAATGAAATATCTCCCCAATCTTTCAAAAGAACCCTTAACCACTTCTGTAGGTGGTCTGGTAATTACAATTGATAAAAAATGTTAAGCCTCTACCACATTACATATGATTATGCTTTCATGAGTATTTACGAATTACGTACATCCCACCCTACCCTACAGATTTTACTATTATTTTACTAAATAGTAAATTCATGTAATCTAATAAGATAGGGCAAAACCAAATTATAAAAATATTCGATGTCAAATTGTCAAGATCTTGTAATACAAATTTTCAGTTATGTTTACAGAAGAAATTGAGCTCTAGTTAAATAAATCATCGTTCGTGACCGTTTCTTTGCAAAATTTCAACATAATTTATTTTATGACACCAAAACGAAGAAAACACACACATCGTCCATCCACCTTCGGAAAATCTTATATGTGCAACCACTAGCGACTGAAATGCAACCCTAAAGTGGGGGAGGGAGAGAGGGAGGGAGGGAAGGAGAAGGAGAAATCTCGCAGCGTCTAGTGGGGCGCGCCAATTCATTTCGCCCCGCGCTGAATGTCACTCGCTGATAGCGCGGCTGACAGAGTATGTAAACCGTAATCATGAATATGTATCACGCGTTACAAATTCGCTGCGCGGGACGTCCTTGATTTACGCTGCGTTGCACTGGCCGCCCGCGCCGGGCGCACGCCACGAGCACGCCACAAACACGTCCCGCGTCTTCGCACGCCCCCTCCTCTGCCCCTCCCCCCACTAGGACCTTTCCTTCTGACAAACTGCATTATCTTATCTTAAAAACCTCCAAGTCCACTTTCATCGGTTTTTCGATTATAGTACTACGAATCATATTGAAAAGCATTGTCGCTGACTCTGCAACTGCTCCGTCCGGGTCGTCCTACGCTTCGTGCTCCGACGGTGGCGTAATTTTGGACAATCGTTGATTGATTTGATTGACTGATTACTGATTCCGAGCGCGTCAACTGCTAAGGTCATCGCATAAGGTCCCTTAAGTGTAGAGTATGTTTTTCCTCAGAAGGCGGCGGTGATGTTTTCCTGCTGAACGGCGAGATCCGGCGCCGAGCTACCGTCGGCTACCTGGAATTTCCCCAACAGGTATCTCTCGCCAACGGGGGCCCTACCTCAACCGGGACACGCTGTAAGCTCCCGGCCGGTCTCACGGTATGTGTGGTAGTGTAGTGCATGTTAGTGTGTGTGTGTGTGTGTGTGTAATGGGTGAGCATAGGACAAGGAAGAGGAAAGCAAGATCGTGCGTGGCCCCTTTGTTAGTGTACTGCTCCGGCATCCGCCAGGTGTTGGAGAAACCACGGAAAAATACCGATCAGAGCAGCCGGTTACTAGACTTCTTCTCCAGACAGCGGCTGAATCCGACAGAGCTATGTAACTTTGTAGCTGCCACCATCGGGACTTAAACCTAGGACCTCGCGGTCAGAGGCTCTCCAAAGGTCATCTCTCCACGCACTCTGACAGACATGTAAACAAGAAGTGTTTTGAGATTGTCAACATGGATCTCGATTATCAAAATCTTCGAAAACAGTCTGTTCGAGAAGGGAAGCTTTTTATTTATAAAATCCTAATTTTACTTATTTTGAAACACGCACCTCCCATAATCGCCAAGTTTTCGGTACAAATTATTTCAACAAACAATACATTCTTTACTCCATATTCGTATCTTCGGAAACGCACTCAATCAATGTAAGCCTCCAATTCTTAGAATCCTTTCGCGCATCTGCACGATTAGTTATCACTAGGAAACGAAATTTATTGCAATAACAAAGGTAAAATATGTACTTATGTATGCATCTATTATATATCTATCTATACATGTATCTCAAAAAATGTAAGAATAAATAGAAAATACGTAAAAAAATTATAGAGTTTAAAATTACTCTATATAAGCGTTTTACGAGCACAGAAAATCGTCGATCGGTCTTGGAGAGAATGAAAGAAAGTTCTTCCTTTGCAGAAGTAATTAAGCAGTAGTTTCTTTCGCCTTAAAAATACGTTCGCTCTGTATACACTGTTAACGAGGAGATCATGCACAAGTGAATAGTGTAGTGCCGTGGTGTCAATGATGGATCCCAGATGGGTGGGGAAGGCCCTCCCCAGACCTACTCCAACAACGCGACAAGACAATGAACTAAGAATATTTGTTCGTTTTGTTTTATCGCACTACGCATGGGGTTAATGAAACATGAACTAGAATGAGATTGAGAGTTCTGCTTCACATGTTCAGATGCTTATCTTTGAACCCGAGTACACGGTTTTCAAGCAGTAAAGGGAGGAATAACTTTGACACTTCATGAAGAAGGACCGGTGGTTATAAAAGCGCATTGAAGAAATATGATTCCAGTAATATGGTATATTTCGACCTCACATTTCATGTTCAGTTTTGACGCATGAATATATGATAATGTAACGAAATATGTAGTAATAGGTAAGATATGTAATTATACCCAAATATTTAAAAATATGTAAAATAAAAATAGTTCTTTTTCATCTATAATGTCCCATAAACTCCAAAAAATATTTTTGAATGCAGCTATCTTGTACATGAAAATCCGTTCCCTAGTTACACGTGCGAGCAAGCGACGTTTCATGAACATTATTACATAAGTTAATTACCTTAACAAGTTAACTGTAATGTATGCCACAAACTGTAGACTAAAAATGCTTCAGTGCCATATGAAGGATTTAATTAATTAAAATTACTTGAGTTTCATTTCCATAATTATAATGTAATACGCTCTTTGATCCGTCAGAGGAAATATTGCCCGCGAACGAAAGTAGCGAACCATTGCAAGTCGTCCCTGGCCAGTCGCCGAACAGTCGCCCAGACGCTAACACGCGGGAATGAAGTCTCGTCACTGGCTCCGTAATTTTTTTATTCACACTGTGTGAGTGATCTGTGCACAAGATTCTTTCAATGTGTTAATCTGACTGTTTAATCTGTTTCACTGCAACAGCAGTCACCGGACGACTTGCAATGACTGCATCCAACTTGCTGTGTAAGATGTTAATAACTCACTGTGAACAATGCTTAAGTGTAAGTGAACATATATTTTCCACGTTTTCGTAAGCCCTCGTTCCTCTATATGCGAGAGGTGTGTTTTTTTAAAAAAGATTTTGCTGACAGGACTAGAGTATCAAATTTGTTTTTCGATGCAAAATAGTTTCTATTACACAGGTGGGAATACTTCTGTTACATTTTGTCCACAACGCTCCTTGCTATCATTTATTCTTAATTCAACTAACGTTAGTGAAGGAGGTGGGGTAGATATTCGGAGGTTCAAGAAAACATGCGCGTCTAATGCTGTGCACGTTCCTTGTTTGCGAACGGCAATCACGCACTGCCTAACACTCTTCAATAAATCCCCCCAATCTGCCAAGCTACGACCATCTGCTAATGTTTTACTGCGTACGTGTGTCTGGTAATTATGGCAGAAAGGGCGGTAACGTGTCGTCACTGCCTTCTGCATCCACGGCACCGCACACCGCCACCTCTGCCAGTCCAGCCTTCGGTGCTGATTGTGCCGGCAACACATGTCAACTGAACATTTCTGAAACTTGTTTTCTTTCTACAGAACTACGTCCTAACATTTGTAATGAAATTCTCCATGGCAATGCGATTTTGCTTGTGCCAATAACGAAATTATAATTTCAATTCTTGTAATTATCAATCATGATATCACTAATGCTTTTGTTATGTTTTCTAAATTAGTCAATTTATGTGTCAACATTGCATACAAGCTAACAGTAGATTTTATCTATAATGTTCGTTTTGTATTAAAAGTTCAATTATATGTATTGACCTAACATGGGTTTACTAATTCCTGAGTAATGTGGCAAATGCTGAAAACGTCCAGTTTCAGGAAACGAAAACATTTACTCGTTTAAAATTTTGAAAGATTGAAAGAAGTTCTGCAAATATTAGAAAAAAATAAAATAAAATCATTAATATACTCATTACTTCATCAAACTGAAGAACCGATAAAAAATTGCATCCAAGATTTATGTTCAAATTTATGATGATGTCACAAGGGAAATTTCATTGTTCTGAAGAAAACGAGGAATCGAGAATTATTTGATAGTAAATTTGTAGGTAGTGAAGTGAAAGTTACGAAACCACATGAAATAAACGAGTAGAGAACATTTTGAAATGATTTATTGGAATTATTTTAAGTCACTGTCTTTTGGAAAGAAAGGTACGGAACATCGATAAGAATAGATGTCCAATCAAATGTCGACGGTAAGATTCGGATTCAGCGTTTCGAAATACATTAAAAACACGTGTCAAGTCTTTGAGTCTGACAACAATTTTTTTTATGCTTGAGTAATTTTCTGGCCTTTGCGGTTTAGCTCATTGGTCAGCATGCTCGCTCTACATATCGCGACTCAAGGTTCGATTCAGAGTCGAGCAGTGCGTGTTTCTTGCAACGTCCCAGCATATGTTGCTGTGTTTCGATGAAAAAGCTCACTTCTCTGGTATAGAATACAGCGAAGGGATGTCTGTATGCCAATCACACGTACCCCTTAATCCCATGACCGCGAGGCCGGAACGCTGTTGATAAGCCCTGGCCTGTTCTCCAGCTGTCGCAGACAAACAGAAAGACAGCAATTTTCTGTGCCGTTTTCATATTATTGTTGAGACATGACGACACTCAAAGTTTGTAAAATAAAAATATTTAACTCACTGTACATTCATAATACAAATTTTTGTAACCACCTCCGCAAAATATAAAATGATACCTAACTTGAACAAATGTATGTACACATGTACGATTGTGTAAAAACTATTGTGTATAATAATGTAAACCATTACTTAAAAAGCCTTAGGCTGATCAGCGAATAAGAATAAATTAAAAATAATGAAACGCTCCAGCGTTAACACCGAGCACAAGGCGGCACAGCGTTCTTGGCTTCCTCCAGTGAGAAGCCTTTGGCTGGGCGCAAGGGGAGGGGGCCTTGCCCGCCCCATGCGCGGCTGCGCTCCGCATGCGGGCACGCTGGCGGGTAGGTAAGCTGCGGCTATTTTGCGGCAATGCATTCACTCCGCAGGCCGCCGCCCCGCCGACTCTGCGCCTCCGCCTCAAAGCTGCGTCCCAGGGGACATCTTCGGCCCTCCGTCTCCCCTCCCGATGCCTGCTCCTCAGTTCATCTCGCTGGCCCCGCCTCACGCGGGCGGCTACCTCACCAGGCATCGCCACACCGCTTCATCCCGCACTCCATCTCCCGTCACGCCAACCGCCAGACTCCCTCCTTGCCACGTCCACGCACCCTCCACCACTCTAGCCGCCGGCCCGCCCCGCCCCGCCCCCCCTCCGGCCCCGCCGCCTCCGCCCGCCGCCGCCACCAGCATCGCCCGCCCTCGCATCCAGTCCACTCCTCCAACCACGTCCGCACGCCACATCTCCTCGGCTTGCCGCCGCCGTCGCCGTCGCCCTCCGCTCGCCCTTCCTTCGCGCCCGCTATCGCCCGACAGTCCCGCCACGACAAACATCTCCTTTGCCAGCCCGCACTCATCCACTCGTCCCGCATCCACCGCAGTCACTCCCTGCACGCACCGCCACAGCTTTTCTGGCCGCCCCAAACCCGCCTCGCTCCGCTCGTCTCGGCACCGTCTGTCCCGCCTCACTCACTCAAATCTTCTCCCGACTGAGTCCCGCCGCCCCGTCCAGCCTATTGTTACAGGAGTCACGCTCGTAACCTGACTATCCCTGCGGGACGAGCTAGCATGCCACCTTCCATTGGCGTAACCTCGCCGCATCTCCTCTTCACTTCGCATTTCTCGACTCGTGCTCCCCTCCCTTCCCCACCCTCTTGCTTCGCCCCCGCCCTAAACTCGCCTCATTCCCGTTCTACTCCTCCAGTCACTCCCACGGGCCCCGCCCTGCCACGCCGCGCCACCCTCACCGTGCTTCACAGCTCTGCGGGCGATATTGGAAAGCACAGGCGAAAGTATTGGCTGCCGCCGCCGGCCGCTACTGGCCTTGTATTTACAAACTAGAACGTGAGAAGCGGAAATGCGAAATTCTTTCTCAAGCTGCGAGGAGCAGGAAGCAGCCAAATATGCGGGTTGAAGAAGGATTTTAAGGTGTACCGTTAAATGAAAAAGACTGATTTTCTAATGCGCTGGAATATTTTAAAAAAGTATTAATTTTAATTAAGGGACTTTTCTTGAAGCCATAATACTCATATTTATTATTTTAAATATGGATATTTTCATTATAAGACAACGTTTGAAGACAGAAGTTCTTAAGCAGGGAGAAGGTTTGTGTTGAGATAATATTTGTTATTCATTACCTTTTTACAATATTGCATTACAGGTAATATTTGTCGCACAATAAGGAAGAATATAGGTCTAAGAAACGAAAACGCATAGACAGGATTTAGAGGAAGAAGCAGAGGAATATGTATACATTTACCGATAAATAAAGGATGAAACGGCTCTCTCCATGGATGACAATATTATTAAACTCGCTTACCTCACAGGGAAGACTGTATCAATAGGTCTTTTGAAACTTAGTCAGGAAAATGGATTATCAAAGAATAGGGATTAAGTGAACAAAGATAAGCCCCACAGAAAGGCCAATTCAATTCTTTACAAAGAGGGAATTTAGAATACAAGTAACACACGTACTCTGCAGATAGGCGGCAAAGGAAAGAGTACAATCATTTTTACGTTTTGATTTGAATTTTCTGTGTTTAAATTCGTTTGATAATATTTCAATTCAAAGTTTTGTGTATAAACGAATACATTTAAAATGTATAATCAGTCTTTCGAGCATTCTAACTACCTGAGTAACACCGTTAAATAAAATAGGGTACTTGTAAAATTTGTTAGTAAGCTGGTGGTTTCTGGCTAGTAGAGGAGAGAAATAAAAATGAGACTTATAACTATTTTTTTATAAACTCAATTATTGAATGTTTGATAATTAAACAGTTCAGTAACATAGTACTATATCATGTGTTGTGATGGTTTACATTATAACATACGAAACTTAACTCTAAAAACTATAAGTGCAGTATAAATACAGTGAACAATGAATGGAAAATATGTTTAAGAAGGCTTAGAAATGGAATCTGTTTTTAATTCTAGTTGAGAAGTGATTTAATGAGGCCAGGTTGTAGTGGACTGTTTGGTTTTATTGTATTTATATTGGTGTAAAAATTGTTGGAAATGTGGCCGATATGTTTGATGATCGGCAATATATTTAGTTCTTTACAAAGTTGGAAGTTTGAAATGAACCAAGCAGCAGGTGTTGATCGTCTGAGAAATATATTTTGTACAATTTGAATTATATTTATGTTGGAAATAGATGCGTTGGACCAGATGGGATATGTGTTCTTGGGACATTAATGGTCCGACAATTGCTTTGTAAAATGTAACGGCATTTGGATACTTGGGTGACCGGGGTGAGCCGCGTCTTAGTCGACGTGTCTGCCATCGTGTTGTGGCCTTCTTCAGAGCTATACTGATGCAAAAGAAGCTGCTGCTACTGCTCTGAAGAAGGCCCCAACACAATGGCCGAAACGTCAGTTGAATCGACTGAGACGCGGCTCACCCCGGACAACCAAGTATCCAATGACTCCGGATGCGGAAGCCTACGAATACACGTAACGGCATTTGTTAAGGATAGACATCTTTTGAAGTTGATAAGGGGTTTTAGTTAAGCTATTTTTATTTTTGCTTGTTGTTTTAATGTTTTATATATTGTAGTGCTATATAATGGATCAGACACTCTCGTACTAGTTAGCTATTGCTCCTAACGTGGGGTAGCTTTGACCCTTCTGTGGGTCATTTCGAGTGAACAGCACTTTAGTGCTCCTCGAATATCCCACTATATTACTCAGTATATACGTAGTACATATACGAGAAAGTAAAAATAATTGTTTTCACTATCCCCTCTTTTTTGTGTTGTTCAACAAGTAGCAGATACTAAATAAAAAATAATAGTGATAAGTGTAGTTATTAACGGATGCGTTGAGAGCCAACCTCGTGGCTGAGGTGGCTAGAGCATGTGCTGACTCAGTGCCTCGATCTGGAGAGTCGTGGGTTCGAGTCTCACTTACATTATTGCTGTTGGTCCCTTGTTTTCATGTATGAGTGTTGTCGTGAAAGGCCTTGTGAGTCTGCTGAGACAGACGAGCTCGCAAGTATGTCTACCCTCTCGAAGGTGATAGTGAGTACCCGGCGCGGCTAGTCGAATATTGACATCCCATGAAGCTGGAAAAATTCCCTGGAAGAAGATTATGGGTGCCATTGAGACCAGCAGTGTGTAACTGAAATGCTTTAGTTGCAGGT
>BOPP01000024.1:1030029-1053044 GCA_017312745.1 Gryllus bimaculatus | reverse complement strand
CCGCCCCGCGCGACGCAAGAACACCGAAAGACCTCAAAAGACATTTTCTAGGATTTTATAGATTCAAACAATCAATGCAATAAAACAAACTATAAAAAGTAACGAAGATCCGTGTAATCCAATTTTCTTGCTGGGAAAAAAAACCGCGAGCCAATGAGAAGTTCTGCCTTGGATCTCACTATCCAGTTGAAGAAGATCAGTGTCACATCACAAGGAAAGAATATGCCCTACACTTACGAGGCTAATGACCTTAGCAGTCGACGCGCCCGGTATCACTAATCAATTAAAACGGGCTCTCAAACGCCACGTCTTTTCTCCGCTTCTGCATCCTTTTCTAGCAATACATGTTTAAGCCGCATTACAGCGACGCCTCAAGTTCTACTGCCTGTAACCAGCCTTTGAAACACTTTCTTTACTAGGGCTCTTATCCAGTTGACAGCCATTTACCCTTTGCGTCCCAATGGGACGCATATTGGACTAGACACTAGACACCAACGCACCTGCGGGCTCTCTGATCTGGGGACAACAGAACGCGAGGCCCTCGGCGGCAGCACATACATAAGACACAAAGGCCGACCAACCACGCCCAAGGCGGGACCCGAACCCGCGACATTTTGGACCGAACCGCTGAGTCTGTACACGCTCGAAGCCATCTCGACCATCCAGATCGGATGGGAAAACCTGACAAATTGTAGTCTTCGAAGACTTTTAGAAGTTGTTGGCGATTGGGTAAACGAAAAAGTTCAAAAGATAAAAAAAGTAAAACGAATATACTATGTGATTGATGAAAGCTCTCACTGAAACAGAATCGAGTTGATGCGACGAACCATAGAAGACGAACCATAGAAGACGAACCATAGAAGACGAACCATAGAAGACGAACCATAGAAGACGAACCATAGAATTGGGACTAGTTTTCAGCTGGGTATCGGCACTGAGATCTAGAATGTAGAATTTATGCTGACAAAAGGGATTTACACAAGTGTCTTTGGGGAAGAGGGTGAGGGAGTTCGTTTCTCTTGCGTCATTCTAGTAGTACTATTTATCTCTCACATAATTTCAACGTTATAATTACGAATAAAGACAATCAGGATTAGATACTTTATTGGTTTTCTGTAAACTGAAAAAGATTAATGGGGCTACTACAATACTTTCTCACATTGTTTTTAATGCTGGTAATTTTTGAAAATTTATAGAGTTAACCGAAAATGGGACATGCTCCATTTTGTTAGCGTCTTTGTCTCTATCTATGTAAAAAAGTAAAGAAACAAATTTTAGCCACTTTTGACATTTTTATACATATATACTCGTTTCTTGTAAGTGTTTATCCGAGGACAAAGTTAAAGCAAAAACATAGGATCCGTTTATGGAAAATTGAGAAAATGTTGATGAAGCTTCAAGTAAAATACCCTTAAAAGTCAACATGTCCCTATCAATCTAGCAGAGATCGATTGAAGAAAAATAATTTTGGAGAAAATTTTCTGAAACGTTTAGGCGCTAACATTTAGTACGGATGGACAGATTGACTGACGGACGGACGGACGGACGGACGGACGGACAAAAGGACAGACAAACAGTCAGAGACCAAAAAACCTTGCCATCAACCATTTTTTTCGGTATCAACGTCTTACAAAATGTGGATTAAGAGTATACAACGTGTAAGAGGAAGTAATTTCCTACACACACGATTGAGAAAAAGGTTTAACTGCTAATTCATTACCTAAGAGTATTTCTGCCGAAAAATCGCCTATTTCCTGCGCTCGATTGTAATACGTTCCCTCTAGTATACGTAGTGAGAAAGTGAAAATCACTGAAATTTTGTTAAGAATGTTATAATTTCAAATTTCATTCTCAAACATTTTCTCGTGACATGGTTTTCACACACATGCATGATCCGACCTGTGATTTAAATTTTATTTGCAAGCATATTCATTATTCAATAGTTTACATCAAATTGGCACCTACGTTTAAAACATTAAATTCGGTTAGGTAAGGGTACAATATGAAACAACGTATCTGGAATAATATCGTTACTGCCTAAAAAGGAAGCGTAAAAATTTAATAACAGTAAATCCTTTTCATTCAGATTGCAATCCAGTTAATTATTGTCTTGTGAAAGAACCATGCATGATATTTGCCTCTAAGGTTAATCTAATTATCTTATTTCATTTAACCACATTTCTCGTGTCTTCTCAGACTGATTGTTTCTGATATTACATGAGTCAATTTTGTAATTCAGGTTAATGCTTTAAAGATCATCACAGAATGGATTTCAATTACCACATTAATTATACCCCAAAAATTAGCAAGCTCACCTCTTGCATACACTACGTGGGTTATGCGAGCATCTCCAGCAACTGATCTGCATTTTTGTTACAGTTTGATAGAAGCCAGCAGGTGGGTCTCAGCGCATTTTTCCCATTCTTGGACGTTACATCGTGCTTTTTTCGGATAACACGTTCGTGATGCGCGGAAATATCCCCTCTTTCTGTTGAATATTTATCACTACAAAAACCGAGATAATTAATTCGATATATACCGTGTACAGAAGCACCTGACGCAAAAAATATTCTAGAACGAGGAAAAGCCCATCGGCTCAAAATATACGTGCCTCCTCACTGGTAAAAATAAGAATGTTTCGTACATTTTTGGATGAAGCATGCATCATGTTCGCCCTATTTTTTCTGCTTTGCTTATTTAAATATTACAAGTAAAAACATTGTTCACAATAATTCAAGTTGTGTAAACAAGCAATGTCAGAAAAAGTTTATGTAGCAATGAAAAAATCGTGTTTACATCAACCTATTTGCAAAATCTCTTTTACTTTTTAAAGTATTATCCTGAAATTACTTGAGAAAATAGTGCTATGATAGAATTTGCAGTAGTACGTGATACATGTTTCAACTAATACCAACCGCACTCTTGTAATTAATCCAACGGCATAAAAATTGGCATGAGTATAAAAAGAATAAGAATATAGATAAGGGGATGCCAATCACATGACTGATTTTATATAATTTTCTTCAAGGAAATATAGGTTAAGGGAAAAGTAATGCTGAGTAAGTAAAAGAATGTTAATAAAAACAAATAAATGGGAGAAATAGAGAAAAACAAAGAAAGTGGAAAAGAGATAAAGGAGAGAAATGAGAGGGAGAGGGAGAGAAATGAGAGGGAAAAAGAGAAATGAGAGAGAAAGAAATACGATGGAAGGAGAGAAATGAGATGGAAAGAGAGAAAGGAGATTGAGAGAGAGGGAGAAGGAGAAAGAAAGGAAATTGAGAGTGAGGGAAAAAATAGGGAAAAGTAGAGACAAAGGAGAGGGACGCAGAAGGTGGAGAGAAAGAGATGGTTACGAGGGAGACATGGATGAGAAAAAAATAGGATGCGGAGAGGGACAGCAAGAGAAAAAGTGCATAAGAGATGCACAGAAAGGCGTAGGGAGGAAGCGAGAGCGGCAGGGAGGAGCGAGGGCGCAAGCGGGCGGGCGCCAGCCCAGCCGCGACGGCGAACGGCGAAGTTAGCGTCGAGTCGGAAGCAATGAGCCGCGCGCATCCGTCGGGAGGGCGCCCTGTGATTACTTGATTAGCATTCAGATTAAAATTGTCTGGCTTTGTCCGAGGCGCGAGGCGCGACGCGCCGCGTGCAAATAGAGGTTTAAATACTTGCGCTGCCAGAGCCTGTGCACGCGCGCGCCCTTCGCACCTGCCCTACACCCTGCGCGATGCACAGTGCGGCGGAACCGCGCTCACCGAGGCCAAACGCATAGCGTGGCACGCTCATAAGGGGATTTTTTTAAAAATAGTAAGACCGCCCTCGAAGTAACCAGTACAATGCTTAACTTTAAATAAGTATGTAGGAATGTCTTATATAATACAAACATTTTAAATATGCACACATTATGATTTCACCAACATACGTACGTACCGATATATATATATATATATATATATATATATATATATATATATCAATATATTATTGTGTTGTGTATGTCTTTGGTATATATTTTTAAAAGTACTGATAGCTACTTTATTTTATGGCCACTTCATATCTCGTTGTTTCTTATGCACTACAGTTTTCAAGCAGCTTCGGGAACGTTATGTTTATACCTAGAACTTGCATTTTGTACGTAGAACTATTTATTCTAAAAAACTCATTGGAATACGATTTTAATAAACTTTAATATTAAAATTGTATCTTTATGATTCTTTCTCTTTTTTGAAAATACAAAATTTTAGCGAAACGCGATTTGAATTATAAACCAGAAAATGTTGATATATTTTTCACCAAATGTATTTAGTTTTATAAAAGCCACGATATCTGGCTTTAGATATCTTTTTTTGATAGAAATTTAGATAAAAGGCTATAGATATTTAGATAGAAACGATTTCTGAATCACGATCCGTTAGAGAAAAAAACAATTGATTATTGATAGCACACAAATATTGAACATTATCCCTACTTTTTTTACATTTATTTCTTCCTGTTCAGTATGCATGCTTTTTAGGAATTTCCAATGTAATTTCCTCTTAAACTCGTTTATCCCATTAAAAGATATGTGATCTAGGGTATGGAGGTTGATAAGAAAAGAAATTTGGGGCTATTTTTGTGAAACGAGATGATGTTGTACGTAAGAATTTGAAGTTCTGAATATTAAAATAAAATATTTATTTTAATATTAATATAAAAAAGGTGCTCTAGATTTCTCGAGCCTTATTTCGTATTACTTGCACTGAATTTCGATTTGATTTGCAACATTTGCAAGCAAACTGTGCTGGCATATATCATTGAAGGTCTTATTATGGTTTTGTTTATGAGTAAACACATTTAATTTTGAGAATGAAGTTACAATTAATTAATAAAGAGAATTCAGATATTTTATTTTTATCAATCGATTGAATATGTGCTTTCCGAGTATAATTTGTGTCAATCAGCATTCCTAGTTATTTGGCTGAAGTAATGGTTTGTATCCAAGGTACTGTAATACGTCTATGCATTGTAAAGACGAGCGCGAGGGGACAAACAAGAGTTAAAAGTTAGCTTGTATTTTATCTGGGCTAGTTTTTTATTCCCCAATCTTTTATCGTGAAATACATGTGTCAAGATCTCCTGTAGTTTTGTATTTGCAGTGTTAATATTTGTATGTCAGGAAAGAAAGGCAGTGAAATCTGCAAAGAACGCTATATTTGTGTTTATTAGATTGGGATTATTGGCGCAAAAAGAATTATATAACTTTATAGATAGCCAGTCCTGTGGCTTGTCTTTAGTGTGTCAGATAAAATGAGTGAATGATTCCAATTAATTTTCTATTTGATCACAATATTTTTAACGTGGGTAAATAACTGGGCGTAACTCTCATTCTGAGTCACATCTCGTAAAATAAGCTCGGATACTAATTTATGATGTATGAAATTTGATTAATCGTGTAGTCGAGGAATATCACGCTTCGGTCTTTCCATCTCTAAAAGTTCAAAATTCACTTTAACCCAAATAATGCGGATAATATTGAGGAACATGTCATTTCTACACAAGAATAAATTTAAAAGTTCATCAAAATTTAAATTCTAAATCAGTTCGACAATATTTGGCTAAAACCCATTAAGAAAATACAAGAGCTTCCAACATCCATACCTGAGAAAAAAACAGGTTTTTAAAGCTCGAAGAGACGAAGAAAATATAATAATATTGAGAATAGGACATAAAAATATTACTCACGCCTATCTTTTGTACACAATGTCAGAACATGTGTGAAAGCTGTAATATAAAAATGTCTTTGAAATATTTTATTATTGGGTGTTCACAATTTTAAAATTTTAGAAATCACATACATATCCATAATTAACTAAATGAATGCGAAAAAAGACTGCATGAATATCATACAATTTAAAAATATATCGAATTGTGTATTTTGGCTTGAATACAGTGTACGAAGACATAATTGTTATATTATGATATAAATAATACTTCAAAAAGTTAATACTTATGTAACCTAATATACGTAAGTAATCTATCGTAAATAAAAAAATCGCTGATGACCTACATGTTAAACAAAGACTTAAAATAAATAAAATCAAAATTTTCTAAACGAAACAATGGAGAAGACTAGCAAAAACAACTGAAGTATGGAGTAAGTCACATTTAGACGTGAATTAGATGTGTTGACATCTACGTTGTTCGATCGCAGTCATACTTTAAATGCAAAATTGAGTTAGCCTCACATCGCAATATGACCTCGCAGAATGTGTAGTCCGCGCACTGTGGCTGCCCTGGCCTTGCTCCGAATTCTGTCTCGAGAAGGTGGACTCCTGCCGTGAAGCAGATCTCCGCACTGGAGAAAGGTCCATTAGCGCTTTCTAATTCGTGCGCTACCAACTCAACACGGATTTCCACTCCATAAGTTTGAGGTAATTTCGCCGACTAGTCGGGGAAAAGCGTCAATGAAAAGCAGTATGCCGCTGGTTGATGGACAGAAATTCAAGATGATACATGACCCAAAGTACAGGTAAACGTTTTAAAGTATGAAAGATAAAATATTTTGAATCAAAGTATTGTAAGTTTTCTTGCAAAAACATTGCAGCAAAACGAGGGATCGAAAATTATTCAAAAGAGTATTATTATACTTCAACCAACAGAATTTTTAACATGAATTCTATTTATTTAAAAATTAACATCGTTTCTTATTGAGAACTATATTCTCATCAGAAGAAAATAAAATATTTAATAATAAAAATGTAATTTAGTAATTGTAAAAATGTTAATTCTTAAAGTTTTCTCATGGATATTAACTTAAAACATTTGCCTTCTACTGAGACACATCATTTATCTAGGCGCTCGACTGGCCTGCTGTGGCTGGCACGTTGCAGCTCCTTGCCTCAATTAGAATCTATGTGTGCGTACTAATTTCAAATCAGTTCAATTAATGCTTTATTTTCCGTGTTGAGGCTAAGGCTATCAGGCCTGATCTTCCAACTGACCATGCAAATTCCGCTACGCTCCTTTCACCATCTAGCAAAGAAAGAAGGCATCACTGGGGCAACGAAACTACGGATTTTTTTTAAATTTTGCTTAGAGGCATCTTTTAGGCTAGAAGATCTTTGCATGATGTAAATCTATTACATGGGACTGCGGGATTTACTTCCCTTGTGATCAAAGGCGTACGAAGTATTTTGTCACCTTTAAAAATCTACAGCATCGATCGGGTTTGAATAATGCTGCGAATTTTGGTATAACAGTCCGATTCGCTAATATTTACACCATCTGAACCACAAAAAACCTAACTTCGTATGCGAGCAGAAATTGGGCGAAAACTAAGCAGCTCACAGTAATGTAACGAGTGTCAATGGTTTCGTTGGATACCCAGGATCTCGAGAAAAAAAATACAAGAACAGTGAAACAGTTTCGATTTTGTCTTAAAAACGCAAATAGTTGAGTGTGTTATTTTTCCTATTCTGACACTGCGCGTACCGTCAGAATTCTCATTCCCAGAGCGACACAACCAACAGCACATAGGGCGTCACACGAGAGGAAATCTCCAAAGATATGGCCAGTCTGCATTATATACTTGCAATTCACTTGTTGCGTTACGGAATAACTTTTCTCTACTACTCCAGAATGTATACATTTCTACACGTTATCGCATATAATAATGATGACTATTCCACAAAGCAGCGAGAATATTTTTCTACATGGCTGTCGACATATCGGATTCGTCTTAATTCATTAAACACGACAAATGTCTCGCAGTCGCGTACAGAGGCTCTGCGTAGTCCGCCGCGACAGGTCGCAACTGTCGTAAGACATGTGAACTGCAAAAAAGTATGCGATTTGGTGTTTTTTAGGGTCAAAGAACTTTGAGTGTTCTATTATTCACTGGTAGAAATTACGGCACTCTCTCCTACGTCGCTCGTGTAGTAAACATTAATTCGTGAATAATATCACTAATTACAACAATTACAAAAACGTTAATTGAAAATGTTTTATGATATGTCTATAATTTGATAATAGTATTATGTGTTGTTGGTGTATATAAAATTATTGTCATGTTTTTGTGTAGTATATAGACTGAAGATGGAGTCAAGGAATACTCCGAAACGTTGCCAAAAGAGGATGATGCTGTATAAATTGATAAAAGATGTATAATAATAGCGGTTGCATAAATAAATTCTGTTTTCTCAAACATGAAGCTTTATTTGGAAGACAAGTGTATACGGAAAAACAACTTCTCTAGTTCACATAAAATTTTACATCATTAAGTTAAAATTTGTAAATTCAAAATTGAAATTGCATACATTTTGTTGTTTAAATATTGTTTGGAATTAGTGCAGATGATTGGACTTCAGAAATAGAACGCAGTGGCCCCTGCTCATTTCATTTCGCCTATCTGCCTGCGAGGACCAGCGAAATTGTCTGAATGCCTTCCCTGTAATTTGGAAAGGGCGCGAGCGCAATCTGCTGCGATGCCATAACGCTGCTTGCTAATGCTGTCTGTGGGAATGTAGGTTAAGGGGCTTCTCCTTCGAATGTTTCAGATTGGTTGCTTGTGGTTGGTCGGTTGGTTCGTGAGTTGGTTAGTAAGTTGGGGTTTTAGGCGGCCCATTGACTACTTGTCTGATCAATTGGTTAGATGGTTGATCTATTGGATTGTTGGTTGGACGTCTGAACAGTTGGTTGGCCGATTACATGGTTGGACGACTGGATAGATGGATGGCTGATAACTTAGTTGCTAGACCGATTGGTTGGTTAGTACGTAGCTTCGTTATTACGTAGCTTCGTTAGTACGTAGCTTCGTTAGTACGTAGCTTCGTTAGTACGTAGCTTCGTTAGTACGTATCTACGTTAGTACGTAGCTTCGTTAGTACGTAGCTTCGTTAGTACGTAGCTTCGTTAGCACGTAGCTTCGTTAGCACGTAGCTTCGTTAGCACGTAGCTTCGTTAGCACGTAGCTTTGTTAGCACGTAGCTTCGTTAGTACATAGCTTCGTTAGTACGGAGCTTCGTTAGTACGTAGCTTCGTTAGTACGGAGCTTCGTTAGTACGTAGCTCCGTTAGTACGTAGCTTCGTTAGTACGTAGCTTCGTTAGTACGTACGTTCATTAGTATGCAGGTAGATATATTGGTTGGTTGGTTGGATGGTTAGTGGGTCGGTCGGTCGCTTGATTGACTAGTCGTACCTCGGTGGGCTGCCCACACGAGTCCGTGTGCCGGAGGCTGCGAGCTCTCTCCTGCGATCAATACCAGCACGCGGTGCGGCGTGGAGTGAGTGGCGCGGCGCGACGTGGCGTGGCGCCTCGTGTACTTTAGGCGGGAAAGCGGGCAGTTTCAGAGGCCGGTGGTTGGATAGCTGCCTGCATGCAGCGACAGATGAGGTGACGTAGAAGACGCCAAAGATGGGGCATAGCGAACAGGGAGCCGTTGCACCCTCTTAAAAAATGAACAGAAAAAACGTAAATAACAATACATACAAGATTGGGTATGTTCTTTATAATTTCATTGATACTTTTATCAGAGGCTTGTGGCGTTTCTTATATTAGAGTGTTTTCTCCTAACTATCTAGCGGTTTCTGTCAGCTCTTTAACAATTGTCTCAACTCTTTACACAATGTATTTGACCTTTCTCTTTTATTTTTTGTATTGGAATCCATTTACAAAATTGCCCTTGGCCAACTATCTTATGCCTTCCAAGACAGTTTTCCGAAGTTATTTATTTTGTATACAAAGTTGAATTGGAAATATACACGACAGAAATATATTTCCTTATGCCCTACTTCTCAACTCTTTAACTTTAGTTTTTATTTCAGTTCTGCTCATCCCTCTTCTCCAACATCGTGATTCATGTGCTAGAGTCCCCAATTGCAATTGTATATTAAGTATCAAGGGAAAAGTGAATATGCAGAAAACCCTATCGTTATTATTTCGATGTGACCAACATTTAATCCAAAGAGATGGAAAATTGACGTTCTGACCGCTACAGTATTCATTGCTCCTTTATTCGATTATTTGAAATAAAGTGGATGATCAGAGGAAAAAGGAAGATTTAGATGATTGATTTCATTAACATAAGTTTGTAAATTGTTTTCAATGAGCATGAATGTGGATAGACATGAAACAGATTAAGGACCAGACAGCCAAATTCATTAGGTGAACTGAATGAGAAATCGGAAGAGTGTTTCGAGATTTCAAGAAGTGTCAATAGGGGTGGAGCACCGACGTAAGAATGATGGGAAGAAAAAGGTTCTTGCAGGTCCCTCGAAGTAAGAGAAGCAAGACTGGCGGATGAAATCAAGAAGGAATGATGTTGCAGAGGTGAGAATAGCACGCAAATCGGTAGAGTTAGGTCTAGTTAGAAAGCAACACAGACGAAAGGGAAATAAAAATGGAAGGACGGGGAAGTGTGAAAAAGGGCAAAGAAAGGAGTGGTGTGAAATGTCGTTTAAGCGCGGTGAAGAGTGATGAAAGACGAGCAGGAAAGAGCAGTGAAACATGAAGACGAAAAGGCGGGAAGAGTCAGAAAAAGCAGGAACAGGAAAGAACGAAGAAATTTCGCTAAGAGAAGAAAGCGGCATTTTCATAAAGAGCTAGAAGGCATGCGATTATTTCGTATTTCCGGACGCGTCAACGGCTATGACCATTAGTTCTGTATGTGTAGTACCATGTTTTGATCGCGTGAGATTGCTGTATTATTCCCTCGCTGGATGCGAGATCCGATTCCGACCTATGTTGGCTTGCGGGGATATGCTCAACCAGGTACCTCTCACCAGCAGGGCACCGCCACAGCTGGGACAAGATCTAAGCTCACGGCCGGTTTGCGGCTGTGTGGTAGTGTAGTGCATATTTGTGTAAGTGTGTCTAAGTAAGGGGTGGTAATAGCTGAAGAATGAAAGATCACGTGCGGTCCGTGACCCGTCTGTTAGGGAACTGCTCCTGCATTCGCCTGGTGTTGATCGGAGGAACAACGGAAAACTACCAATCAGAGCAGCCGGCTGCTAGAATTCCCCTCCAGACAGCGATTGAGTTCCACCTAGCTGTCTGGTTAGTGTCGAAAACCCTGCCACCGTCGCTACTCGAACGCCAGAACCTCCCGGTCAGTAACACAGCTGTGACTTCAGCCTCCTCGGGCGGTGGAGGCGTGGGAGAAGGCGCGGTAAAGCAGGGAGGGGTGGAAACGGGCCACCGGGCGAAGGGACGGGCACGAGAGAACGCGAAGGCAAGAACGCGAGGGAGGGGACGGGACGGAAAGGGCAGAGAGGATGCGAAGAGGAGGTGAGGGTCGAGGAAGGGAGGAGGGCAGGGAGGGTGGCCTCAGCAGGTAGCGCTCGCCTAATTAAATCCGCGACGTCGCCGACAAACAACGGCCGAGCGCCGCGCGCGCGCGCGCGAGAGAGAGAGAGAGAGAGAGAGAGAGAGGGAGAGAGAGAGGCGAGGCCACCGCAATCCTCGGGAACATCGTATCTTGATAAGGAGGAAAGGCTTTTATCTTTAATACAGATAATTATGCGCGTTTTTATAGCCCGTTGTAAAGTTTGCTCCCCTTAAGGGTTTAATTTTTTCATTAAAACTTTTTTGGGTTTAAAGCGATAAAAATCGCAACATTTTGGATAGTTAGTTGTGCATTTATACATAACGCGGTGTTCATACTTCATTATCATGTTGATGTTTTTAACGAATGAGGAAGCACGCAGAGACGAGGACTGAAGAACGGAGAACAAAATGAAATTAATATTAAGCCAAAATATGATATCGTTTTCTTAAACTTCTTCAAGAAAATGGAGGTAAATCATCGAACGCCAGGTGAATTTTATCATTTATTTACTTGATAATACTTCTGCGCCTGCTTGCCATAATTTTGTGTCTTATGTGAATGTTCACTTTTCCAAAATTTCATATGTATTGCACAGAATACACGTGTGATGAATACACATTTCCAATTGAAAATGTATCCATGTATGCACTTGATATTGCAATCTAAATTATTCTAAAATATGAATACACAATTTTATAAGATTAAATTGTAATTTTAATAAAACCAAACTCATTCCAAAACTAAACGAAAAGTATGTTATTGTTTTGCAAAATCATTAAAATGCACATTGTTATCAAGCTTTCTTACTATTTTACAATGTAATGTGTAGATATTGACTATCAGATTCCAGTAGTCAAACAAGATTTTTTAAAAGAACTTCAAATTCTTTCCTTGTCATCTTCTATTTAAAATATAAAAAACATATTTTTTTGTCAAGTTAATTTGCATTTAGTCTCCAAAATCTCAAAAAACAATTTTACACATTTTTGTGTGTTAATAACTTTTCGGGGGTTGAGATTGTTTCCTTCATCCTCATATTCTAGACATACAAACAAACTTTTATCAGAATAACAGAAAATCAAATTTTGGAAAACAGAACCCAGTATTATACATCATATTAAATATAAAACGTTTGATTCTATTGACAAGGTGAGAATTCACTTACTAATGATTACAATTAAGCTTCAAAATTTCCAGTTCAATTGAAAAGTAGAATACACATACATACTGTCTGCATTTTATAAAATATTTACACTGAATAAATTGTTAAAACAACACATTCACAAATACATATATACATAAGAACAGATGATTGTCAAAAATATATGGACTTTTCAAAGATTACCTAATTACGCACTGCAAGACGATCTATGGCTGCAATTTTTGTAACGCAAGGACGCAAAGGGCTTCTTGATTCAGCTTGACCCATTTTTAGGTTGTCTTTTATATTCAAACGATAAATACTATCATAGCACGAAGACATTTTTTATTCGACAACTTTAATATGAACAACTGAAGAATCGACAAAACAATTCCTTTTATAAAAAAAGTTTCCGGGCGGAGGTATATAAGATATTAAGAACAAAAGGCAGACTGAAACAATGGAAATTGCGAATAATAAAGAAAGTCTTTGTGAAAGAGCAGAGAAGCAGCTTAAAATTACAAGTATTTCATCCGGCGGGCAGAGCGCGGAGCGCGGGGGGGTGTGGGAGGGCCAACGGGGTGCGGCGTAGGCAGTGAGCGGGTCACGACGGGGTGGGAATGCGGGTGGGGTGGGTGGGAGGGGGCGGAGGGTATGGAAACAGCGAAAACATCTGACAATGTTGCGATAAACGGGAAGTTCATAAGGGTTGGATGATATAGACAGCGAACTGGGGCGAAATGCGTCAGTGGAAAGAACTTTCGCAAAAGGTCTTAACTTTTTGTAACATAAGCGACAAGATATCATCGAGTAAAGAAATTATTTCGATTTTGATAACTGGGCAAATTCCTGATTATTGTGGAAGAAGTGCAAAATATATCTGCTTTTACAGATTGGATAAACAAACTTTTGACAAACAACTTCTCGGTGCTAGATACCCATAAAACTTGATTCTGTCAAAATTTAAACATCGATTTTTATAGTAGTAATACGCAAGGCTCTGTAGGGAAATAAAAATAAATATTAACAAAAACAATGTGTTTAGTAGACGTAACTGGCCTATAAAAAAGCTCCAGAACCGACCCTTCACACTCGTGCAGTTGCCACATTGTCACAGTGCGAACGTGTGCCCATTCAATCAAACCAGACATTTCGACGTCAGCAATACATAGTGTTCGTGTATTCTTAAAAAGTTCTTTGTGTGATAAGAAAGAAAGCTCAATAAATATTAGCTTCAAAATCCTTTACATCTCGTTCATATTACATATAAAAAATTATTTGGTTTTATGCAAGATAAATTCTTTAGCCAATCTGTTTGCGAGCAATATACCAATTTGTTCTAAGGATGAAAATATCTCTGTTCATCCCAGTGCGTACAACTATGCATCTCGCCATAGGCTGACGTTCTACATTTACTAAAGGGCAGAATCACACTCGAATGGAGCAGCACGATTGAAGAAAACATTTTCGCAGATTCTGAATGTGACTTACGCTACAATTGTGAACTTCAGCTCGTCAGAAAAATATAGATACACACACAAAATGGTACCTATTATTCGCGTAAATTACTCATCAATAGAATGGGTGAAAACCAGATCGGTATAAGTGACATTTTGTAACTTGTGAGAAAAACGTGTAAAATTTAGGCTATATTACAGAGAAATGAATTTTCATGGTTGTAATGAACAATTAAAATAGCATTATTTTAATATTGAAACAAAGCACCACGACTTCACAGTAATATTGACTTTAACAGATTTCTCAGAATGGTATAAAATGTAACTTATACCATTCTGATTTTCATCCATTCATAATAAACCTTCTTGCCATGAATTGCCTCTCAACATTTGTTGACATAATTTAAATTTATCTTCCACGTTCCTCTCAAAATTCAGATTTCAAAATTTTTTGTTAACGCAGAATGATGCGGGTAACGCTAAATGACCACGACGCTTTTTGAGTTAGTTTAAATGTTAACAATTTGTTCGCAATTATAAGTTAGCACATCGTGTCATGATTATTTCTATTTGCTAATTTTTTTCCTCTGTGAATCTGCAATAATGTATCCATATTGATTTTAGTGTTGAAACTTGATTCTTTCCGACTTACACACATTTAGGCTTCAGTATTCATAGCCGATTTCAGGCTCGGATTATTCATATTTTTGTAAATCAATGTCAGATATATGACCTTTCGCGAAAGGTATAACAACATTATAGAACTCAAAATGAAGACACAAAACAGAAGGACCTCGATTAAGAGAACGAAAACACCCATAAACAGGATCCAAAATAAGCTCTTTGAACTTGTTTATACAGTGACGTTGTTCAGTTACCTCCTAGGTTTCTCTGTTTGCTGAAGAAACGATTTAGGAGCTGGAATTCATCACACTTTTCTCGCAGTCAGAATGAATACCACACTTCTCTCGAAATCGAAGAATGAATACCGTCGACGAGAATTCAATGAAACTGCACAAATGCTGATAACGCGAGCGTATTTAATCAATTAAGAGTATTAAATATGATACCTGAGACTCAGTCAAAAGAATAAAATAAATACAGATTTCAGAATTTCGATCACTAGGAAGGGAATATTATTGGTTCGTGGCTAGTTCTTTGCAACGTCTCAGTATATGTTACTGTGTCACGATGAGAAAATTCACTTCTCAGTTTGAGAAGCCCGGAATACGGAGTGGGGATGTCTACGTGCTAACCAAACGTACCCCCTTTACCCATGGCCGCGAGACAGGGACGTCGCCGGTAGGCCTGAACCCGTTCACGGGCTGTCGCGCCAAGTACATACATATATACATTTGAAGGGAATATAATTAAATAAAAAGTGATCTATAGAATTTAAGGCAGTAAATTTCATTGTTATTTGGATGAACGCACGTTGCAAATTCGGCTTGGAGCTTACAATACAGCGTTGGTAGTCACGCCGGCCGCAGTGATGAAACAAACAAACAATCACCCCACCGACTCATTAACAATAATCCTAACTGACTTTATCCAAGAACCCACTAAAATTTCGCTCGAATTCAATAAAATAATCATTGCAAAAATATACTCTTTAATTACATCAATAAAAATGATTTCGTCAACTAGGATTGTCGTAAGTTGAGTCCGCTATTTCAAGACCAAGGTGATTATCTGATGCTACACTGAACAAAAAATTGATTTCGGAAGGTATTAAACAACTTACATTCAATAACACTCAATTATGGTAACGATCATCAATGCTATTGATGTCACGACCATCGATATTAACCGAGATCTGTTTGATGTATGATATTCCTGCAAGACATACATTGAGCGCTCGGCAAAAACATTAATTAGAACATTCAAGAATTCTCTCAAAAGCGAAAAGTTTATAATAAATAAAATCATTGGTAACATTTTATGACCCATAATACACGAATTTCATTATGAATATTCAATGGAACCTACCAGTTTGGATACCCCTTAGACTTGGATATATATCTTTCAATCGGGGAGCTTTTCCAGGAACCGAATTAAACACCGCTCATTACTGAGCAGCTGCCCAACTTCGACATCTCTTTAACTCGTACCCACGTAGCTTTCACAGGAATTTAGACGACTAATTTAAAAGCGATTCACTTCGGTTTTTGTTTGGTTTATTGTTATCCTGGTATTATGATGGTATGTACATGGTTCAGTTACATTCACTCCACATATGTTTGTTGACTTCTTAACTGTACTAAAATTAAATTTACAGCTGGCATTCCGGTTGAGGAAACCTAATGATCACCTCCAATTAGGCTCCATTTTGGAAAATTGCTTTAGGAACATGTGAAAAGGGTACGTATTTTTTTCTCTTGTGGAATAGGTGGGGTTTCTGGCCAGGTTAAACCCGGTTAAATTGTCTATATGCATTACTGTGGAGTAGAATTGGATGGACAGGTATAATATGATATGCTGGGTTATGGTTTGGAGATTCAAATGTTTATGGAGCTGTGTATTAGAAGCATGGTGCGTTGGTAATTGTTCTTAGTAACTGATTTTGGATAACTCTGAGTTTGTTAAAAAGATTGGTCTTGGCTGTATTTAGCCATAGTGGGCATGCATACAGTAGGAAGGGTTAACTATTGTTTTATTTATTGGCAATGCTGTATCAAATGATAGATGGCTATTTCAGATAATGATTGGCTTCAAGTGAAATGGTTTGATTTTATTGTCATCGAAGTTGAGTTCGAAGCTGAGTTTTGCGCCGATGATTTGATTGGCTCGTTTGACGGGAGGAGGCCACCGCCCGACGGCGCTGAACGCGCGGCCTCGCCGCCGCAGGGCCGGGCAAGACGCCGGGGCGCCCCCTGCGGCCGCCGCCACGCGCCTCAAGACCGACGCTATAATTAGCCGGAGACGCGACCACGCCCCGGGATGTGACCCCGGTTACCGCGGTCGGCGGCGGGCGGGGGCGCGGGCGCAAAGGCGGGTGATTAAGGGAACGCGTCGCTCCCCTCGGGGTCGCGACCTCGCCCCCCGGTCCATGCGCGCTCTTCTGCTCCCTCTCCCCCCCAACCCGCCCCGCCCGCGCCACCCGCGCGCCCGGCGCCGACCCCTTGCTGAAGTGTACGAGCGTCCCGCGCCGTGGGAGCGTTGAAAAATTCGCGCGTTGCCGGCCGCGCCCCGCCCCGCTGTAAGCCCCCAACGTGCCTCCAGGGCTCAGCCGCTGCTTTTGTCCGCGGGCTGACCGCCGCTGACACTGCCTGGTGCGCCCGCGCGTTCGGCCGGTGCTAGGCTCGCGGAGCCAAGAAGTGGTTGAAATTAATCGATCGATTTGACAACAATCTATATTGAGATCACAGTAATGCATATACTAAATTTAACCGGGTTCAACCTGGCTAGAAAGGCCATCTATTCCGCAAGAATAAAAAATAAGTACCCTTTTCATATATTCGTAAGGCAAGTTTCCAAAATAGACCCTAATTTTAGGTGACCATTAGGTTTCCTCAACCGCAATGCCAGCTGTAAATTTAATTTTAGTTTAGTTAGTAAGTCAAAAAACTAGAAATTCCGGGCTCGTCAACTGATAAGATCCCGAACGTGTTGTGCATGTTTTATTCAGCGAGGTGGCAGTGATCATTCCCAGCTGGTTACTGAGATCCGTCACCGACCTAGTGGACCTAACTTCGACCAGGTATCTCCCACCAGCGCACGCTCCGGGGTCCGTTACCCTTTTTGGCTCTAGCATTCGCCTGGTGTTGATCGGAGAAACCACGGAAAACTAGAAATCAGAGAACCCGACCGTTACAATTCTCCCCCAGACAGAGACTGAATTCGACCTAGCTTTGCAGCTAGTTTCGAAAAGCCTGCCACCCTCGAGGCTCCAACCCCAGGACATCCCGGTCAGAGGCATTGCAGTGATATCGGTTGATGCCCTGAGCCAACTCTCCCGGTTCATTAATCGAGTGGTATTGGAGTGATTTTTACAGTCTGTTAGACCTAATACCCCTTTAACGATTCGTTCCCTCCTTGCTCACTGTTGCAATTGTACACCTTTTTCCTTAGAGCACCGTCCCCAGGCGGAGATTTCTCACTTCTTCCAGAAGGGCTCACGCCCTCTGCTGTTGATCTGTCAGTAAAACATTTAATGATGCGGCTGACCTATCTTCGATTACAAAGTCATCCACAAATTATTTTGAATTCCAAAAAATCGTTTCCCCCTTATCTTCCCCTGTGTAATTGATTCCTGTAACTGAAGTCTCTAGCCTCTCATACTATGTCGTAAATAATGCATTTTTCTTTTCTTTTTCATGAACAGCAGTTGTTTTTGTATATTGTATTGCGTATTGTAGAGATGCAATAGAGAGGGATAGATGTAGTATATGTAATGCTGCAAACAATCTATATTGAGATTCCGAGGGAATCTCGTTTTAGGAGCGTAATGAAGAAATTGGAGTTTGTTCCAAAATATCATTCACATATCTAACACATCCTTATTAAAACTTCTTTACAAACTTCATAACATATACCACTTGTTTTCCTAACCTAATCTAACGTTTACCACGTTCACAAACACCTGCTACTTTATCTCTTCTCTCGAAGATCCACTTTCCTTACAATCTTTTACCTATTTTACTTTCAACATCCATACTTTTACACTTTCTATTAACCTTTTTCTCTCATCTTACCTTTCCGTGCCCTTTTCGTATTTCTTCAATGGTGCTTACGGCTTCCGCGGTGAGAGTGGAGCAATTCTTCATCTCTTCCTCTGTTTCCACCCTATCATCCTGTAGGACCTACTTCACTTTCTTTAAAATATATTTTCCTTCTACACTGACCTCCCTCTCCCTACTATACCCCACCATTACATATTCCCGCGTCTCTTCCCCCACTTCAAATATCCAACATTTACTTTCCTTCGCACACATTCCGCCCAATACTTCCTGATCTTACCTCATTATCTAATCTAAATCTCTTATTCCATTTATATATCTTGCTGCATTTCTTTGTACATCTCAAAATATTTAGAGAAATTAATTTTTTCAATCGCCTCCTTCCCTTGGAACTCCCTATCTTCCTCTTAATATTTCGTCAAGCCCCAGCTTCCCTCTTCAGATGTAACATTATTTCTGTCACGTACCCTCTTTCTCTAGAGAAATCTTGTATTTCTTGTTCTCTTACCGACTACTATTTTGTCTGCTCTTCCTTTTTCACTTCTTCCTAACACCATCATCTTTTACCCCATCTCCATCTTAAACGTTCATATCTTATCGTTCTATTCCCAGCCTTCTCTCGTATTTTCCCCTATTTTTCTCTATTTTCACCATGTAGCTTGGCATGCTCCTTCCCAATCCCAAACACCATCTGAGGAATTCTTCTTGGCATTCTTGCATCTTCCTTCTTTCCTTCCATTCCCTGTTTTCTGTTCCCCAACAACAACACGCTCTCCATCACACTATCAAAAATATTCTTCGCTTTCTCCAATGAATATTAATCACATCTTGATTAACCCTCATACATGTATATAAGGGGTAATTTTTAGTGAAATAGAGGCAAGGTACCATGAATACATAAACAAATTTTCTCAAAAACCGCTATAATTCTTTTCTTGAAATATTTTGTAAGAATTGATAATACTCTGAATTTATGGCACAAGTGTCACTTTCTTTAATTTTTTTTAATTTTAAGGTAGTAAATACCCTTTTTATATAAAATATGTTTTTTACATTTCGTAAAAGCACTCGTATATCATGGTGAGGTGATGCAATCGAACAATTTTCTATATCCGAAAGTTATTTGAAAGATCATGACAGTTGTATTGGATTAATTTTCAGACTGTACATATTTACCCTTCCTAAGAATATTGTTATAAGAAGATTTTATTGTAAGATTTTTGCTGAAGTATATTCTCTAATAGCAGCGGAACGTGTCTAAATAAAAAGAAATTGAAAAAAATTGATACTCAATATTACTTTTCTTGCACAAGCCGTAATAACTGTATGCACATAACAATTTTAGTGATATTACTTCATATTGATGAATCTATTATTATTGAAATCGTACATATATCAGTAAGAAATATTTTATCATCAAGCCGTCTACTTGAATTGCTTTAAAAATGTTACATAAAATAAACAATATTAATGATAACTGAGTAATCTTTTACAAAAATGTATTTTTGGAATTGTCGCAGAAACTGTGGACACACTCTCAGGAAAAAAATACAAACGAATGTGAATAGGACAAAAGAAATGTTTGATTGATTCGTTTGTAATACACAATTTTCAGTCGCGTCTTGTTGGATCTTATCATAAAACATTCGTAAATAAAATAAAAAATCTAAATGAAAGTAAAAGAGTAAAACGTATTCAAACCTCTCCGTATTTACTAAAAAAATAAAACTGGGTCATGCCTAAAAACATGTGAACATAAGTTCCTATACAAACTTCAATCGCAGACGAAAATACGCAATTTTATGAAAGATGAAAAAAGGAACTCCGCTAGAAAGTTCATCTCTCGCTTGACTTTCTCGTGTGGTTTGGCGGATCCAGTGCCAATATCGGTTTTCACCTTTAGCCGTAGCTGCTGCGAGTTGTATATGAAAGTGCCCCATAAAATCTTCCAACTCGAGAAAGAGCTGCCAACTCCTCACTATATAAAACAATTCAACAACGATCAGGTAAAAGTTATTGGTGTTTGCGAAGTGAGGAGGCTGAACACGAAAGTAGTTCAAACTTTCCAAAGAAAAAACACAAAAGGGAAAACGCAGGATGCAGAGCTCCGCCGTGTAAAGGGTGTGTGGTAAGAGTGACGTGAACTTGACAAAGAATAAAAACTGTGAGAATTTAAGTAGCGAAACCAAGTAGCATGACGTGATATTTAATAATGATTTAAAGGGTATATTCTTATGTAAAGAGAAGACATGTAAAAGGTAAAAAAATGTATTAATTCCGTAATATTATAACATATTATTAATAAATATCTCTGATGATAATACAGTCTTAAAGATACAAACTTCTTGACAAAAATTTTCATTTGGTTTTCTTTTGTTCATTAGCGTATTATTAGATCAGAAATTACAATGAAGTGCAATTAATGCAAGTTTCCAACATTATGCACAATAGTTAAATGATTGACTCTTATTTTTCAAGATACTGTGTCTTATATGAAATTTTTTACACTATTGCTCTATCTTCCAATGTTCCACCATCACTTATCAAAGTAACTCATGGTGCTGAACAGCACATCCTATCTCGCATTATTTGTAAGTGCTCGCATTTCGCTGGTTTAATATATATTTAGCAACTGGATTTATCCACTTTTTCTTTACCAGGGCCCGGCAATAAGAGTTTTGTGTCGAAAATTCGCCGTTTCCTGGATTACGATTACAATACTTTCACTTCTTACGTTAGTAAAAGAGGGAAAGTAAACGTCATGTAGTGTGCGGGTGAACCGGGGGTGCTAAAGGTAGTGCTCTATCTTTGTGCATGTATATTCATAACTCTATATCGTACAGAAAATTTTACTTTATGAGAAATTAAAGTAGATAAAATCTTACAAAAGTTCCATCAAGATTTTGTTGTAAAATTAATTATTTTAAAGTTAGATGCTTGAAAGATTCTTGCTTTGCTCAATGGTAACAATGGCCAACAATGGTATTTTCAATGCAGGGAAGTAATTTTATTTTTGTTCAAGATTTACATAATCAAAACGTATTTTCTAGACTTGCTAGTATCTATAAACTTTTGTAATAGGATTAATACTTTTAAGAGATTGAACAAAATTCGACTTTTTAAAATATATTTATTTATTGGAGATAATTCATTAATAGCAAATTAAGCGTGTACTCGTATACGTATACAAAATTTACGGAAATCGCCGACATAGTCAAAATTCTTCTATTCCGACATATCCTCATCAAGTTCATCTGGTCGAGGTCCACTCGTGCAGGTTCCCTGACATGGCACGGACTGCAGTGCACCGTAAGTACATCCTAACATGCATTGTAGCCCTCATCCAGTAATAAATTTGCAAAAATATGTCTTCAAAATTGTCCCACGAACTACAGGGTCCTCATGAGTGGCTAGAGTGCCCCGTGACCAACCACATTTCTCCGGTGCCGCTGGTGGTCCAATAAGGTTTGAAACTCAAAATAAACTTTACAAGCATGTTGCAAAGCAGAGACATTGGTTGGTGGTAAAGATGGGAGATGTTTTCATCGGTTGGCAATAACTTCCCACAAGTACGTTCAAACGCATTGTCTAAACTGTGTCGACGTTACAAGTTTTAAGCAACAGTGTGTTCGTTCTTGAAAATAGTAGATGAATATACTTTTGACATTGGATGCTACTGTTCGAATTTACAAGTTTCACACAAGCTTATCAGCAGACATACAAGATTCCTTCTCTCATCCAAATGTTTTAAATTATTCATTATTTTCTATTTTACAAATAATTCCAATAATTTCGTTAAAACGTTTGCTTGAATTGGAAAGCATATATTTGATGATCATTACAGAATTGACTTTTATGTAATGAATTGAAAATTCGTTTTTGGGATGAATTATTTCTCTTCGTCTCATTCTCTCAGACATTTATTTACTATTACTCATTGTGTCAAGTCGGAACTCTTCAGAAACATACCAAATTCTTCGTGACAGAAACGATTGGTGGGATGCATTTTAACACTTGACCGCAGAATAGCGCCTAGATTACCATTGAGATTAAAATCGCCGAGTATAATTGGATGTGCTGCCACGGCACGTCCCCCAGAACGAGGCAAACGCTCCTATTAGCGCGAGGGAAGGCGTAATGCAGCTTGCGCTACATAATAAATCCTGCGCTGGCTCGGGGCGCGGCAGGGCGCGCCGTCGTCGCTTCTCATTGTCGCAAGCCCGCGGGGACAGCCTCCGCCACCGCCTCCGCCGCCGCCGCCGCCGTCGTCAGAGAGGTATTACGCGGGCGGGGCCTCATATTGGAAATTCGCAAGATGCCTCCGTCGGCGGCGGCGGATCCCATCTTTTCGAGCAGCCGAGTGAAATAAGACCTCGCGAGGCCGTGTTTCTGACGGAATCCAGTGGCAGAAGCGCCGACTGCGACGCCGACTCAGGGAGGG
>BOPP01000024.1:1007395-1018330 GCA_017312745.1 Gryllus bimaculatus | reverse complement strand
GCCAGCCGCGTCGCAGCCAGCCGCTCCGTGTCAGCCCCGTCGCTCTGCTTTCGCCCTCCCGCCCTTCGCCCTTCGCCCTTGGCGCCGGTTTGATCATTGCCCTGGATCCAATGCATTTGCTACCCTATTCCCGAACGCACTCCATTCTACGGCTGCATCGGCGCGCCCATTGGTCACATCCATTGCCTGCACCCGCTGCCCCCGACCGCCGTTATCCTCACGCCGCTGTTCGCTTGTTCTCGCCTGGCCGCCCCGCTTCGTCGCCCACGGACCCTCATCTCCGTTAATCCAATCGCTTTGATTACAGGGTCTTCTTTCTCAGAGAGAACTAGGACACAGTTTTCTAAACAATAACGCCCCTTTTTTACTTAAACGATAACCATGATACTGATTTTAATTTCAATTTCACTATTTCTAATACTATGCCATATATGTTCTTTGCAATTTTAAGTAAAAAATCAAATTGAAATGTAGATATTTTATTTCGAGTTTATCCCTTTTTCTTCCAATTGCAATCAGAATCTCCAAAGCGACATTTCTGTTCCTGTGCTTCTTTTGAACACGTTTATTTCTCCAAAGTTATTTTTTTCTTTTGGCAGGTTTAAGTGCAACTGAACTCTCTTCTCACAAACACTCACACATGCACGGCACGCACATTGGCTTATTTCAGATAACTTCATTTCTCATCCCAACGAGATCATCAAATTGCATCTAAATCTTTCGCAAACAAACAGAAAACAATTAGAGTGAAGGGACACTTAAAATTTTTGGCAATAATTTGTCGGGACATATTTTACAATACCCAAACAAGATCAAACATAAAATTCTTAGTTATACGTAACAGCCTTCGCTTTTTGATAATGTATTACGACGTTCCTCGCAAATACAAAAGTATATTGCGATGACTTCCTACGATATGCAATATGAAACCCAGCAGCGAATAGTGTGCTTTGATAAAAGCAGTAACATAAAGGGATAGCGACAATCTTTGACGCACAAGGAAATATAAATAAATGAAATACGCAAAGTGGAACCATCAAAGAATAGACATGTTTAATTAGGAATAGACTGAATAGAGGCATTACAAAGAAGGCATAGAGAATAAAGAAGAGTCAAATTAATATAAAAACAGCTGAATCATTGTTGAGACATAACATAAAAATAATGGTCAAATTATGCTACAAGTTGAATATTATTTAAATTTAATTCCTTGTTTTTCACTCTTTATCAAGTGTAAACTTCTTCATCAACATCCTGACCCACTTGTATAAATGAGCATACTCGCCTAGTTGAAAGCGTGTTTACGTTTAAACGCAGCTTCGTGACTGGCTTCCCGTCCTGTTCAGCTGCCCGTGTGTGGCTTTGCGCGCCACGCAAAGTCCATTTCTGAATGCGAGTGGATCGAGTCGGACGCAAGCAGCGTGAGAAGCGGGCGGGCGGCGAGCCGAGGGCGTTCTGCGGCGGGAAGCCGCGCCGAGCACGCGACCCAGCGACGTTTCCGCCTCGGCGCCGCCCGCGCGCACCGCCTCCACGGGCCATCGCCCGTCGGCCACGCCGCCCGCAAACCGCGCCGCGCGCCGCCTATCGAATATCACGCACCGCCCCGACAAACGCCGCCCCGCCCACCGCACGCCCCCCTGTGCAGGCAGCCCGCAACACGCCGCCCATCACACGCCTCGCCTCCCACACCCCACGCTCAATCGCCGACGTTGGCCGTCGTTCTTCGCACTAACCTTTACCTACTTTTCCCCGCGACCTTTCCTCCCCCTCCGCCCTCTGCTCCGTCTGTCCTCTGATTCGCTCGTCCTTCCCTCCCTCCGTCATCTGCTTCCCTCCGTCCTCCGCTCCCCATTCGTACATCCCCTCTCGACGAATGCTACATCTCCATCCATTTCCTCCTCCGCCCTCTCCGTCCGTTGTCTCATCTGTCCTTTGCCCCTTCCTTTTTCTCCCTCGTCCTCTCCTTTCATTTCGTTCATTGCCCTTTCCTCGTCCAATGCTCCCTATCAATCATTTGTCATCTTCCGTCCATTTCCCCCTTCACCCTCTGTACCTCTCCGTCATCTTCGCCATTATCGTCCTTTACCGATCTCCGCCCTTTGTTCTCCTTCCTATGTCTCTCCCTTCCTCATCTCTCTCCGTTCATTGCTTCCTCCATCCTGTGTGGCCCCTCCGTCCTTTGCCCTATCTCTCCTTCAGCCCTCCGTTCTTTTCCTTCTCCTACCACTACCCTCACTACCCTCCCCTTTTCGTCGTTTCCCCGATTGTCCTTCGCCATCCAGCCGCCGATCGCTGCTCCGTCCCCAAATGTATTCCTACTCGCGTCTCCGCCGTCACCACCCCCGTCGCCAGTGTTGCAGCCCCGGCCAGTGTCCCGCTCGGGCCGGCCCCGGCGCGCTACACGGCTGCGCGTCGCGTTGTGGGGCGTCGGGCAGATCGCCGGTGCAGATTGGACGCGCGACGGCGCCGGAAATGAACTGAATAACGCGGCCGGTTGGCCGGATCGCCACGGACAGAAGCAGCGAGAGAGCGAGACAGAGACGGGGCCCGCGAAACACGCCTGTATTTATTCGGTCGGCGGCGGCGGCGGCGTTCCGTATGCGCGGCACGCAGGTGCGAGGGCGGCCGCCCGGGCGCGCCCAGCGGAGGGCGGAGGGCGCCCAGAGGTGCGTTAATGGAATTACAGAGCAGGCGGATCGCGGCGCCGCGACGCACACGCGCACGCGCTCTCATCGCCGGAGACAACCTCGGGCCGCCTCCGCCCGCGCGCAACCCAACAATTGCCTCGCGCTGCGTGCGAATGCGCTTTCTGCATGCGATTTAGGCGCGTAATGCTTACTCTGTATTGAGAAGTGAAACTGGGGGTACAACACCTTTCTGGAGTAATGCTCAAGCTCTATTCTTGCAAAGTTTTAACTTTGTTGATGTGTTTTTGTGTATAAATGCAATCTATTGCTAACTTATCATTTTGAACGGATTAAAACTGAGTAACCCATACTTTTCTGGGGTAACCTACAAAACTTATTCAGGCATATTGTAAACTTTGTTGATATTCTTTGTAAGAATAAATTCAACCTATTGCTAACATATCATTTTGAACGTGAAGTATTTTCGAATTTGATTTTTCAATGAATTCGTTGAGTCAAGTACAATGTTTCATTCAACGAGTATAATCAAATATAAGGTAAATACTAATAAAAACTATACATTTAAATTATCATGGTTCATAAGTTTGTAAACATTTTTATATGTAAGGTAACTCCGCAATATCACATCATACTGTTAACGAATCACATTAAATAAAACTTACCCAGAGACATTTCAAGTCAGCACATGCTACTGCAAAAGTTCTCACGCAATATCATCGTTATTTACATATTTGTTACAAAGAAAATGTTTAAGAATAAGGAACACTCCCGTTCAGTAGAAGCAAAAGGCGTGCTCACTCGGCGTTATTTTCTGTGTGCGCATTCGGATCGTTAATTTAGTCTGCAGCTTCGCAGTGACTATGAAGTTACACCGGGAAGCGGGATGGGAAGAAAATCGAGAAATGCTGAAAGGGAAGGCAGAAACAGAGAAGACAAACGGTAGACGGTCACGACACACAAACGAAATTAAAACATCTTTTCTTCAGAGGGAAGCAAGTTCGTTTGCAAACTTGAGTTCGGATGTGATTTAAAACTTCCGATAACAGCCCCTGCTAGCAGTTGCCTACGTGGGAGGATTTACTGTGTTTTCTCTCATGTGCCTTGGGCGCTTCCCCACTCAGCAATTCATGCAACGAACGTGTGCAGCGGGTATTTTTCATGACGTCGGAACTTTCGTTTGGAGCCAGCCAGCAACAGGCATAGCAGTTGTTCTTATTAGATGTTATGAAGTGCGAAGTATACTTCATAGCTAAAATGTACAACGCTTATGAAACTAGGGCAAATATAATGTCTTTTAAATGAGAAAAAATTTGCTCTACATTACGAGTTTCATAAAAACCCTTGAGGAAATTTGCTTTATTATAAGATTTATTTTGAAATTTCATGAAATGCAATTATGGTTTTAGTTTACTCGACCGTTATGTAAGATATTAGACACCCGAATTTGTGGAAACATTTAAAAAGAGATATTACTAAATTCAGAATTATACAACGTTAAAATTATTAAATACCGGTCCGGATGGCTGAAATCTTGAAGTCAGCAGCGCCATAGCGCTCTTGGACCGAAGGTTCACGGGTTCGAGTCCCGCCTCCATCATGGTTGTATTTCGGTTAGTCCTTTCACCCATATCATGTCTTCTTCATAATTATCATACCGTTAAATTCAATAGTGTTCGCTAATGACCTATTTGTTAATGCGACTTTGAATCACGAAAAAAAGTTATTAGATATCGATCTGAAAATGTTTCTATTTTTTGAGTCGAGATATGATCTTCATTGAAACCTCACATATTACGCTAGCTTTTATAATTTAATTACGTCAGTTCGCCAAAGGTGCAATTAGTGAAGATGCGCTTTCAAACAGTTTCACAAGTAGGCTCTAATTATAAGTTGGGAAATGACATTATAACCAGCGAATGAGATCTAATTTGCTTCTATAGAAGAATGTGTAAAAAGAGACTTCTCGTACAATAGTTTTGGATGATATTAATTATATCAATTTCAAAATGTATATTAGTAGATCAAACGACATATCGACACTTAATTGACGGTTCAAACAGTAATTCTAGATAATGTATATAGTACCTCAAAAGTACGAATATGGCTAATTTTCAATTAACCGGTCCATTTTATCGTAGTGGCCCTCGGTGGCTCGTTGGTTAGCGTGTTGGCTGTCTACGGCGTTCGATTTCCGGTCGGGGAGAAAATTATTTGTGCGCTTTCCTTGCAATGTCCCAGTATCTGTTGCTGTGTGAGGATGAGAAAGCTCACTTCTCACGATGAGAATTCCAGAATACAGCCTAGGGGTGGCTATGTGCTAGCCTCACGTATCCCTTAAACCCATGGCCGCAAAGCCAGGACGCTGCTGGTAGGCCTTAGCTCGTAAAGAGCTGATGTGTCAAAGTACATATAAACATACTTACATGCATGTTAGCTTGAATCAAACCGGGTGGATAAAATAAGAAACAGAAACCCCTTCGAAATACACTTGAGATTTTAGCAGGATACCATTGACATTAACCAACGAAGTCGGTACGTTAGTATGTAACGGTGTCAGGAATAGTAGGTAAGTGATAAACATAAACCAGACCGTTGCTGGGAACTTTTGGTGACTAGTGAGAGACAAGCGAATAGATTCGAGTGCCATTGTGTCAGACATATATTTATATTTACACGATACCTTCTAAACGAATCTAACTTCACTGTCTCCCTCGGTTGACGGTTTCCTACGCATGTGCGAGCGAGGGACTCCTGTCTTCGGCCTTCGTCAGAGCATAAAATGATGACTTTGAAGAACGCACAATTTTCAACACATTTTTAGAACAAAATACTCCTGTGAGCACACAAGGCATCTCACATTGAGACAATTACCTCACTTTAGCAAGCGGCCTGTGCATAATGGCAGAATTAGACGAATGAAAGTCCGGAATGATCTGTTCAATGTCATTCATACAGCTCTTTCCACACAGTATGTTCTAATGTGGGAATTAACATTAGTCACATTTTTTCAGCTGCAATATATACCCAGGAAGGAAAACGCAATTTTATCTTCAATTGGCTACGTCGGACTTATTTTATCTCAACTTTTATATTAAACATTTAACACTACGAAATAATTTTAGATATTCACCTCATTACTTTTCTTTCAGTAATTTCTTAAAAGTTGTAGTACAAAATCAAATGTAATAATTAAAACAAGCGAATGCATTTCAAATGCAGCACTTTAGTAGTGCAATTCACTTGTAAATAATGGCGCAGAACTGTTTCACAGAAATGTATCACACGCGAAGCAAGTCCGGAACACAATGAACAAGTTCCAAGCAAGGTTCTTTGTGGCCTGTAATCACACATCACAGAGCAAGTTAATTACAGGAGCGGCGTGCGCATGCCCGAGGCAATGGTATGGGGGCGAGGCACCTCTCCCAGCCCCCCCCCACACACACACACTCAGCCGTCATCCGACGCGCTCACATGTCGATAATCGATAGTAGCGTCGCAGTTATTTCGAGATAAATTGAATATGGAACGCTGCCGCATATTTACCTCGCATGTGATGTGTCTCTTAAAATGTCGTTACTGGATTAAACCGGAAATGAACGTCACTCACGGGCCCGTCCGCCTCCAAAAATCGCGTCTCCTCTCATTATGTTATTGATATTTCAGCTGTTTTATTCATTACGGCGTATCAATCACTGACAACGGGCGGAGGCGCGGCGCGGCGCGGCGCGCGGGCCGCCCGGCCGATGTGCACTGCCCGGAGCAAGGGGGCGGGGCGCCGGTAAATGGATTCGCGGCCATCGCAGCGTATTCACCTGGTCACGCTGCACAGCAGGCACTACGCGCCATCGCCAGCTTGCCAACGCCTCGCACAACGGGCGAATGAGGAGAATGGCGATTAGAGGAAAGTCTGTACGATGTTATTATTCTGTCAAGGCGACACCGGGAGAGGTGGCTAAAGGTATCGACTGTTGGCAATGTAGTGCCTATGCCGGGAGGTCTTAGGATCGAGTCCCGACGGTGGCAGAATTTTCGACACTAGCTAGGTCGGATTCAGCAGAATGGAGGAGAATTCTAGAGGCTGGCTGCTCTGATCAGTTGTTTTCCTTTCTTTCTCCTATCAGGTGAATTCCGGTGCAGTTCCCAAACCTTTCCTTACTCTTCCTTGTACAATCCTGACCACTTGTGCTTACATGCACTACACTTCCACACATGGTCGGGTGCTTAGAGCTAGTCCCGGCCAGGGTGGTGGCTCGTTGGTGGAGGTTTCCTGATTGTAGAAAACTCGGATACCGGAAGTCTAGGTTGCCACCGCATTTTACCTCCCAGCGGGGGACGATCACCGCCACCTCCCGAGGAAAACCATGCACCACACGTACGGCACGAATTACTTTAGCAATTGACGCGATCGGAACCACTAATTAAATAATCAAAAAAATACCCAAGGTGACATGCAGCTGTATGGACAGTGGACTCACTTTCTGTCTCCGAGAACTGGTGTTTTAACTCCGAGTGATGCATGAGGAATTGGTGACTTTTTCGACGTTTAAGCCACAAAAATAATACAAATGAGAGAGTGGAATAATCGGTTTTGACGAAGGTTGGTTCAGCCTTCGTGCAGCCTACGCCCTCGCCGAGAGTCAACCGGCACCTAGAAGTGGAACCTGGACCGACAACCTCGCATTTCAGGATTTTGGCATTCCGGCGACAGAAGACAAATCTGTCTTTTCCTTGTGAGACCGGGCGTCACGCGGGCCTTGTTGAGTTAAACAAACGTGTCTTCTCGGACTGACTTCGTTCTCATTTACAAAAACACAACACTACGTGTATTACTCCATACATAACAGAGATAGCACCTGACCTAAGGGTTCGTAGATATGAGCAGCACTCCCCTCCCCCCACCTCATCTAGTCACCCGCCATCGCCCTTTTCCTTTTCCGCCAATCACGGGACACCCGTCCTCCTCTTATTGGCCGCCGATGCCCCCAGTGGGCCCCCGCGCCTTTCCTATAAGATGAAACACGCCAACCTCTTGGCAGCAGTATAACTCTGAAGAATGCCGAAACGTCAGTAACAATGACCGAGACGCGGCTCATCCCGGATAGCCAAGAATGCACCTGACCTGAGACCATGGCCTTGTGAAATGAAGCTTCTCGTGCGGCGCGGCTCTGCAGGCGAAGCGGGCAGTCGCGCTCGCGCCGGTGCGTGGCGCATACCGGCAGAGACGAAGGAGCTCTGGAGGAGCCGTTCCCGGGGAGACAGAGGGCGGAAGAGGAGGGAGGATATTGAATTGGGCGATACATCACGTCGGGCGACGGTGATTTGTCAGTGCGCAAAGACGAGGCCGGGGCGAAGGGGGAGGCGCGGCGGCAGCGAGTGGAGGGCGAGGGGGGGGAAGCGAGTGCGGAGAGTGATAAGAGCAATCGACGGGTAGCGAAGTTGACACCCTGGCAGTGCGATGCAATTGGCGTTGAGGGAGTGAGGCCATGAAGCAGAATCGTAGGGTTGGCCAGACTGGTGAATGAGCAACAGACGAGCGATCTCTTCAGAATGGGCAGATGCACGAATTGAAACAAGCGTCCACGTGAATGAACAATAGATGAATAAGAGGAGATGGAGTAAAGTGATACGTGGCTAGATCGTTTGTGAATGAACAGGTTGAAAAGAAAGTGAGAAAACGACTAAAAAGTATACTTAAGGGTGAAAAAGGTGATGGGGAAATGACTAGGAATAAAAAATTGACCGAGGAACGATCAGGATGGCGTGGCAGAGGACAGATAAAAGAACGCTGATGGAATGGTGGTAGTAAAAGTAAATCGAGTAACGAAAATATATGTATTGGAGGTGTAGGAGTAGGAGGGAGGATATGGAAACAATATGAAATGAAGGGGAAGCATATAACAGGAGGCATAAAATAAATATTCGAACGGGATGCTTGACGTGAAGAGAAGAAAACAGAAAAGTGACGTAGAAAAGAAAAAAAACAACGAACGGGAAATTCAAAACACATGGAAGAAAACGAGAACGAGAACGAGTTGATAGAAACGGTAAAATAAAAAGGTTGAGATAAGAGAGCTACAACAAATATAAGAGCTGATACGGAAAAATCGATAACTGTTATATGATATAAAAAGAAGAACAGAACGTCAACACAATATGTGGAAAATGACAACATAAATTCACTGCCAACGTGGGAAAGATACAAAGTCGATGACAAGATGGTGAGCAATGAATAAACAGGGGTAAACAGTTAATACAGGATGATCGAGATAGGAGCGAGATGAGATCAGAAGAATCGAAGAAGGCGAGAAAACATTGAACGAGGAATGAGCAGGGCATTAACAAGTGGATTATGAATTGTCACCATGATGGTCCTTCATCACCATAGTAGTGTCCGAGAAGGCTCTCCTCAATTTACAAGTAAATATCATCGCGTCCCTGGCTTGGAGGGAGTAAACAAAAGGTTCTAGCAAAGAAATTACACAAGACTATGACGATTAATGTAAACTTGAAGCTTTACTTTATTGAAGAAATACTATAATTAATGACTAGGAACACTTACGAACTCGTGTTTTTATTTTGACTAGAAATTCATTTCTTGTAAATTATGGAAAACAAACTATCAATTAAGGAAATAATAAAATATTAATAACAACAATTTTATTTGCATTTTAAAAAACAGTATCATTCCTGTTTTGTTGTTACTTTTGGAAGGCGCCTAAAGAAGGACGGGAAATCAACATTGCCTAATATTTTCTTTTTCAGCAGCGAAAAATCATTTGTAAAAGTGAACGAAGCAAAGATGAAAATTAATTTCACATAAAAAATATGTGCAATTAAAATATAACACAGAGGCATGAATAACATTCATGAATATGTAATACATAACTACTCTCCGAGAACCACAATTAACAGTCATTGATCTTAAACTCATTACACTGTGAGTAAAAGAATATCTCTGTGCTGGCAGGAAGAAGTAGGTTCTGCCATATTGACGCTGGTTGAAGGCTTAATAAATTGTCCGTTAAGCAAATTTTATATATACGAATCTCCTTAGTTTGTGTAATGTAATATTTCTCATAATTTGTGTTCCTTGAACAATTCATTTTTTAACAAATTAACATACGATTTATGTAATTTGCAAAATGAAAACCTATTGCAAATCGAAGAAAAATACGCAACACTTACATTTACAACACCTACAGCCGATTAAAATGTTATATCAAGATATTCTAAAGTATTTTTACAAGTTGACCTTAAAAGATTCAAGTAGTAAGTTAGTGAGAAGATAAGCATTTTTGGCGAACATGCCGCACGTTTGATTTACTAAGCCTCTGGAACCCCCCTAACAATATCTTTCAACATGAAAATGAAAGCCTACTTTATGTGACACTCGACGTATAATTTATACCACAAGGGAGCACATCGTAAACAGGTTATCACTTATATTCTTTGCAGCGGAAACCGAAATACCGAAAATAAATCAGAACCTCCGTAAATATTTCCTGTCCCCACTTACCATTATCTTTCCAACAATTCCTTTTATCAACCTACGCGTACACAAAATTTACAGGAAACGCACAAACAAACAAAAAACGCACACACGGAACCCCCGGCAGGAAAGCGCTCAGACGATCACGAAAACCATTCTTCTCCTCAACAAGTCCCCCGCGCGGCGGAGGCGGCCGGCGGCCGCAACTGTCTCACGCAGCGCCGCGCACGCAGGTAGAGTGCGCGGCGGTGGCGTGACCGCTGCGAGGCACGTGCGCGCACGCCAACGCACGCGAGCGCACGCCGCGACGCATCGCGCGCCCCCGCCGCCGCGGCGGCCAAGTTGAGCGCAGAGCGGGAGTGCATGGGTTCGAGCCTTGATAAACGGCTTGGGCGGATTCAGCCGCTGACTGGGGGAGAATTCTATTCCGATCGGTAGTTTTCTGTGGTTTTTCCGATTAACACCAGGCGAATGTCGGAACGGTATCCTCACAAATTAACGGGCCACGGACCACCCGGTATCTTTCCTTTCTTCTTCATCCTATTATCCTCTCCCCTTACACACTCGCGCGCGCGCACACGCACACGCACACACACACTTCAATGAACTACTTTACCAAACATAAAAACACCACCTCTTTGCATTTTCGCATCGTTCTATAACTCTGCACGTCCTGTGTTCTCGAAAAGCCACACCGCGGTCGTACTTTCTTTGTCACCAGTTCTACAAGTTCAATATATTAGTAACTATTTGTGCCTCCGCCCTCCTCGCCTCCGCCCTCCTCGCCTCCGCCATCCT
>BOPP01000024.1:990422-1002987 GCA_017312745.1 Gryllus bimaculatus | reverse complement strand
ATATTTGCTACACTATCTAATTCCAATCTAAAAGAAGTAAGGCCATTGCCCTCCTACATTAACTACTGACTCATTGTCTCAGCAACATTCTCTCTCCCGTGCCTAACTGGCAATCGGCGGTCCTTCCCCCTCAAATCCAATTTTGTTCCACGCAGATAATTCAATACACACAATGCTTCCTCGCTCGCCATATCGGTCGCTGGAACTTAACCAATGAATCCAATTATTCATTTCGAATGTATTATTCATTCAAAATGGAAAATCCACGTCCAATTAATTTTTAATTTAAATTTTACCAAGCCCCTCGTATTCTACTCAACAATCGTTCACCAATTTATTAATTTTGTACAATTGCAGAATTTAAACTCCCCTCTATTCACACACCACTGACTGAACTCTTTGACACCAGTATGACTAATACAAACGATTCGGATTCTGAAATAGTACTAAGACTTTTTTAAGTTGTCGTCATCAAGATGTATTATACATATGTTTTCCGGTACATTCCGTATTTCCTACAAATATGTTAATAAAAAATTGTACTTGCACATTCTTGAATTACTCGTACCATTTCAGAGATAAACATTCTTCACGTTAGTTACGCCGTGTTACCACGAACGATGCAACCCGCATCTCGCCTGTGTATTACGGCCCGAAGTGAAGTAGCGCAAGGAAAGAAAAGGGGAAACCATTTGTCTTCTGCAAGAGTTGTTAGTATATTACAAGGGAAACATACAAAAAAGGTTACGTTTTTCAAGCATGTTAGCTTTCAATTACTTTTTGCTTTGATTATTCGTCACAATGTTTAACAGTAAATGTCTTTAGCTAAACCCATCATATTAGAGCTTAGTTTTTTGGCTGTCGATGAAACATTTAGACATAAAATTGATTATACTAATTATAATACTTGTTATGTCAAAAATCATATTTAAGTAGTTTCTTTTCTGTTACAACTATTCCTAAAATACCTTTCGTGTCGAACATCAGAGTAAGAAAAGGAGGGACCAATCACCATGAGAATGTAGCAATCGCCGAGAGAATTTTTTTTTTTCTTGCAGACATTACTGACTGTCCTCGGGAAAACTTTGTCATAAAACTCATTAACTGTAATATGAGTATGATATTTAATACTTAAGCGTTAAACTTAAAATCTACATCTCATTTGACTATATTTAGACGTTTGTGTGTTTGACTTACAGTATCTTGTTAATAAGTATTTTATTTTGATTCTTTTAATATAATGTGTCTACATTCTGCGAGTTGATAGCATTCCCTAAATAGCATAATAAATTACATCTATTCACCTATCACCAGTAGCAAATATCTCATGAATGTCACGTGTATATGTGAAGAATATATAATATATCTCTGATCTTTCTAAGCGGAAAGTGAGCAAGAATGCTCCTATAAAGATGTTCATATCTGAAGAAAATATGCATATTACTAGCAAGATTATTTTTTGTCATTTATTCTCAAAATTTCGATTAGTTCTAATTAATCCAGCATAGGAGAGGTAAGAGAAACGTTCAATTTTAAAATTTCTCAAGCCTTGGTTATTTATTTCTTTAACAGACATTTCAGGAAGTTAATTTTCAGTTAGCGGTGCGCAACTAGTCTTGACTTATCGTGGATTGATGTGCGAGACACTGCTGTGAGGCAGACGTATTCAACTATGCTGCCTCAATGGCACAGTATGCCTATTGTACATATTTGAAAGTTCGGTTTTAAATAGTTTTTTAATAATTTGGCTTTTTATGTATATATGCTCGTTAGACAATGTTTTTGCCTCACGTCCTTTCAGTAGTTACCTCTCAAAGTAGGTGATATTCGGATAGTTTAGATTCATTTAAGATCATGTTCCATTCCGTACTACGACAAACCTTTCTTGGTGGACCGATATTTGATGAGTTACGTTTTAATACAAGATTCCAAGTCTAGTTAAACAAAAAAATACTTGTAAATAAATGATAAGCTTCATGAATAATGTTTTTATTTATATGTGTGCAAAAATATTACGAAAATAACTTAATATATGAAGCAATAAAGACATTTTACTTAGTTTCAGGGCTACTTTTCACCATTTAGTTTAGTGTCCATCCAATTCACATTACTGAGAAACTCTTCGCAATATTTCGTTCAGACATAACCAATATTTTTATGTGATGGCGTCCACCAATGGAGCGAGGGGTGCAATGGTGCACCGACCAATGGGGATACCCGTTTCAGCCCTTTCCCCTCTTCACCTCCCGCGCAACCGGTCCCTGAATATTGCACTGCAATCCGCGATTCGGCCCGCCAGCTTTATTGACCAGGAGATTACCTTACGTGATTGATTCGCGTTTCTGATGCGTCTCCATATAAAGTTTTACCCGATGCAATTTTACGCGGCTTAGTTGCTTATAACGCACCTAAATCGAGGGCGGATTAAAATATGAAGAGTCTCTATAGAAGAAAATCAATTTGTATAACCAGTCACCATGGTTACTTTTTTCTTTCAGTGACACTTCAAAAGCCAGCTTTTTTTATCTTTTGTGAATGGCTCTTTTGAAAACGAGATAAGACCGTTATTATCAACATTTAAATTTTTGATCGACGATGTTCAGCAGAAACCTCACGCAACGAGTCCAAGCCACAAAGAGGAATGCACTCCGTGGAAAAAAACCGTCACCGTCAGGCAGACACTCTGCAGGCTACACGACAGGAAACAAAGGCGGGTGGCGGGAGAAGCGTGCAACGCCGTGTCACCTCCGCCGGAGACGAGGATTATTAATAAAGAAGCGGGAACCTTACCTGAATCTTCATCACCGCGACAGTTTTTGTTTCCTTTGCCCAGAAACGGCTGGCGCTTGTTTTGGAACTCCGTCGCGGGCCTGCCAACTTCTGTTACAATTAGAGCCACCCCGTCCCGCGCTTTCTCTCGCCACTTCCCTTCTCCTTCCCCTTCCTCTTTCCCCCTCCCCTTCGACGCCCGCTGTCCCTTTCCCCGCGCCTCTCACAGATTCCCTCTACCGGCCAGCGGGGTGTACTTTACGGAGGCGACAAGTTCTCGCGCGAATCCGCATTAAAAGTGGGAGAGCTCGGGGGAGTGCTGGCGGGGAGGCGGCGAAAGAGAGAAGAGAATCGGGAGGAGTGGAATGAGACGGGGAGGCGCGGAGCGATCAGTGCAGGGAAATGTGCGCCATATGGAATAAAGTAAGGCAAGGGAAACTGAGGCAGAAAGAGAGTGGGAGAGAGGAATAGTAGAGGACAAGGATAAATGCGAATCTATTCCTGGGCGAGGAAACACTGGTGAGAAACAGAAGTCAGAGAATAAATGTTGTCAAAGAAGGTAGATATGGCAACGAAAAGAGATGGAAAGCTCGAAAATTGGGCATGGCAAAAATGTTGGTAAGGGAGTTAGGAAAATAAGGCGGAGGAGGCGAGAAAATATGTAAGGAAAGAAATGGGTGTGGACAAAAGAGCGCGAAGAGTCAAACGGGCCACAGTGAGGCGGAAGAGTTGAGGGCGAGGCGGTTAGAGAGGAGGTCGTGGAGTGGAGGTGCAACCGAAAAACAAAAGCAGCACGCCCCCCGCCCGCCGATCCAGCTCCGCCCACTGCTCATGGCTCCTCGTGGAGTCACTCGCCCCTCCTCCACTCGAGCCCTTCACTGCGCTGCTGGCGGGGCGCACTCTACGCGCAATTATGCGCTCGCCCCTTCGGATCTTAGAGTCTTTCAGCCATTCTTCAAATATACGACTTGGACAAACTTACGATTTATAACACTTATCTTAGACGAAAATATTTCATATAATTTTTGTTTCTACAGTAGAAGTTGAGTTCAGTACAAACACTCCCGGTTAATACAGGTTTTGTCAAACAGTTTTACCGATATTTGAAATCAAAATCACAGTCAATTATTTAATTAATTATAATTCAATTAATTTGATTTGATTGATATTACCCCAAAACTGTGTAAATATACAATTAGTATGCACTAATATGCGGTTTATGAATGTGCACCCAGTTTGGGAGCTTTACTGGAGATTTTAAATCAAGTGTTAAAAATAAAAACAAACGTTGAAATATTCGTTTGTCGAAAACTGGAACAAAATAAAATTATCCCAAAACAGCCCGAGGAACTATTCTAAGAAGTTCAGATTTCGCAAGACTACAGAAAGATAATTTTTTCAAAATGAATTTGAGAATCAGAAGGGCCAAATATCTTAACGTTTTTCATAATTTATTAAATCAATGGAATTTAGATTGTTGCACCAAGAATATATATAAATGAAAGAAAAGAAAATTTCCACCAACAGACTTCCTTCAGAAATTTTGTAACGACTAAACATGCTTTTGTTTCTTCTTTATGTATGCCAGAAAAAAATAAATGTGTGTGTGTGTGAGAGAGAGAGAGAGAGAGAGAGAGAGAGAGAGAGAGAGAGAAAGAGAGAGGAATACGGAGACATTAGATAATGAAAAGTAGGTAAGAATTGCTTAAAACAGAGTGCACAAAGAATGAAATATCACAGGACTAAAAGATGGGGAACAGTTTTATATATGACTTTAGTTTAAAACAATACATAGCGTCATTTACAATCTCATCAAATACTGCTTGCGCTCGTCTAATTACTCAGGCAGCGGAGGTTCTGCTATTGAGATAAACGACATCAGTTTCACCCGGAAAAGCGTTTCACATTCTTGGAACTTCCGCTAACGTCACCAACTCGATGATGAATTCCAATAATGAACAAGTTGTTTCGTTCTCGTAATTGCCTAACAATTTATTTCCACGAATACCCAAAATTTTCGGAATGGTTTTCCACACAACATCCGCAGAAAAAATGTTAACACACATGATACGGGGAATTCATGGCAGACAAGTTACATTGAATTATGAATTTCCGAGAACTGCAAATGGTTTTTCTTTTCAGAAATACGTCGAGTGAAAATGTCACGCTTTTTTTGCATTTTGAAAATGTCACGCATTGGACATTCATTGCCTGGATGATGGGAGTAATAACAAACAACTATAATTGTATTATGAGATGAACTAATTCAATCAATGTACATTTTCTTAATATCTACAACATTCACTCCATGTACTGTTCATTCACTCTTTATTCTCAAATTATTCTACAGTTTTGCTCGTTTACACACTCAAATAAATTATCGAACCTTGCACATTTTAAACAATTCCGTTCACAACAGACGCCTTACGCATTACACGCACCCTGACCTAAAGTTCATTTCACCATTCACTCTCACCTTCACACTACTTCAAAAGCAGATATGACAAATGTATCCTCAGCTTTCAAAAATTGGTCTGTTATAATAGTATTTACCATATTATCATATTACTATTCATTTATATAATTATCAAATTAATATGAAAATAAATAGTTGCTAGAAACAGATTGAACTAAGGAAAATGTGAAGCATGGGAAGGAACGATTAAATAGTAGACCCCTTCTGGTCTACCACTCTGAGCAAGGAAATTGTGTATCGGTCTGCTGATGGAATTAACAATTTTCTCCGTGTTTTCTGGTCTGATTTAAAACCTTAAATTAATAAATATAATGAGTTTAAAGACATATTTCGATTCCGATCATCTCATCCCTTCCACTCTCCTCATCCCTTCCACTCTCCTCATCCCTTCCACTCTCCTCATCCCTTCCACTCTCCTCATCCATTCTACTCTTCCCATCCATTCCACTCACCACATCCAATCCACTCATCCTCGTTCACTGCTGCAACGTTCCCACGAAACGTCCCCACCGCCCTCGTGGGAGCCTCTTCCCCGCACGAGCGCGGTTTTCGCAGGAGGCGCTGCAGTAAGTCTCGGGCATTACCGCGGGGGCCGCATTCGTTTCGCGCGCGCGGGGCGCGGGGCGGAGGGCGCAGGTGGGGCGTGAGGCCGTTCGGGAGACGCACGGCACCGGGGAGCGGGGGCGTCGCCGCCGCCGCCGCTTTGGGCAGGTGGCGCGGAATAATCGCGTGCGGCGACGCGCGCCGCCGCCGCTCTGCTCGTTGAGCTAACTTACGCGGTGGCTTCTGCGCCGTCGCCGGTGCGAGGGCGGGCGGACGGACGATACGTCTTTGGGAACGACTCGTGTTGCACGCGAGAAATAAATAAATAAGCTGATTACAGTTAAACGTGATGCGTTTATTTAAACGTGAAAGTAGGTTCAGAAATACAATAATATTTAATAGATTTATGTTGTTAAATAAAATGTACATTTAAAATAAGACTTTCTGTCCGTCAGTTAATTACTATGTAGTCACGATTGCGATTGACCACAACAATTTCCTCCCATTTTGATTAAAACCTTCAAAGAGGCTGAGATGGCTTACGAAAACGATCGGGGGATCCCAAGTCCGACGGTTGATTTTCGATGTAAGCTACCTAACCAGGACGAAGTCAGCCAGTTTTCTAGGAGAATTCCAGCAGCTGGCTGCTGTGCTTGGTAGTTTTCCATGGTTTCTCCGATCACGAAGCAACTGCCCAACAAATAGAGCAAGTATCGCGCGAACTTCCAGTTCTCATTCTTGACTCACCCTCTCCCCTTACAAAACACTTCAATGCATTGGGGAGATACCTGGAGTGGTAAAAAATGAAATTCAGCCAGTAGGTCAGCGCCGGATCTCACGCTCTAGAAGTAAACTCTATCACCCTCCAGCTACAACATGCACTACACTCACAGGACTAATGACCAAAGTAGTTGACGCGTTCGGAAACACAAATTACTCACTTTCTGACTGTCACTGTGCCCTTGATCGGCAAAGGTTTTCTTACAAAGGTTTGTAATAAGATATTTACATCAATTAAAAATATAAAATTTTGGAGGGTCTTCCAAGGAGCGAAATCATATTAATAGTTTCGAAATTTAACACTATAAATATATACAATAACAATAATATAATAAATATTTCCATAATTTAAATGTGAAAAGAGTCAACTTGTGGTATTAATGTCAAACGATTGCTAATTATGGTGAGTGTAGGAGACGTTTACTATGACGAGACTTGACTCTGGGAAAATGATTGAAGTTTTGCCGCGATTAAATACTGTATCGGAGAGACAGGAGGGTAAGAATGAATAGAATCTTAATGACAATTTTGCCATTCAGTTCTTTAACGGTTCTATAGTAAGCACTTTGAAATTTGATTATTACGCACGTTCCTTTTAATGCACTGCGTAGAAATTTATTTTGAAATACTTACTCTCTTATCAGAACTATTTATGTGTGGATATAAATGTACGTTTCTATCGTTTAGATGCTAGCATTTGAACGCATCTAACGCAGCTAACTCTTAAGCGGAGTATCGGTGATTACATTCTCAGCGATATATCTATTTACAGATAAACAATAAAGTATTATATTACTCGTCGCTGCCAGTGTCATCAGACAACATTAATTTACAGCCTGAATTCACTACGTGTCTATGAGTATGAGTGTCTTCTCAAGGTGTAAGGTCCAATAAATTCGTGTTTGTCTTCAGAATGTTATTAACGAAAACGTGTTTTTATGAAACCAAGATAATGGCGAGCTGATGAGCGTCGCACAAGCATTTCCGTCTGTGTTCACTACAGAAGCAAAAATGTAGAAGTATTCGAAAGTTTTGTGAGCTAACACAATACTTACAAACTGGGTATCGCCATCAGGGTTTCTGTAGTGCTTCTAATCGGGAGGTCTCAGTGCTTGAGCCCTGATGGTGGCAGGACTTCTGACACTAGCTAGATAGCGCGGTCGAACTCGCTGTCGGGAGGAGAATTCCAGCGACCGGCTGCTCTGATCGGTAGTTTTCTACAGTTTCTCCGATCAACACCAGGTGAAGGCCGGGGTAGTACCTTAACAATCGGGACACGCACCGCACGCGATCTTTCCTTCCTCTTTCTGTTCGATCACCCCCCCTTACACTCACTTTCACTACACTATCACACTTGTCTAGAGATCACTCTGGATCTCAGAGCTTGTCTCGGATGGAGGGAGATACCTGGTTGAAGAAAATGCCCGCAAGCCGATGTAGGTTGGTGCCGAATATCGCCAGCCAGCGAGGGAAGATCAACGTCAGCTTTCATGACTAAACTACACTTCCGGAACTAATGACCTGAAGAACTGGAGCGCTCTAAACAATCAGTCAATTGAATATCAAGCAGTGTGAAAGAGTTTTAAATACTTGAACAAGTCACGGAAAATAATTTGAATAACGGTGTTGATGAATTTCTCCTCTCGGAACAAATTTTCTCGCGTTATTTTACATACAACTTCCTATTATCTGCAATGTATTTTAACAAATTATAAATAATTTCTACTTTTGTGTGATTTTAATCAACGACTACCCGCAAAGCTATTCCAACGAAGAAATGTATCATCAATGAAGGTTATAAAATTTGAACTTAATGTGAAGAAGAGCGAACAAAGATGCCAATGAAACTCCTAGAATGGGATCAAAGGATTCCACTGGCGCACATTTTAGAAGTTAACAGGTAATAGAGTTCAAACATTGACATCTACAGATCTTAAGTGCAGTCGTTAAATGTCAAGGAAACACAACGGAAATGAGAATAAGTGTGGCTCTGCAGGCGTCGATTCCCAAGGCAGCCATTTGTTAGGGACAGGAAAGAGCAAATCCCGATTTATCTGAAAAGCATCCGATTCTCTCTGGTTTCGAGAATCATACAGAGAGACCTTTTAAATGCATTTATCATTCCTACGGAATGGGACGCGAAACTTATCGTCCATATAAGAATGTTCTCAGTGAAAATAGATAGATTTCAAAAACTGGTCATTTATACATCTGAATAAGATCAACATCGCAAGTTGCATTGTCATAAAATGTGTTGTTCTGATTGCAAAATCAGAATAACCAATTTGAATTCTAATCGATATGGAGAACAGCTTTTACAAATACCGTTACCCCAATTTTCTTCGTATTCACGGGAAAAAAGAAGCTGAATACAGAAGCGGTAACGGGGAAGTCTACGTATAGATTTGCACCAATACTTTAGACTGCTCGACATAGATTTAGCCATTCCTAAATGCAGCAAGTTTCATTGCCTGGCAGAGGATTTTCTACGGTGACATGACACTAAAATAGTACTTCATTCTTTTTACACGCCATTCTTATTTTCTTAACTCTTCAGAACATACAATTCGCTCTTCGATTTCCATCCCGTCCTTACAACTCCCTTATGAAAACTGTCACCATAATGCTGGTTATTTCACGACGATGTTCAACCAGGGGTCCTCCCCCAGCAGATCTTCTCCTCGCATTCACCCCATTGGGATTTGCCTTATTGAGCGCACCCGGCCATCAAAAGCCATCGTGTTCTTGAAAGCGCGCTGCAACCGGTGGAAATTCGGCCTCGCAGAAGGCCCCGACTCGCCACCGCAACCGACGCAAACACGGCACCTGGTGGTGAGGAGTAGAGCCGACGAAAGAGAGAGAGGCGGGTGAGAGAGCGGGCGGGCGGGAGGGGCGGGCGGGGAGGGCGGTGCAGGGCGGGAGGAGCCGAGTTTGGAAAGGCGGAGAAGGGCGGGGCAAACGGAGCGTTGACTTCACATCGCTTGCTCTGGCAACACTTGGAGCTAAGACAAACTGAAGTACGTTATGAGCAAAAGGCGTTCGCTGGGCCATAAACATTGAAAACTGGTGAAACTTCTTTTTCTTCCCCCCCTTCCCTCACTCCCTCTTTCAGATCCTGTTCACCCCTCATTCCGTTTCTTAACCCTCTCTCCCTCTCTTCTTCGACTCGTTATATTATCTTCTCGTTCCAAAACTTATTACCGACATAATCATAAAACTTCCCTGCTTCTTTCTATTTCGGCTTATTCCTCATTCTCATCTTCCACTTTCCGTACTTGAAATCTGCTCACCTGTTAACTGGGAGTTTCCATCCATCTAACCTAATTTGAGTCCTTTTCATGTCCGATTAAAAAAATCGATTTTGAACGGCATATCTTCTGTTGTGTAAGGGCACGTACACTTTGTAATAAGATTGCGCATATAATTTCAATAGAAACAAATATATATTTTTTAGAAATTACAAGATTGTAATTGTTTGCTGACGTCGTTCCAGAATGTAACGTGCTAGCTTAGTGACCGCGATTTAACTGTTCGTTGTGCTCAGAATCTCGCCGAACCAGGGAGTGGGCGGATGATGGGTTTGACCTAGGAGTTCGGTCGTCCGGGAACCTACGTCAAGCCGCCGTTGCTAACGCCGGGGCCCGCCACCGCGGGGGCCAGCGGCCGGTGTAACGGGCGATAAGAGCCGGGCATAGTTAGTCTGCAAAGATTGGAAGCCGGTGCAGGACGTCGTTTGCGCAAGGAAGCGGGCGGCGGAAGACGGCGGCGGCGGCTGTGAAGAGTGCGGCGAGGTGCGGCAAAAAACTATCACAATAAAAGCACCGGCTGCGCGGGTGGGTGGGGGGCTGGGCGGGGCGGGGGTCGGCGGCGGATGTGTGGGGGCGGAGGAGGAAGACGAGTCGATCGCGGCTGGGGACGCGGCCGCGCGCTGCCTCGCGCATTCTCACCTGCTTCCCTCGACGGCCGCGAGCGCTTGGCAGGACGGCGCGACTAACGTACTGAAAGAATCATTTTACGTAATTCGCATTGAATGTTAACTACACATTATAAAGTATTGGAAATACAAAAATTAATATCGATTTTTATATATTTTCAAAATGTTTTCATTTTGCCTCCATCTTGTTTTCGCAAACAATTTTCGATGGCATTTTAAAAAAATATTTCCATTCAATTCGTTCCCATTTTGATAACAAATATTCTTTAATCGTACATTTGTGCGATATAGTATTCCTCAAGATATGTCTATACGTAAGTCAATAGAACATCTATTTTTCATGAAAATATTTTAGAAAACATTAAGAGTTTTTATATTGAAGTTTAAATTTTATTCCAAAGACGTGAGAAATAGTAACTATTTGAGAAAGACTAGAATCATTCCAGAATATCACTAACAAAACACGTTAAGGAGACCTTTAACTGTCGGTTATTTAGGACAGAAAATGAGAGAGGTCATTACAAAAAGAAGGAAACGATTTGATGTGTATCATGGGTACATTATACCCGCTCCAACATCATTAAAATTGAAGTTATCTCAGCTATAATAAATGTTTTCGAGGCGGATAAGAAAATGAAAAATGGCGAATAATTTCCTAATAGCGTTAGTAAGCACGATAAATGACTTGCACGTTAATAGACACGTATTTCAAAAAGCAATATGGCGTCTTGACGTCATTGTTAATGCACTGACAACTCAAGAAATAGTTAAAAAATACTTAACATGCTTAGTTGATTGCAATGTACGCTTCTAATTTCATTCAAAAGAAACAATTAGACAAAATACTACTAGTCACGTCCAGAAAGTTTGGAAACTGGTAACACGATACATTTTTAAATACATCCGATGTAATGGAATACATTAAGCTTGTATGTGGGGAGATTGTGTGAGAAGCGATACTAATGCAATTAAGGGTGGACAGTAACAAACAGATCAGACATCTCGTAGACCACTTTCGTTCATTTTTTCACGAAATCAGACTAATAGCGACAGATCTCTCGTCCAGGCCATGGGTGTTGTCGGCGAACGAAGGTGTAGGAGAAGGCGGAAGGGGCCGAGCCGAGGAGGGAGGATGGGAGGCGGGGCGCACCAAGGCGGCCCGTGGAGAGTCAGTGAGAGCCAAAGAGGGCGAGAGATGAGAGCTGGAGAGAGTGAATCGGCGGCGGCTGAAGAGAATCGTGGAGCGCCAGAGGCTAGACGGGGCAACCGGAAGGACCAAGGCTGACCACGGAGAACCGAGGCGAAGAGCTGGGAAAGGGTTCGAAATAGAAAGAGCCGGATAGGCCCGGAAGGGTGTGGGAGACCCTGGAAGGATTCATGAAGTTTGGAAGGATAAGAATGATCCCGGAAAGATCAGGAGACAGAACGGGCCGGGTAGGGCTTGCGTTGGCCGGAGGGGGTTAGGTCACGGTGAAGGACGAGCGGCAATGGTCTAGTACGAGAAAGGAGGTGGACAGTAAGGGACACCAGAGACTAATCGAAGGGCGGAAGAGGGGCGAAAAGATCTGGAAAGGGTAAAAGTGGCACAGAATGCCTGGAAAAGACGAACAGAGACGCACAAAGGCGGACGATGACGGAAAGCGAGGGTCAGGGCTGCAGATGTTTGTGCAGAACTAGTTAAACTCGGGTAAGGTTGGACAAAATTGGACCGGATTGGATCGGGTTGGACTGGATTGGGCCGGATTGGACCGGATTGGACCGGATTGGACCGGATTGGACCGGATTGGACCGGATTGAACCGAGTTGGACCGGGTTGGACCGGATTGGACCGGGTGAGACAGGGTGAGACAGGGTGAGACAGGGTGAGACAGGGTGAGACAGGATGGGACATGTGGGACAAGGTGGGAGAGGGTGAGACAGGGTGAGACAGTGTGCGACAGGATGGGACAGGTGGGACAAGGTGGGACAAGGTGGGAGAGGGTGGGACAGGGTGAGAAAGGGTGAGAAATGGTGAGACAGGATGAGACGGTGTGACAGGGTGAAGTAGGGGGTGACAGGGTGAG
>BOPP01000024.1:966218-985702 GCA_017312745.1 Gryllus bimaculatus | reverse complement strand
ACAGGGGAGGCAACGCTGGATGGCAGCAGAAATGACGGCGCAGGAGGCAGGCGAGGGTGGTGTGTCGAGGGTCAAAGATTCCCACGCAAGCGGGACGTCTAGCTACTTCACATTCCGGAGAGGTTACTATTGAGCGACGAAATGAATGGATGAATTCGAGGAATACTTGAACCACGAAGGCATCTTTACGATAAATGCATATTTCTTTGACTAGAAATTACTTTACACAGAAAACGTATATAGTATTCATTTTAACTGTCAAATATTTTAGAGTAGTTCAGACGTACACATTCTAAACGTAAAATAAGATATTTATAACTATTAATTAGTCAAAGTACCTAACTCACACAAACAATTCTATTAATAAATTACTATACATTTATTTTGTCTTCAGAAATATTCACATTAGATAAAATCTATTTGAGCAACAATACAAAACGTGTATGAATCATACGACTAGCCCAAAGTATATTATGTATTCAGTTAAGAATGCAGTAAGAGGATTTAATTAATTTCACATTGTATTCGTAAAGGAAATACTTTATAACAATAAAACTGTTTTGATATTTAAAATAACACATCTGATATTAATATAAAATTATATGATGCGTTCCAATTTGAATGACATATCTAAAACTAATAAGCAGCCTAATGGCAGACTTCAACACACACGTGGAAGATAAAACTTACTTTCATAACTATTTCACTTTTGTGTCAAATCACATAATTTTTATTCAAAAGCAGGAATACTTATTTTTTTAAATTCTCGATAACGAGTTGAAAATAATTATCATAGAAAAGTAAACAATAAATATATATTCTGCTGTTTCTATAGCATGAATATTCTCCTGCGATCCTTAGTCCAAAATAATTACTGAAGAATCGGGATTGAAAACAAAGCTGTTAAAGATAACCAATAATAATAATAATAATAATAATAATAATAATAATAATAATAATAATAATAATAATAATAATAATAATAATAATAATAATACTGATAAAATAAATATTTACCTTATGGTTGCTTTCGTCCCACAGTAATTCAGAAAATAAAACAAAAGTTACCGCATCACCAGTAAATAAATATTCTTATCAACTGAAATAATTGTAACAATTCCATTGAGACACACATCGTATAGTTACCAACTAACACAAGTGTGATGCCACTACTCTACTATATAATGATCATGAAATAAATATCACCACACTTAGAATCACGATATTTCTTGGGGCCCTTCAAAAACACATACTCAGGAAATCCAGTGGTATCAAACAAAACCAAGAATAATTTCATTGAAAAGTATCAACGCCATCTCCTTGCGCTGTGGCCAGAAAACAATGATAAAAATTTATTTTTGTAATGAATATATAATTTTGACATTAGGGAACAAATTAAAAAGTGAAAGTTATGACCTAACGTAAAAGATTAAAGAAAAACTGAACGTAGTAAAAACGGGTCATGACATTAGGGAACAAAAAATAATGTTTCATACCTCCAAGATGAAAGTAGGTGCTTTTAAAGGAAACAATCATGCTTAATTCGAAAATCATTATAAAAAAGTTTCTGACATGCAAGGTTTAAAAGATAAAAACATATTTATTAATTCAAATAAACAAAATCCTATTCTAATTCCCACATTGTCACTGCGGTTATATTATTATAAAATTTTAGAAGCAAGTTTCATACGGGATAAGAACAAGATAAGAAAGGAATACACATATTCGTGAAATAATATGCAAATATTAAGATGGTTTGTTGGTATTCTCCACAACAATGGTAGAGCGAATGACACTGATTTGACTTTTCCCTACAACCACAACCTAAGGTTCGATGTACAGGTGAGAGCTCTAGTAAGCAGGCCATGGTTTGTCTTGATCACTAACACGACAGATAAAGTATAAAGAATACGTACGCTTTTTAATTTTATATATTTTTTTTCAAGTTTGATTGTAAATCTTCCAATCTTCCAGAAACGTAACAGAAGCGATCTGGTTGAACAGCTTTCGATGTTAAATGAGGATTTGCATTTTATCGAACCGATTCAATTCTACAGTGTATGTGGCGAATTTCACTTTATAAAAAACACAGATATATTAATGTATCTTCCGCTCACGCAAACCAGACACGAACTTCACACGCACTGCACTGCTGGTGCAGTTCCATAGGGCACCAACTAACTCATAATCTGCAACCCCAAAATAAGATACTTCTATACTTACGATAAGGTAAGGGACTAGAATAATTCCTTTCGATGTCTGAAGCGCAGTAGAAAATGTGAGGGTGCGCGTGACTTGTTTTCAAAAGACCTACTAAGCCCACCAACACTTACTCCGCGCCACTACCAGACGCGAGAATAAAGACGGCAATCCTCGAATACAGAAGGTAAAAAAAACACAAAAACCTAATTTTGTTGAAATCTTTGTTTAAAATCTTATGTAAGTGGCATAAATGAACTAAACAAATTTGTTTATTTAAGTAAATTTTAGGCCTAGTGATTGTACGTATTTTACAGGTGTTATTTAAATGTATTTGTGTTAATAGTAAAATTTGGTATGATGCGGTATATTTAAAAACTATGACGCGATATAACGTTTTTATTTTGATATTCGAAATATACGCATACAATTGAGTATGATGCGCACTCTGCCTCAGAGGTAAATATCTTGTTCCCGAGTGTTATTTAGTCATATCAAAAGATTACTAAAATCAGTACATAACTAATAATTCGTTATTAGTTCATAATAAATGTATTATTTTCATGCCAATTAGAATTACCCATAGCAGTTTCCTTTCAGGTGCTCCTACTTCCAATGCCGTCTTATTAGTCGGGTTACATAGTTGGAACTTTGCTGGCGACCACGAATTCAGAAAGTCATTCCGCAAATTAACTGAGCCAGTCTTACAGGAAATTGTGATTGTAATTCCTTTAGAGTGCTAGATAATTGCATCTTTACTCTTTTATAGCTCAAAGGGAGTGTTCAAGAAAGAGACCTTAACGACATTACAATTAATAAAAATTACTCAGTAATGACGTTATCACAAGAGTAAATTCGTTTAGTGAGTGGTTTCCCGCACAAAAGATACAAGAGAATTATATAAGCCAATTCTCTTCGGGCATTGAATTGTCGAATAATTCGTATTTTATTCGTATTAGTAGAACTATTGTGCGCAACCTGTAGAATAGAGGGTAGGGAGTTAACTTTCCACTTCTGGGGTCCTGGTGTTTATACCTCAGCTGGCCCATGTGCATTTCACAGGGGACAAACGGGAGTGTCACAGGTCTCCTTGAGGAGTACGAATTCACCTTAAACCTCGTTTCGCCTCCTCCAATTCATCGTCATTCACCACACCACATCAACATCGCCGTGGTCGTCATCATCAATCGATCTCTTAATCTCTACTGTGGTGAGATCCACTGTGGACAAAACGAGTTTGCGGAAGGAATTCTTTACGCTTTCCACTTTCATGTTCAATTGATCATTTCTCACCACATCAGCACATCTTAACGTTAATGCCATTCACGAAAGATTCGAGACATTAGACGATATATTTCTGTGGCCTCGCAATTTATGCCAGAAGACAAATAAATTACATTAGAAAATTTGTTGTAAATAAATAAAAAATAAGAAAAATGTTATAAATAAAATGTCAACTCAAAGTTTGGAAACTGTGCCGTGCAATTGCTGACGAAACGAGTGTGACTATTTCATCCAGCTGTGGGTCTGTCTACGCAACTCAACTACCTGACACTAGGGGTGCTAGCACAACACATAATTTCTCCCATTATTTGTAACAGTTAGGCATTATTATACTCATAAAACTGCAGGAACGAACAAAAGCTTTTCCAATCAGCAAAAAATGTTTTCTGTGCGTTGCGATTCGAACTCGGGTTCTTCGAGTTAACAATCATGCTACTTCTACACTATCACCTCCATAGATAAATTCAACCTCCCCGCCACTTAAAAAAAAGTTGAACATTTTCGTGTCTGTTTTTATTTTTTTATTTTAGAAATTTAGATATTTCATTTACAATATTTTAGATTTAGTTTTGAAAAACAAATTTCTTTAAAGAAAAATTTCTATAATCAATACTGTTTAACAATATTACCTTTCTTGTTTACCATTTTTAAAAATTCTGAATCATCTGAAAAGGGGACCTAGGCCATTTTTAGGCATTTATAGAAAGAATTTAAAGAAAATTGTTGGCGCCATTTTGGAGAAGAGAAAATTATTAATTGCCTTTACATCTAACACAAATTAAGCGAAAAGTACTATTTTAATAAGTACTACCTTATTTAACAATTTAAGATTTTAAAGCACATTTCATTAACGAAAAAACTATTATAAATGTTGTACTTAAGCAATGTTTTTATTTACAATTTTTGAAAATACAGAGACTTTGCCGAAAATGGTTTGCACATTTTTTTAAGCTTCTAATATATTATCCAAAAAAAGTTAAAGAAAATTTATGGTCCCTTTTTGAGAAAATAATTATTTATAAATTGCCTATATTTTACGCAAAATTACGTGAAGACTACTCATTTCAGTAGTATTATTTACGCAGTATATTACGCAAAAGTACGCAGTATTATTTACAAACAAAATTTGTAGATTTGTATTTGAAGACCATTTCATTAAGAATATAATCTCCAATATTACTATTGTATTTGTAAAAGGACGACAAAATTGATTTTGAATTTTGCAATTTTCAGAGTTTAGAAAATTCAGAGTTGATTGAGAAAGTAGGACCTACGCCATCTTTATGTCTTTTGCAGCATTCTTACAAGAAATTTAAAGAAAACTTAATGTTATAGGATGACTGCAACGAAAATAAAACATGGGCCTTTTTTAAGCGTTCTTTACTCAATTAGAGGAAAAAGTTTTTTTTAAACAATTTGGAGTCACTTTTTTAGAAAGTTCTGCAAACGTCGAGGCTCCTTGTACAGTACCTCCAGAAATAAAAATATCCGTTTCAAACGCGCAGGGCCACAAGGTCATGTAGGGGAATATCAATTTTAGAGAAAATCGTCTGAATTGTTAAGGCGTTAGTAATGAATACAGGCCGACATTTGACCTTCAGTCAACTAGTGAAGGACCCACGAAACGTGTATTGTGACTTCATTACGTGAATAATATAGAAATATAGCAAAGAAACAAGATTTATTCTATTTTTCGATAACAGGACAACAAGAGTTTTTCACCAATGTCTGCCGGAACATTTACAATACTTCCTCTTTACTACGTAAGAGCGTAGTAACGCGAGAAAGGGAAAGAAAAAAATAATAATTACACAAATAGAAATGTACCAATTGTAACAGTAAATTGTAACACCAATTGTAACAGTAGTTTACTGTGCTACTGTAAACTAAACGTAGCTTTCTGTAACGTTCCTCAAATAACTTCACTTTTTTCGCCTACTTCTTCTCCGTCCTTTTCTTCGCTTTTTTTCTCTTCCCTCTCCCTCACAAACTTTATCATTTATACTTTTCGACCCCTTCCCCTGTACGTCTTTTCTTTTCTCTTTCACAAAACTTCCCTTTCACTACTCAGTATAACATAATCAGTTCTATTAATGTTCGGCCCTAAGCCGCCATTCTGATTGAGGTTTTTCTGGGTTTACTCAATTGCTTAAGGAGTATGCCGGGATAGTCCCTAGATTTGTTCTCCCAGACGTAAATGTACAGCTTGTCCTCCCCTCTTAAAATGTTACTACTCTAAATGTATGTAAATTCAGTGGTTAGGCGGAAGAGCAGGCCCTATGGCCTGAGCCTCGCCATTAATAAAGACATTATTATTATTATTATTATTATTATTATTATTATTATTATTATAAATTCTTACTATTAATCGACTGACTGGAACATCATTGTTCTATTTTGGCTTTGTTTGACTATTCATTTGAAAAGGCGTTACTGAGTTAGTCGTGACTAAGAAAATGTCAAAAATATTTGTATGTTTTTTTCATAAATGTTCGTACGTGCTCAATTCGGTACTTTTCATTACCTGTGCAACGATATTTTAAAGTAATAAATAATAATAGTTATTATCCTCTAGCAAACCTCCCGGCGTTGCCCTAGCTTTCTCCATACCCAATCCTTGTGAAAGAGGAAAAATATCAATTTTATACCAACCTCGGGGTTTAAGATTATTATTTTTAATGTAATTGGTTGATGTAAATACTATAATTTTATTTCATTTCACAGTACACTGCTATTAGATTAAAATGCTTCATCCTAAGCACTGCTACTAGCCTTTAGCGAGGTATTAGCCCCGCTAAATCGTAGAATTTCTTAATTTCCGCCGGTAGGGGGCGCGCCGAGGGGCCGGAACGCGGGGTGAGGGCCGGGGAGCGGAGTGGGCAGGCTCCATTCCAGGCGCGCGTTCGCCGGGTCGGGCGCAGGAATGAAAGCGGCGGCGTGCCCGCTTTGCCCCAGGCGCCGCCGTTTGGCAGCTGCGCGCCGGTGAACGGCAGAGCTTCCTTTGGCGCCGCTGGCGGCAGCTGCTGCTGCTGCTGCTGCGGCGGCGGCGGCGGTGGTGGAGGAATGCGGTGGGGTGGCCCCGCGCCCCGGCGCCCCGGCGCCCCGACGCCTCCGCCCGCGCCCGCGCTTCCACCGCGTACGCCCACCGACCGCCCCACGCCCGCGCGTGCGGAACTGCGTTTGGGGACGGCCTTCGAGCAAGGATAATCGTCAGCGTGATTGGATTCCGGGCGCGTCAACTGTATTCCGATTTAATGCAGTGCGGCCTTCCTCAGGGCCAAATGCATTGCTGCACCTGTACCTAGGACGCGCCTGTGTCAAAGCGTCTCCCGGATAGCCAGGTAGCTACTGACTGCGGTCGCCTTTCTCGAATTCCGTCTACCATATCGTGCTGAACCGTGTCGTTTCCTTTATTGTCTCCTTACTTGCATGATCTCGGAGACAGATTCTAGATCTGAGATGACCCGTTTCTACTACGTTCAGTTTTTCTTTATTCTTTTACGTTAGTTCATAACTTTCACTTTTTAATTTGTTATGAGCTCCACAACTTGTACATCATTAGTTTAACTTTCCATCTCATTTTAGTGGCCCAAAGGAGCAAGTTTAATCTTCAAATCGCCGCTCTTTCTTTAGCCATTTGATGTATTTCTCGGTCATATTTTCCTCCTTGCGTTAAGATGCTGCTCAAGTACGTGAACTCTTTTCATGTATTTTTCGGAATACCCTCAAAATTCCGATTTCCTGCATCATCTCCGCAGTACAGATGTTCTTCAAAATTTATTTTACCCCACATTTTGTACATTTTTTAAAATAATTTTCTGGTCGTAAATGAAATATCTTTCTCATCGACAGCTATAAGCACGTGATCAGCAAAAAGAAATGAATATAAAGACTGATTACCCACCTTAATTCCCGAGATAGCACATTTTCTGAACCACAGCTTGAATGCCTTCTCAATATAAATCTTAAATAATTTTGGCGATAGACAGAACCCTTTTTTAAACCTAGAAATCCTTGTAGTTTCTGTAGTAATTTCTTTCACCACTTTTATCCAACAATCCGCAAATTTATAAAGTTAATTATACTTCTTACCTATACTTTAGCTTCTTTGCTCCGACGCATCACGTCAAATAATTTCTTACGTTGGAGGGTGTCGTAAATTTTTTGACATTGTCAAACACTAAGGGATTTTTCAAATTATTTTCCCCTCTCTTTTCAACACTAAAAAAAGATGAAATTGCATTACCTTCCTTTAAATACGCCGTTTTGTTCTTTCATATCCATTATAGTTTCCTCTATTCTTGAATCAGGATTTGACCATACACTACCGATAGAGCATGTGACGATTATTCCACGATCGTTGTCACATGATATTTTACTACCTTTCTTCCGAATGAGGTTGAGATAATCAAGGTTCCATTCATATGTAACTTCCTTTCCAACAAGAACTCAATTATTAAATAATAATTTAAGAACAGCTGACTCACACTTTACCAACTATATCGTTATGTTTCCAGGTCTTGGATATTTACCAGTTCTCATTTCTGTAACGGATCACCATACCTTCAAGGAGGTTAAAAGAGTTACCAAATTAAAAAAGCAGAGGTTAAATAAAGATAAATTACAATTGACGATCTCTCCAAATAACATAATGGTAGGCAGAATTCTTCAAAAGAAAGCACCAACACTTTGTTCTTTCTTAGTTTCTAACACTTTGTTCACATTTACGTACAATAAATGGTGTTTTCTTCTCGCATAACTATTCGTTCAGATGGCCAACAGCTTTTTAATTTAGTAAACCTCGACAGCCGACCACCTAGCTACGCCATCATACCAACATTTTTGTTTGTTGCTGCGCGTATAACAATAATGCTCAATAATACGCCCTTTTGCCGCGATTTTTGCATGCTAACTTCGTACAAAAGAAAGTAAAGAATAGATTGAACAACTTGTACTTAAAACGTTGAAAGAAAATGTTGGACCCAAACGATTCCATCTTAGACAGGTTTTGCTGTATTAATCATTGGACACTTAATGTTTAATTAGGCCGAAAAGGTTTATTTAATAATCATTATTCACCATTAGACTTTTCACATTGACTTCACGTAAGTTACAACATCAGGACTTCCTGAAGGTCAAATATAAAATTTCAAACTTGCCTCAATGAAAATGCAAATCAATGTCTATCGATTGAAAATTTTATGTAAACACAAAGCCTGCATTTAAATTTATTGATATCGATTCTGCTAAGCTCACATTCTTGCAAAATTTACACATTTTAAGTACACACGTATAATTGTTTGTTGCGATTTTTTCTTCTAATTGAAAAACGCTTAGTGATGAGTAAACAACCACACAACATTTGCATTCAATTATCCACACAATATTGCATAATACGTGAGATTAAGGATTAGGAATCAATATACCTCGTAAAATAAAACTAAATGGTGGTGAATTCCATTTAAAATTTAATAAATACACTAAAAACAATATTCATATCAGTAAAACTTCATTTCTAATGCCGAAAAGAATAACTACATTTGGTTCTATCCAACAGTTCATACTACATATACTGTTGTATTCAACACAATATATCTATTTTTGTTAATGAAGCGAATTGATTGAATTATTAGTTAATGAAATGATTTAATACTGTTTCTCAGGTAATGAATAACATAATCTAATAACAAAATATGAACAAAATCTAAAGCGAATGTATATTTCCTGCAAAACTGAAAATGAAATGGCAATATGACAAATATTAATAAACAGAAATAAGCAATTGAAAATTAATAAATGTACCTTATTATATACATTTTAAAAACAATCGAAATATATACGAAACCTCTTAAATTCACAAACAAAAGAATACTGCCGTAGTATTTCAGAAGGTAATAGCCTGCAAACCGGTGCTTTTAGCTGGGCAACACCATTTTCAGTTCAGTCATGTACATTCCATTCGCATTTCAAGTAACTTCTCACTTACTCTCAAAGTTCGCACAACACAAACGAGAATGGTCACTGAGCTAAGTATGAAATAATGTTTTGCTGTTTTCAATTTGTTTACCAGCATTCTTGTATTTTCCAACCCACAAACACAACCGACGTTCAGATAAGTGAAAAATCATGTAATGTGCATTTACATTTGCAATGACAATTTCGAGTAAACAATGTATTGCATTTATTCATATGGCTTCAAAACGCATTTGCTTTTCAGTAAAGCAATAAATTCCATGCTGTATAAATACCTAAATATTGGAAACTCGAACAGATTATTCATAGAATGTTAGCCAAAAGTGGCGAGCAATGTAGTACCCAGTATGTAAACAACAAAATTTAAAATATCTTATTTGCAATACATTTGTAATTTTATATCATTAAATTTTATTTTCGCCTTTTCTCTATGTATCACATTCTGTGGCATGGCTTTATGATTTTGCAATGAAAAAACGCAGGTAAAAAACTGGTAAAGAATATTCGGGAAAGTTTCTCTAGTGGTGTTTTTATTAATAAATTTTTAATCGCAATAATTATTAGTTTTTGTTCATTCACTTCAAACTATTTGGAATGTAAATGTAGATGAATATATCATTAAGTTAAAAAAATATGATTAAATTAAATACTTCCTTGTCGCCTCCTTATTTACGAAATACCGTTCATGTTTTCGGGAATAATAAAATGCATCAGAAAATGGCATAGACATATCGCTGGCGAAAAAAATTGAAACAAATACCAAAAAATGAGCTTTTGCTATCTTAAGTTAACGTACTTTTAGGTAAATTCAACGTTTTATTTCTTTCTAAACAATACAAAAACTGTAGTATATGGACTTTTCTTTTTCAATAAAATACCGACAACAGTAAAATCTGAAGTATAGAATAGAATGATAAACGTTTTTTGGAAGTCAGTATTTTATTAAAACTCAGAAATCTGGTCTCTTAATAACAACTATTTTTCACAATACAATTGAACTTCAAGATATAATATCATTTTTAATTTATCAATCAGCCAAGAAACCTAGAAATCAATTACTTGAACGAAAGACGTACAAATAACGAAATTTAAAAATGCTAGCCGTAAACGTATTAAACGAAAGACTCGTGCTGAAAATATTCCAGCACAAAGCACGAAATAATGCGACCAATCGCTCCTAAGCTCCCCGTCAAAATCTAGGGGCGCTATTGGCCGGCCAGTCTTCCTCTCGGATTGCGGTCCCGCGGGAGTCGCCTGGACGCAGAGCGCTTCCGAAGCGGCGCGGAGCGGAGCATAAAGGGCGGGCGAGCGCGGCCGCGCACACAATAGCCCCGCGCCATTCATTGCTTGCGAGTCATTATCCCAGTTGCGCCAATTCTTGAGATCCCTGCGGAGTGGCGCACAGCGCGGCGCGGGAGGAGATGAGCTTGGAGGGGGAAGGCGGGTGGGGTGGGACGGGGCAGTGGTGGGGGACAGCGGGGAACGGGCAGGGTTAGGGCGGATGTAGGGCGGGGCGGGGCCAGAATGGTGGGGAGAAGAAAGGGGTGGGGTGGGGCGGGTATAGAGCCGGAGTGTTAGGGGGCTGAGAGATAGAGCGGGGACAGAATGAGAGGGAGGAAGAGCGGAGCGGGTGGAGCGGGGAGGTGCGGAGCGGGGAGGGGTGGAGCGGGGAGGGGGGAGCGGGGAGAGGGAGGCGGGCGCAAGGCTGGAGAGTGGTGGGGCGGAGGCAGCGCTGAAATAATGGGCGGCGTAATTGGAAAGTACTGTCGGGCTCCAGCGCACGGACGCCGTGCTGGGCGGCGCGTGGCCCAAAATCCTGGGCAATTTGGGGTTTCGCCTCTCCATATTTCAAAACTTGCCCTCTGTGGAGGGCGAGTTTGGCAACGCCCACACACCATGGAGCTGCCAGGTCACGGGTTCACGACTCGACGAGAGAGGATTTTAAAGTTCGTCGGAAATTAGTGCAGCATCACGATAGACAATCGTCTTCACATGAATGTCGATTTGTAAAGACAACTTTGAGGTTACATCGGTGCACATTTTGTTCATTGTTCAAGCAAACTGAAAGTTCCCTTCAGATTTAGAATGAATCTCGTACGAATCGCACAAGGCAATGTTTTCAAATTCAGCAAATACGTATAATTCCTCATGGAAAATTCAATGATGAACGGTGGATATATTTTTCTCCGTAACATTTCTAAATATGGAAAAATAACATGGCAAAATATGGGAATAAAATTATGGTTATAAATTTAACATGGACGTCTTTAGTGTCGGCGTGCAATCCACAATACGTATTTTCTCATCAATCACCTTTCACATCTTTCACACCAATCGTGTTACAACTCAGAAAGCATGTGTTTCGCGATAAAATAGTATAAATACCAGAATTTCAAGTACATAAGAACAAAATGATAAATAAAAAGAAACATTTAAAAATTAATATTACTTTCTGTATTCGTCACTCTCGTATGAGATTCTTCTAGGACTTTCATCCAGCCGACAGCCGGTTACCCTTTACGTCCTGATGGGACGGATATTCGACCATACATTACACTTGCATACACACCATTACACTTGCCGCAATACACTCCTCTGATCTGTGGTCAGCAAATCACGAGACCCGCCGCGACAACATATACATGACAGACAAGGGACAAACAACCATGCCTAAGGTGGGACTCGAAACTGCGACATTTCAGACCGAAGTGCTGAGTCTCGGCATACGCTTTTAGCCATCTCGACCATCCAGGTCAGCCGATTTTTTTTCGCTGTCACAGATCCTAACTGCTCGTTTGTATTTGCAAGAAAAGAGCAAGTAGTATGTGTGGTGGAGAGCGATTTTACTTTCGCTAAATCCCCATTCAACAAAGAAAAGGGGGATTGCCTGAATAAAACAATTTAAAAAATTTTAAAGCAGATTAGAAAATATTGATAGCTTATGAATCGTTGTGAAATCACAACACCCTTGATGCATGATGAATCAAATAACCATTTAAATACATTTTGTGCATTGTATCTTTACGTTATTATTTCCCGTTAGCGCTGGGGGGGTTATTTGATAAAAATAATTTGATAGAAGCAACCTTAGTGGATGTTTGTGTTTTTTCGACATTAACCTGTAAATTGTAAACGATGCACTAAACACTGAACAGATTGTATTATTGTGTATTATTTTAGCTATTATTGCAAATGTATGAAAGCACATAAGGGAACAGAAATTTCATGTTGGGATAATGCGTGAAACGTCTGAGAGATAATGCGGAGCAATGGAAAAGTGCGGCAAATCTGAGAGAGAACAGATGGGGATAGAGTGATGTTTATTAATAACAATATTGTACAAAATAATCACTTTTTGAACTCTCACGCATCGTTTATCTCTCTTACATTTTTGGGATTTTAATTCTTCTGAGTACTCCTACTCTGCAGCCCGTTGACAGAAAAGAGCAGCCTTGACCTCATTTAAAACTGAATTGATTATTTGATATTTTCTGCAATTTAATCTCACGAAGTTATGTTTTTTATATTCCTTAATAAGCGCTTAGGAATATTATATTGTCTTCATTCGCAAATAATTATACTGTAACGCACAATTTAGGTAATGGTCGTTCGAAGCTGGGTTCCAGTAGGAAGCTGTATTCACATTTAAAACCATGCTTTACAAAATAGGAAATCTTCACCAACTAGCGATACAAGAGCTGAAACGGTCTGCTTTGAAGGAGAAGAATTCCCACCGGTTTAGGGCACATTCCATTACTACCCCGCTCAAAGGAGACGACAGTCATTTAAGTTGCCCGACCCGAAAGCAGTCCCAAAAGCGTGTTTTCGTAGGCGCCACCACCTCGGGCAAATTTCATCGCGAGCGTGGAGGGTGATCGGCGGCCTCCGCATCAGCTGGCCCTTGCCATCCCCAACGCCCGAAATTTCCCCGGCGCCGTTTGAGGCCGGAGGTTCTGCCCGCGGCCGCTCCACCCACTGCCCACCCACCCGCCCCTAGCCCGCAAGCATACTCGTCGCCCCGCTCCCCCAAGTCGTGACGAAGACCAGCAGACGCGCCCGCTCCTACTCGGCTCGCCCTCCCCCTGTCGACGAGGTCGGGGGCCTGCTCGGCTCGCCTATTTCTCGCCCTCGCCCTCCGCGCCTGCCTGCCCGCCCGCTCCTCGCCGCGGAGCCGTAAAGTTGGCGCGCACCGCCTCCCGGGAGCGCAAGATGCCCGGGGCGGGGCGCGGCGCGGGTTGCGCGCAAGAAGAGGGAAGTCGGGCGACGCGGCTTGATTAATAATTCCGCGCCCTCAATTTCCCTGGTCGACGGGCCCCTCGGGGGTGCGCCGGAGGTGGGGCGGCGGCGGTCAGTGGTTGGGGGCGGGGGGTGTTGGGGGAGGAGCTGGTAGTGGCGTGCGGTGGCGGTGACGGTGGCGGGTGGCGGGGGCGGGGTGGAGGGTGGGCAGGTGGAGTGTGTGGTACTAGTGGCGGCGGGGGAAGCGGAGGCGGGAGGCGGAGCGGTGGCGGAGGCGGAGGAGGCGGAGGCGGAGGCGAAGGCGGAGGCGAGGCGGAGGCGAAGGCGGAGGCGGAGGGGAGGCGGAAGGCGGAGCGGCTGAGGGAGGCGGAGGCGGAGGCGGAGGCGGGTGGCGGTGGCGGTGGCGGAGGCGGAGGAGGAGGCGAAGGCGGAGCGGAGGCGGCGGGGCGGCGGGCGGCGGTGACTGTGGTGGCGAAGGCGAGGTCGGCTGTAGTGTTGCCACCACTGCCGCCCCGCCGCGGTGCGGGGGACAAGTTGGCGACTGCTGCTTCAAGTGCCCCTCCAGCGATGCTGCGAGCGACGGCCCCAAGCTGCGGGAAGACGAAATGTTGGCAACAAGATCCGGAGGTGGCAGAGTATTCAGGCCGAGTTCGTGTCGTAAAGTCGCTGTCGTCGTCTTCGATCGGTTTGGTAAATGAATGAGTGCGTTCCAGAATCTCCGTTCGAACGTCTGAGCGCTGTTAACATATTTCAAATCAAACTTTGTAGTATAAACGTACAGAGTATTGCTACCCATATTTGTGCCAACAAAAAGGAGATAAAATAAATACTATTCATCACTCGAAGGTTCTCAATTTTTAAGTTCTAGTTTTTGTTAAATTATCTTTTATCTTATTATTATGTTTGTTTGGTATCTACCTCACCCGAACTGAATAAACATTAGGCGTTTGACAGAGACACTAACAGAATCCTGTGCGCTTGCTTTCTCACCCTAGATATTCTCAATTCATTTTGCATCTCATCCATATTCAGCTTCAATAACTAGGACAAGATGTCATGTTGAACCTCTTCTCTTCCATGATTATCTTTGAAAGAGAGTGTAGGGAGTAAAAAAAGTGTTAGTTGAGGTAAATAGTCAAGCAGTCTAGAGCAGACATCCGAGGACCTTAAGTAAAACAAGGAGAAAACTTCATAGAGACAAACTAGGTTTATAAATCAATTTCAGAAATAACATAATTTTGCACCATTCACGAACATAGCATTGAATGAATTTAATACATCTACTTCAACATTCATTTAAAAATGATTTGATTAATTTTTAGAATTCTATTCAATGCTAATCCATTTTTTTGTTAAAAATAAAAAATCCGTTATTTTAGAAATGCTAGAACATCAACTAAATTCAAAAAAGCGAATTTAATTGCTACTATGGTACATTGAATGTAAATACTGTTGTATTCAACCATTTTGAGGATGAAATTTCTCCTTGTTTTTAAGTGATTTTTAAACGTCATGAAAAACTTCCCATACGAGATGGATTTGATGGGCGTGAACGCCAAGAGGTACTATCATTCCAAAGCCAAAAATAAAATGTTAATACCCTTCTCAACAAGCGCTGCAGGGTTTGTAGAAAATACTGCATTTTCCCCGTCATTAATACTACGACACTTGCAGAAATTCTGCTCAGATTTTGAAGTTGTAAAATGAAAACCAATTTTAAATCCATCATAAAATATTCAAGACCATGACACTATCAAACGAACAACTATCAATTATTATTCCCTTACAAACGATTTACAAGGTTACTTTTGACCAACGATTTCGGGAGTTTTAGCGAACGCGCGCATATCAAAGCGACTTCTGGGATGGCAGAGCCGCAGTATGCATGCTCGCGTTCGGTGAAAATTCCGAAATCGTTTGTCAATGGAAAGCGTACAAATAGGGACTTAGTTTATACATTTTTGCGATGAATGGAAGAACTATCCACCAGTCAGAAAGACATTTTCATCTTACGTCCGATCTCTTCGTAGTTTTGAAATCATTTAGAAGTATTTATCTAAATTGGAAAAAACATTATCAGTTGTTTTGACTAATACTTGAGCACCCTCACTATTGTCTATTTCTCCCATGAACGTCAAACCCACGTACTACTTTTTTTTCTCAAGTCACAGGCTGGCGAAACACTAGCTTAAAAATAGTTATCACTTTTTTCTTTCTCTCTACATTCGCATCTCTCTTTTTCTCTCATTAAGTTACTACAGCTGTACTTGGAACAAGATAAGCGAGAGCAGCAAAGAGAAAGAACACTCCACGAGGATCAGACCGGCTATTTCACAGGTGAAGATACGACCCATTTGAACGTCAAGTGGTAGTATTGCCACTCAAACTTCCGCCTCAAAAAGTGCCATACTTATTTTATGCCCAGTGCTATATAAAAATTCGATTCCGCAGAACTTTACGTCCCCTCTGGGCAAGAGAAAACGGCATTTTTCAACGAAGGAGGAAAAGAAACTGATATTCTTTCCTGAAACGATCTATTCAACGACAGGAATGTTGGTACCCGTGTTCTAAATATAGGCCAAGTCACGTACGTCAATATTGTATCTCAACCGCGATCATTCATTACTTCGCTCACAGGCGCTAACTCAGTCTTGACCGATTTATGGTCCTTAACAACGCGTTTAAGATCAGTATTGTAAGATGTCTGTAAAGAATCTCTCATTCCTCTCTTAGACCGGAGGGGTGGTTCAGGACATCAACTAATGTCACTGCCGTGCTTCTGACAAGGAGGTCCTATGGTTGGGTCCCGACAGTGGCAGGATTTTTGACACTAGCTTGTCAGCTAGGTCGCTGCCTGGAGGAGAATTCTGGCAGCTGGCTGCTCTTATCAGTACTTTTCCGTTGGTTATCCGATCAACACCAGGCGAATGCCGGGGAAGTACCCTAACAAACGAGCCACGGAACGCACGCGATCTTTCCTTCCTATTCCTTGTCCTATCCTCACACTTTAATTTCACGTACTTAAACTTACATGCACTACACTTCCCACATGCCGGGAGACCGCTCGGCAGATTAGAGCTTGTCCCGGTTGGAGCGGTGTGCCGCCGGTCTATGGATGGGGATAATTCCACTAGCCGACAGTTGGTCGACACCAGACCTCCACATTCAGCAGGTGAAGTTCACCGCCACCTCACGAAGAAAAAACGGGCATCACACTTACGGGATTAATGGGCTTAGCTGTTGACACGCCCAGAATCTCTAACAATCAATGAAGCAATCATAAATAGAAACATCAGACCTTTAGTAATAATATTTCATTAATCGAATTGTTAATTTAAGGTACGATTTGAAAAACAACACTCATATAAGAACTTCGCCCGTTTCCCTACACAATATACACATATACAATCTGTCTGTCTCTCTCACAACTCCAGCTACAGCAAGACTGACACACAACACACTAGAAGGTAGATTTTTCCGGGCTGGTAGGCCGTGAAAGCCTACGATACTCTATTCACAACACACTGCTTTGCAACAGCCAGCTCTGAACTGCCAACAATCTGCCGCTCTCAGGGCAGCCAACCCCTGCACTTCTCTTGTAATATTCAAAACTAGTTCACCATCGCTTTGTCTGATTAACGAGACATTTCCAACCGCAACAACTCTTCGGAACACAATTCTAGCTGGGCATCATTCTTTCACACTTTTTCGCACCCATGCATCCATGTACATTCGTTGCGCCTCGGACTGTCCTGCCTGCCCATACCTTGGAATCCCATCCACCCATCGCCGCGCACGTCCTCGTCTATGGGACGCTCGCTCAAATCATCTGCCACTTTTCTCATCACGTTTTCTTTCCACTGCGCCGTTCCTTTCCGCCCCGCCCCTCCTCGCGGGCCGCGTGGCGGCTGGCCGGCCATAATGATGGTATTTAATGTGCCCTTTGACGGTGGGCGCGCCCATAAATCTGAATTTTTGGTCGCGGAGGCCGGCCGCCCCCGGCCCGCCCCTGCCTGTATTGATCGGCCGGCTTTGTTGCGAAAGTGACGTTGTGATGATTGCGCGCTCGCCTGCGACGCAATTCGCCTGGTATCGTCGTTGGCCGCTGTAAGCAAGCATCACACCGGGCCTTTGCACGAAAATCGAGAACGAATGTTGATTACATTCTATGAGGTAGAGACTTGATTTGTCGTATGCAGTCATCGTTATCATCTTTCCTGTCTTTGGTCACAACCAAAGTCACCTTTAAGCAAAAGTCTCCGTCCCCAGTTGCTGTCGTCCGTCGCAGTCACCAGTTGCCGTCAACGCTTGCAGTCACCAGTTGTTGCCGTCGCTCGCAGTCACCGTCGTTTGTCGCCTTCATCGCCCCGCTATCGATTCACCATGCAGGATGACATTGTCGGCACTCAATGGAATTGTTGCCATTGAGTGTCGCTACCAACCTGACTCTTATCATCATGATCCCACGTGTCTCCCTATCATATGATCGCCTCACGTTTTTGGCTGCGACTTCTCAGGATTTCGCCAACTCCAGGCCATTTTTCATTGTTTGGCTGAGGATTCCTGTCTGATCTCAAGCACAATTTTTGAAGTAGGATATTTTAACAAGATACGGAATCCACAAAAGAATTTGAAGCATGTTGGAACAAGAATGTTTGGAACATTTTTTCTAGAAATATTATATAATATAATTTACAAAGTAATATGAAATCACTGAGGATTATTTGGGAAAATGAGTAATGGAAAAACAAGCCAATCTTCAACAACATCTGCAGCGTTTTGTATAATTATGCTACCGTCCTCCCTCCAACATTCATATGTGACCTGCAGCAGTATTTGAATGAAGTCATAACTTTGTTCACCAAATGTTATAGTAGTTAAACAATGTGTAAACTCTGAAATTCTTGATTCTAGTATAAAAGCGATTAAATTGAAATACTCGATTTGAATTGATATTTACACAATTACAACTTCAAAATTTCATTTGAAAATCGAAAGTCAATTCAATTGTGCGCTCAGCGAAATGATTTAGTAGTTAACGAACATGTTCTCTGATCCATGAAATTCGTGTCATATCACACTAATCACCATCTTAAAATCACTCGATTCCATTATTCACTATTAACAGTAATGCTGGGAGTGAATAGTCGCTTATCCGATTTTTTCATATCGTGTAATTCACGTAATACTGTTTAGAGATTATTTGAGCCGTATGTATTCGTTATAAGCTCTATCATATTACAAAATGTATCTTTCACATATTTTTATACACAAATGTCTACAATTTTTATGAACAATTCGATCTTCATTATGCAATGCGTTTCTTAAACGATAATGAAATAGTGAAGATTGTATCTGGCTTGTTGGGCACTTTCCTTTGGGCATCAGTTGCTACTAGGCTACAACCAGCCAAATTATTTTGTTTCATGGAAATCATAATAGCTGTGTCTCAAATTAAAAGACAACTATTAGCAAAGAAGATAAAGTCTCGCGCAAAGCGTCTTAGAATTACTGTCGAGCAAAGTCTGAATACAATATGCAAATCCTCAGAAATCTCGAGAAACAGCAGTCTCCAGTTGATAAAGTCGTGATGACCCACTGAAATGAGAACTACGAGAAATGAAGTAGTGGCGAAGTCTGGAAGAAAACGGGTACTCCGACCTTGAAAACGGTTGAATGGCGCGAATTGAGGCGCGAAATAGATGCCCATTGCAAGAAGAGAAAATAAGTTAGTTCCGACAGAATTATTCCCACTTCCGTAATTGCAACCTTGGTAAGGAAACGAGTATTAA
>BOPP01000024.1:953011-966193 GCA_017312745.1 Gryllus bimaculatus | reverse complement strand
GTCACAAATTAGCATCAACGGCGAAGTTGCAGAGCCTAGCGTCAAGAGGCAGAGGGAATGAGCGCGCAGAGGAGAAATCGCAGGAGGAGCGAAGGGGGGCGGCGTGAAGGGCTGCGTGCCGGAGGCCGGATGCAGAGGCGTGGTTGGGCGGCTGTTTTGGCGGCAAGGGCGGGCGCGCAGGCGAGGTAATTACCGGGCGTTCGCTCGCCATTGGAGGGGCCCGGCAGGCGGAGTGTCTTCCGGCGGAGGTAACAGGTGCGGCCCGCGCGAGCCGCTGCGTGATTGCTGCGGTTGGCGCGAGGGGCGGAGAGGGCGTGGGAGGGGGCGGGGCGAGGAGCAAGACGCACTGCTGGAAGAGTTCCGCCCTGCGGCTGCCCACCTTCCGCCAATCCCGGGCCCTTTTGCATCCCGCTGCCCACCCTCTGCGACTGTTTAATTCTCGACACTGCCGTATCACCTCTCTTTTGCGCTACTGGGTTATTATACTACTATTTCAGCTTATACTTTACACTCTGTCGTTATAGTCACTTCTTATGCGCTGGCCACCCACCGGGTTGCCGTCAGGCTTAACATGCAATTAGGAGGTCTTATGGGCCGAGTTTCGTGGGGTGGGCTTACGGTCTGCTGAGGTCGCTTCATGCGAGTCTGGGGACCCCGGTCCTTCTCACAACACATGCTACAGCAGAATGCGTCCGTCTGCCACGTTGCTGTCGACCCCACTTCTGCTCTCTCCAAGTCCTCCATCAGACCTCCGCTATCTTCTGGCTGTCTCCAGTTTCCTCATCTGGCTGCTCTCGTCCAACTTCCCCTCTTACTGCTCTCTCCAACTTTCCCCATCTACTGCTCTGCTCCAACTGTCGCCATCTCCCTGCTTCTGCGTCCAACTTCCGCATCTACTGCTGCTCGTCCAACTTCCCATCTACTGCTGCTCTCCAAATTCCAGTCTTACTGCTCTCTGTCCAACTGTCCCGGCATCTACTGCTCTCTCGCAACTTCCGCATTCTACTTGCTCTCTCCAACGTTCCCGCATCTACTAGCTGCTCTCCAAGTTCCGCCATCTACTGCTCTCGTTAAGCTTCCCCAACTACTGCTCTCGTGCCAACTTCGCCATCACTGCTCTCTCCAACTTTTCCCCATGCTACTGCTCGTTCTCGCAAACTTCCGCAATCTAGCTTGCTCTGCCTCCAACTTCCGGCAGTCTACTGCTCTCTGCCAACTTCCCCATCTACTGCTCTCGTCCAACTTGCGCCCATCTACTGCTCTGCTCGCAACTTCCCCATCTACTGCTCTCGTCCAACTTCCCATGCGTAGCTGCTGGCTCTCCAACTTCCCCATCTATCTGCTCTCGTCCGGCAACTTCCCCAACTACTGCTCTCTCCCAACTTCCCCATCTACTCTGCTTCTCTCTCCGAACTTCCCCATCTACTGCTGCTCTCCAACTTCCCGCATCTACCGTGCTCTCTCCAACTTCCCGCATCTTCTGCTCTCATCAACTTCCCCATCTACTGGGCTCTCTCGCAACTTCCCCATCTACTGCTCTCTCCAGAACTTGCCCCATCTACTGCTGCTCGTTCCAACTTGCCGCCATCTACTGCTCTCTCCAACTTCCGCCATCTACTGCTGCTCTCCAACTTCCCCCTCTACTGCTGCTCTCCAACTTCCCCCCATCTACTGCTGCTCTCGCAACTTCCCAACTACTGCTTCTTCCAACGTTCCCCATCTCCTGCTCCTTGCGGCAACGTTCCGCCCTCTACTTGGGCTCTCTCCAATTCCGCCAGTGCTACTGTTCTCTCCAACTTCCCCATTCGCGTGTTCTACCAATGTCATCGGCATCGTGGCTGTCGTCGTCCAACTCTCGCGCCTCCTGTCCTCTAGAGCGCCCATCTGCCAGTTTCCTGCAGCCGTCCATCTGCTGCTCTCGTCGCAAGTCTCAGCCTGTCCGTGCTCCTGCCCTTGCCTGCCCCTGTGCCTTTCGTACGGTTAGTGCGGGCCGAGATGGGGAGACCTTGGGTACGGCCCCGCGCCGCGCGTTCATTCCTGTATTTAATTTCGGCCCTTTCGGGCAGCGATACAGGGTGAGCAGCTGGTGCGCGCAACGGGAAGGAAAGAGAAGAGAAAGTATCCGAGAAGAGAGTATTAGGATTGGAGAGAACACGGGATGATGGAGATGGGAGATGGAGAAAAGAAAGAGTACGGAAAAAATGTAAGCGTGGGATATTGTGATTTTGAGACTGATAAATAAGTATGGCGGAAAAGGAAGAGCATCTCTATGAATAAAAAGGTCATCAATGATTGAGGAAGAGCATAGAAAAGTACGAATGACAGTTGGATGATAATTCTGGTCGCTGAAGTTCATACCCGAGCATAGCGTGATATGCAACGTGAAAAGTGAATTTACTGTAAGAAGAGATAAGGCCTTATTCTGAGGAGAGATTAGGACATTGTCAAATAATTATTCGATTTAATTATCGACCTTCAATTTGGAGGTCAATTTATCAACCTTTACACATTTAAGTTTCCCATATTGCCAGCTATCAAAAATCTTCATTTGATGAACTTGATCTCCGTCGCTAGCATGGAGCGCTTTTTTCACGACGTCCACTTTAAAGCTTGACGAGTCCATTATAAAACTAGCATCGGTCTATTTCCTATGAACCTTGCTTATGTGACGATGGCGTATCACAAACGTACGGATGAGTAACTGAGTATGAACAAAGCTTGATGTTGCGAAAAATATTGTTGCGGTTCTACTGACTTCATGGTTTATTAGAGCATTTCGACAAAAGATGTCTGTGGCGTTTCGTTCATGTTGTGTACCTTTATGTTGGCAGTTTAGATATTATATTATGCCGTGTCAGTTTTTTAACGTTATCTTATTACATTATTTTTGCTGGATATTATTTTAAAATAATTAAATCATAATTTTAGGCTTTGACCCTATAGGTGAGCTATGGCAGTGGTAAGGCGCCAAAGCTTTCGCAAGGATGCAATACAGAAGGAGATGGGTTCGCTAGGTGACCTTGGCTGGAATGCCGTGCATGTCAACTGCCAGAAAAGCGCTCGAATGTAAGAAAGTTTAAAGACTGACAAAAGTTACCAAAGTGCGGTAGAAAAAGTAACCGTGAGTGAAACGTTCGATGTAGCTGATGGGTATTATACACTTGTGTGGGGTAGTTAAAAGCGAAAGGTTCGTCGGCGTGTGACCTCGCTCATATCGGAATATCCATGCGTGTAGGTGTAAGATAACCATCCGGTTACATCAACGTTTCATAATGTACTATTGCCACGCATCACAGGTATCGTAATACCGTTGTCGGGCCGGGGGAGCCGATGCAACCGCCGGCCCCTTTGCCTCCACCAGCAGACACCAGCTCAGAATGTTGCGCAGCGAAAGGCATCGTCGGTGCCGCCGATGTCTCCCTCGGCTCGTTCTCCGGGCGCGCAGGTACTGCCGACGGTTTGGGGAGGGGAAACGGGGGCCGCAAGGGCGGTCGGGGGAAGAACGGAGAGCCGCGGTGCGTTTGACGGGTCCGTCGAGTAAGCATTCAAACAGACGCGGCCGCCGCGTAGAAACTGAAGACACTTAGGAACGTACTGTTCGCGTGGAAAACGCATTCGCCAAAGAAGAGTTCGCTCGAATCGTGTCGACTGAAGTGTGGGGTGTGTGCGACGCGGGGGAGCTTGCAGCTAGGGGCAATGGTTACTCCGAAGAGAGATATTGTGGGAAGTAACTTTGCGTTGTGCGGACGAGGTGCTTGCGAGCCGTAGAACGGCGGCAGGTTTGCTCTGGTGAACGATTCATGGAGGGAGATGGGCAGTCATGCTTGTTTGAAGGGCAGGGTGCTACTTGGTCTGAGTTCGTATGAAGGCAGTATTTATAAGACCGCAATCGACCCTCGGGCATAAAGCAAAGAATCACTTTTTTTTAATTGGTATGAGAGTATTTTATTTCTTTACGAAAGTTCGTAAATAGGGCTAGCGCTAGGGGGTTCAGATGTAGGCTTAAATGCAAGTAAAGTGATGATCTGTGAGATGTGAAGACAAGCAAAATGCAGCTGTGGTGCACGCGCTTGAATAAGTCTAGACATTTGTGCATTTAGCAAATAATTTGGTAGTATTCATGGGCAGCCTGTGCCTGAACTGTTGGAGAGAGCTACATATAATTGATCTATATAATATGAAGGGGGCAGACGCAATCCAACAACCCGGTGCGAAGTTTTATTGGTTGTAGGCACAATTTTTTTTATGTCCATAAAAAATTGGGTTACATTATAAGACTCGCTTGTGTGTCGACTGTGGGGGTAATAGGGAAGGCGTGACAGACAAATGTTAGTGTAGCCGAGGGGGACTTAAACGACTATAGGCATATTGCATCTGATAGAAGAAGTTGCGTCGTCAATTAACTCGGGATATTTGGTTATTGAAACGAAGTAATGGATTTTGTAACCCTAATATGTATGATAGAAACTAATTTGCTACAGTTTTCTCTCTGTGTTAGACTGCACGTGCGAATAATTAAACGCAGTAAGCAATTTCCCTGAAGACAAATATGTTTCATGGAATTGGAAATTCAGAGCGCCGTTGGAAAAAATACAAATCATAAGCGGCCAAGAGGGCACAGGAGTGGGACTTGCGTAATTCCGATCATTACAGCAAGAAATGCTCTCTGTGACAAACGTGCTGTGGGCATGTCGGGCTTAATGGGAAACAGTGGAAGCGCACGTGTTATTCAATCTAAGGTATTGATAGTTGTGTTTCAAGACAGAAGTGTACGCCGCTTTCAAATATCTTAAGAGCTGCGGGCTGAAAAAGCAATTCTAGGAACAAGTTTGTTCAGGTTCTTGTCTCTGTTGCCATTGTCGAACGAAGAAAAAATTAATTGGCTAATTTGAAAAATTTTCCAGTAACGAGAAGTTGAACTAAAAGTTAATTGTTCGAGAATGGTGTCCTCGGTCCGAAAACACCGGTTGCGCAAACAGCCAACTGCACATGCAAGAGCTTTTACTCACAATAAGCTTATGAAGTTGGTGCAATGAATAAAGTTGGAATATTGCTCCGTGCGGGTTTAAAAATAAAAAAAAAGTCCTTTTTTAGCATAGAATGGTGAGATTTAAACAAGTGGAGTGGGTGCGTGTGTTGTCAAGTAAGTGTGTGGAGAAGTGAGTGGAGTTGGTGGCAGTAGTTTTTCAGGAAAGTATCGTTGTGGTCAGCGAGTTCTTGCTGTGTAGCAGGAGTATCGGAATTGGGAGATGAAGAGAGACGTCAACAGGAAGATTGTTACCGGCAGAACTCTATGGTATCGTTATTGGATGCCTGGGCTCGTAACAAAGTTCTGTGAGAGCCTCAAACGATTGTACAAGTTCCATGGGTGTTTGATTTTCTGTATGTATACGAACTTTTGGTATATTGAAAGGCGGCGAAACTGGTGGTTAGCAAGTTTAATGTTTGCCTATAAAGTCTGCGCGTTTCTTATAGTACATTACAATAAAATCAGATATAATGAATAATAATAATAATATAATAATAATAATAATAGGTGATAAGTGTACGCGTTGCTCTGTCGAATAGATATGGGTACATGTTTGTACTCGATCATGTTTATGACGTTAACGTATGTATCAGTCAATTCAATTGTGCGCTCAGCGAAATGATTTAGTAGTTAACGAACATGTTCTCTGATCCATGAAACTCGTGTAATATCACACTAATCACCATCTTAAAATCACTCGATTTCGTTATTCACTATTAACAGTAATGCTGGGAGTGAATAGTCGCTTATGCGATTTTTTCATATCGTGTAATTCACATAACACTGTTTAGAGATTATTTGAGCCGTATGTATTCGTTAAAAGCTCTATCATATTACAAAAAGTACCTTTCACATAATTTTGTACACAAATGTCTACAATTTTTATGAACAATTCGATCTTCATTATCCAATGCGTTTATTAAACGATACTGGAATAGTGAAGATAGTATCTGGCTTGTTGGGCACTTTCCTTTGGACATCAGTTAGCCACAAAAGGGCCACAAATTGCACAAAATATCTTCGCTTATTCCGCACAACGATCGTGCAAGAACGAGACGGACGACGACTGGGGAGAATCATTTCACATGACAGAAGAGCAACCCTTCCTCAAATTGCTGCACATTTCAATGCTGAGCCATCAACAAGTATCAGCATGCAAACCATTCAACGAAGCATTATCGATATGGGGTTTCGGAGCTGAAGATCCACTCGTGTACCCTTGATGACTGCACGACACAAAGCTTTACGCCTCGCCAATACCGACATTGGACTGTTGATGACTGAAAACACGTTGCCTTGCCTCTGACGAGTCTCGTGTCACATTGTTTCGAGCGGATGAGCGAGGGAGAGTATGGCGACCTCCTCAATATACGTACCCTGCATGTCAACAGGGAACTATTTAAGTCGGTAGAGGCTCTGTGATGGTATGGGGCGTGTGCAGTTGGAGTGATATGGGACACATGATACGACTCAGAGGTGACTCGTATGTAAGCCACCTGTCTGATCACCTGCACCTATTCACGTCCTCTGTCCATCCCGACGGACTTGGACCTAACCAATTCCAGCAGGACAATGTGACAGCCCACACGTCCAGAATTGCTACAGAGTGGCTCATGAAACACTCTTCTAAATTTAAACTCTTCTGCTGGCCACCAAAATCTCCAGACATGAACATTATTGAGCATATCTGGGATGCCTTGCAACGTGCTGTTCAGAAGAGATCTCCACCCCCTCGTACTCCCTGACAGCCCTTCAGGATTTATGGGGTCAATTACCTCAAACAGTACTTAAGACATTAGGCGAATTCATGCCACGTTATTTTGCGTCACTTCTGCGCGCTGGCGGGGGCCCTACTCGATATTAGGTATGTGTGCCGGGTTTTTTACTCTTCAGTGTACATTTTCATTATTGGTTTCGGATGCAGCCTGGCGGATTCCATATCTTAAACCAAATAGGTAATCAACCTATATTTTTGTTTCATACCTAATACACGTACTAGTGCCATAACATTTTGTTTTATGGAAATCATAATAGCTGTGCCTCAAATTAAAAGAAAACTATTTCCAAAGAAGATAAGGTCTCACGCAAAGCGTCTTAGAATTACTGTCAAGCAAAGTATGAATCCAATATGCAAATCCTCAGAAGTCTCTAGAAACAGCAGTCTCGAGTTGATAAAGTCGTGATGACCCACTGAAATGAGAACTATGAGAAATGAAGTAGTGGCGAAGTCCGGAAGAAAACGAGTACTCCGGCCTTGAAAACGGTTGAATCGCGCGAATTGAGGCGCGAATAGATGTCCATTGCAAGAACAGAAAATAAGTTAGTTCCAACAGAACTATTCCCACTTCCGTAATTGCAACCTTGGTAAGGAAACAAGTATTAAGTCACAAATAGCATCAACGCAAGTGCACCTAGCGTCAAAGAAGCAGAAAACAAATGAGCGCGAAGGAGGATCGCAGGACGAGCGAAGGAGTGAGGGGGGGGGCGTGAAGGGCTGCGTGCGGGAGGCCGGATGCAGGGGCGTGTTGGGCGCGGTTGGTCGGCAGGGCGCGCGGCCAGGCGAGGTAATTACCGGCGTTCGCTCCCATTGGAGGGGCCCGCAGGCGGAGTTCTTCCGCGGAGGGTAACAGGTGCGGCCGCGCGCCGCTGCGTGATTGCTGCGGTTGGCGCGAGGGGCGGAGAGGGCGTGGGAGGGGGCGGGGAGCAAGACGCAATCTGGAAGAGTTCCGCCCTCGCTGCCCTCGGCCCACCTTCCCCATCCCGGGCCTGCATCCGCTTCCATCCTCTGCACGTATCGACTCCGTTCCCTGCTCTCCAGGATACTCTTCTCTACTCTGTTGCTCTCTCCGTCTGCCATCTTCTCAACCCCACCTTCTGCTCTCCTCCAAACCCTCCATCAACCTCCCTATCTTCTGCTCTCTCCAGTTTCCTCATCTGCTGCTCTCTCCAATTTCACCATAGTTGCTCTCTCCAACTTCCCCATCTACTACTCTAACTTCCCCATCTACTGCTCTAACTTCCCCATCTACTGCTCTAACTTCCCCATCTACTGCTCTAACTTCCCCATCTACTGTCCTCTCCAACTTCCCCATCTACTGCTCTCTCCAACTTCCCCATCTACTGCTCTCTCCCACTTCCCCATCTACTGCTCTCTCCAACTTCCCCATCTACTGCTCTCTCCAACTTCCCCATTCGCTGTTCTACGCTTAATGTTACCATCTGCTGCTGTCTCCAACTCTCCGCCTCCTGCCCTCTAGAGCCCCATCTCCAGTTTCCTACAGCCTCCATCTGCTGCTCTCTTCAAAGTCTCACCCCCTGCTCCTCCCTTGCCTGCCCCTTCCTTTCGTACGTTAGTCGCGGCGAGAGGAGACATTGGGTACGGCCCGCGCCGCCTCGTTCATTCCTGTATTTAATTTCGGCCCTTCGGCAGCGATACAGGGTGAGCAGTGGTGGCGCAACGGAAGAAAGAGAAGAAAAGTATCGAGAAGAAGAGTATTAGGATTGAGAGAACACATGATGGAGATGGAGAAAGAAAGAAAAATACGAAAATTACACGTGGATATTTGATTGAACTGATAAATAAGTATGGGAAAGAAGAGCATCTATTAATAAAAAGGTCACATGATGAGAACATAGAAAAGTAAATGAAATTGGATTATTCTGTCGCTGAAGTTCATACAAACATACGTATAAACGTGAAAAAGAATTTACAAAAGAGATAAGCCTTATTCCTATGAGAGATTATCATTTCAAATAATTATTCATTTAATTATCGTACTTCAATTTGAGTCAATTATCAACCCTTTACACATTTACTTTCCCATATTCCAGCTATTAAAATCTTCATTTGATACTTCATCTCCTCCTACACTTTTTTCACACGCCACTTTACAGCTACAGTCCATTAAAAACTACATCGGTCTATTTCCATGAACCTTCTTATGTACGATGCGTATCACAAACGTACGATGAGTACTATAAACAAACTTGAGTTGCTGAAAAAATATTTCTCTACTCCTTCAGGTTTTTGACTTATCACAAAGTTGTCTGTGCGTTTCGTTCGATTGTGTACATTAATATTGCATTTAATATTACATTATGCGTGTCAGTTTTAATTTATCTTATTACAGTATTTTTACGTGGAATATTATTTAAAATAAATTAAATCATAATTTTACTTTGACCCTATATGACTATGGCAGTGGTAAGCCAAAGCTTCGCAAGATCAACAGAAGGAGATGTTCGCTAGGTGACCTTGGCTGAATGCTGCATGTCAACTGCCACGAAACGACTCAATGTAAAAGTTTAACTGACAAAAGTTACCAAAGTCGTAGAAAAAGTACCGTATGAAACTCGATGTAATGATGGGTATTAATACACTTGTGTGAAGTTAACGAAATTCGCTCGTACCTCGCTCATATCGGAATATCCCACTCCTGTATTTATAACCATCGTTACATTAACGTTTCGTAATGTACTATTCCAGCATCACAGTATCTACCGTTGTCCCGCCGCCACTGCAACCCGCCCTTTGCCTCCACCAGCAGCACCAGCTCAATGTTGCCAGCACCATCGTCGTCGCCGATGTCTCCCCGGCTCTTCTCGGCCGCTCTCGCTGCTGACGGCGCAGGGCTCGGAACGACCCGTGCGTTGACGGTCCCTCGAGTACATTCAACAGCGCGGCCCCGCGTAGAACTAAAACTTAGGAACGTCTTCCGAAAACCATTCCCAAAGAAAGTCTCGAATCGGTCCTGATAGTTCGGTTTGCGCTGAGGGCAATTCACTCCAGAATTGGAAGTAAATTCGTTTGCGTCGACGGGTCTTCGAGGAACGCAGTTTCTGTGAACATTCTGAAGCACATGCTTTTGAAGCAGTGCTACTTGTCTGATTCCTTGAAAGGCAGTATTTATTAACGCAATCACCCTCGCATAAAGCAAAAGAATCAACTTTTTTTTAATTGTATGAGAAGTATTTATTCTTTACTAATTCTAAATAGCTACCTCAGATGTAGCTTTAATGCAAGTAAATTAATCTAGATGTGAAACAAAATGCACTTGTGCACTTGAATACTACAGATTTCAAATAATTTGTAGTATTCATGGCACCGTGCACATACTAACTGTGGAAGACTAATAATACTATTAACATTAAGCAGACAATCCAACACCAAGTTTATTTGCACAATTTATTTTTATCCATAAAATTGTTAATTAAATGACTCTTGTGTCCTACCAAAAAATGTTAATTACCAGGACTTACGATACAATTATTGTAAATCCTCGTAATTAATGTATTGTAATAACGAATAGGAATTTGTACCCTAATGTAGAAAACAATTTCCACCAGTTTCTCTTCTGTGTTACGACCTCACGTCGAATAATTAAACCAGTAGCAATTTCTGAAACGAAATATTTTCGTGGAATTGGAATTCCAAGCGCCGTTGGAAAAAAATACAAATCATTAGCGCCAAGAGGGCACAGAGTGACTTGCGTAATTCAGATCATACACAGAAAATGCTCCCTGTGACAAACGGGCAGTTCATGTCGGTCTTAATAGGAAACAAGTGAAGCACGTTTATTCAACTAAGTATTATATGTGTTCAAGAACAAAGTTAACGCCGCTTTCTTTCAAATATCTTTAAAGCTCGCTGAAAGCAATTCTAGGAACAAGTTTGTCAGGTTCTTCTCTTGTTGCCATTTCCGAACGAAGAAAAAAATTAATTGCTAATTTAAAATTTTCCAAGTAAAGAAGCTTAACTAAAAGTTTAATTGTTCGAAGAATGTGTCCTCGGTCCGAAAACACCTTCGCAACACCAACTCACATGCAAGACTTTACTCAAAATAAGCTTATGAAGTTGGTCAATGAATAAAAGTTGGAATATTCTCCGTGCGGTTTAAAAAAATAAAAAAAATCCTTTTTTTAGAATAGAATATGAGATTTGAACAAGTGGAAGGTGGGTGCGGTGTGATCAAGTAAGTTGTGGAGAAGTGAGTGGAGGTTGGTGGCTAGTTTTTCAGTAAATCATCGTTTGGTCAGCGAGTTCTTGCTGTTGTAGGAGTATCGGATTGGGAATAAAGAGACTCAACAGGAAACTGTTACCAGCTATGCTCTTATTGGATGCCTGGCTCGTACAAAATCTGTGAGAGCATCAACACAAGTTTCATGGGTGTTTATTTTCTGATTGTATTAAGACTTTGTATTTGAAAGGTGCGAAACTGTGTTACAAGTTAATGTTTGTTCTAAATAAATGTCCGCTTACCATAGTACATTACAATAATAATAATAATAATAATAATAATAATAATAATAATAATAATAATAATAAGTTACGCGTTGCTCTGTCGAATAATATGTTTTATATGTTTGTACTCACATGTTTATACGTTAACATATGTATCTTATAAACTCTAGTGAATGAACTTACTACATAGATGCAGATATCAATGTTGGTGACACAACACTTTTGTTAAACGAACGAACCTTATATATTTTTCCGACCTCGTTACTTCACCATTAATTTAAAATGGGTATTTCGAAACCCTCTTCCGCCGAAGGAGGAGTCTTCGTCGCCAAGTGGGTAGGAGAGACCCTCGTGAAGTGTGTGGATGGGTGAACGGGAGTGCGAGGGGCGCAGTTGGATGGGCTACGGCGTGGGCATGCAGATCGCAGGCGTGCGGGGCTAGAGTGTGGGACGAGCGGTTTCGCCACGCGTGTTGGGCACGCCAGGGCCACGAGTGTGGATGGGTGGGTGGTGGATGTGTCGACGGGAGAGCACCGGAGCGAAGAGCGTGGTATGGCAAGCTATGGCGTGGGCACGCAGATCGCGGGTGTGCGGGGCTAGGGCGCAGGGGATCCTGGGGCGTGCGCTCAAGGCACGTGTGTTGCCACGGGCGCGGGCGCCGGTGGCGGGCGATGGTGAGTGCGAGGGGGGAGGGCGGTGATGCGTGAGGCGCGGATTATTCCGCCCTCTAACTCCCGGCCTCCAACTCCCGCCCTCCAACTCTCGCCCTCACCTCCCGCCCTCAACCTCCCTCCCTCCCCCCACCCCCACCTCGACTGCCGCGCTCTCTAATCTCTCCAGTCTTCACTCTCCTGACGCGTTGAAGCATTGTCATGAAATTTCTTAACAGTGTAACATTTGTGGTATGGATTTATAATTCAATGTACTTGTAATTCAGATTTCAGCGAAACGCGGAATATGTAAATTCCTGGAATCTTTTAGATTTATCATTTTTTCAGGGAAAAAACGCAAGAAGGCTTTTAAAGATGGTACGTTGTAGTACTTATGCTCGAGGAACATCTATTCGAATGTTGGTATTAGTACGGAGCACAATTAAAAACGGCTTCTGCTCATTTGAACGTACAACCTTTATTAAATGCTGACCTTTCTCCTACCATACCTCTCACCATCTATCTATTGGAATTGGCCTTTCTCTCTCTCTCTCTCCGTTTCCATCACTTAGCGGATCTCGCTTTCTCATCTCTCACCCTCCCCACACCCCTCTATCTCTCACACTTCTCCTCTCGATCCTTTCTTCTCTTTTATCGGAGTTTCCTTTATCTCTCTGGGACTACATTTTTCTCTTTTTTTGGTTTTCCTTCCCGTCTTCTCTTGTCCTTTTCACTTCTCCGCCTGTTTCTCTTAACTAATCTCCTTAATAAAACACCTGAAACGTAATTTTCTGTGTTCTTTACTTTTATACCTCGCAACGCGTGTGCATATCGACGCCGGGGATGACGGGCGCTCCTAATCAAGGCAGCGCTCATTCGCGGCCACCGCCCCTTCCGCCCTCCGCACCCCCTCCCACACATCACTCTCGACCACCGACCTGCCCCCCCCCGCTCCCCCCCCGCCCCGCTCCCCCCCCGCCCCGCCTTGCCCTCCGGCCCCGCCCCCTCCCACCATCTCGCACTCCGCCACCTCAGCACGCCCACTCCGCCTCGCATCCTCAACTCAACCCATGACCCCGCCACACTCTCCATCCACACCGCACTCCTCCTACCCGCACCTAGATCCTCCATCCTACTCACCACCACACTCCCTCCCTCCATCCTCTTCCCCTACTCTGCTGTCCGTCCACACTCTCGTTCCTCTTCGCCATCTCTTTGTTCACGCTTCTGCACTTCCTACCTTCCATTCTATATCCCTCGCT
>BOPP01000024.1:937429-948288 GCA_017312745.1 Gryllus bimaculatus | reverse complement strand
GGTTGGAGGGCGGGAGATTGGAGGGCGGGAGGTCGAAGAACGGGAGGTTGGAGAGCGAGTGGTTGGAGGGTGGGAGGAGTTTACTGACATTTTAAAATCTAAAAGCCTACTCTTTAAAGAGAGAGAGAAAGAGAAATGGAGAGAAAGGATAGTACGGAAACTTCAAGATGGAGCATGACGAACTCTCGCGTAGAGCTAACAATGGCAATGATGGAAACACACAAGAAATCCCGGCTTAAATGGTAATGACTACAGCTCATCACAATTTGGCAATCAATATGGAAAAGCAATAGCTATTATACGTGCTTAGGAGGGGAAGGAGTAATTTCTTTTGGAAAAGCTTAGCTAAGCCCGGATAACGCTGGTCGTTTGGGCGCTGGTTTCTTCCCTATTCCATAATCTGCGATCTTATATTTTACGGGATAATAAATTGGTTTGATACAGGCCTGAGGGGTAATTCCCTGTCACTTACAGGATTTTATGTCTCTGGATCCTTATAAATGGTCAAAAATCGTCATCTCTTCACAGCCTATTATGTAGAGAGAAAGTGTATTATACAGCGATACAGGTATTTTCAACAATACTTCATACATAGTACACAACGAAGTATATTATTCTACAAGTACTTTAAGTAATTTTAATTGTGTTTATACTTTCCTTTTCGTGTAATTTCGTGATAAGTTACGACAAATAGAACGATCATTCTATTAATGATTCAAAAAATATGACACCAGTTTTTGAAGTCACAATTAAGATGATTCAATTATGTAATTAGTAAATACTAAATATTACAGAACACAATAAATTATCTTCCTTAATATTCCAATGAAGTTGAAAAATACAAGTTATCTGTTAAAAATACTCGGTCACGTTCAATATTGAAGTTTTTTTGTAAATAATGTAAAATTAATTAGTTTTTTTTCGTATGAGCTCAACCAAGCCAGTCGCATTAGACTTGTTTATTAATCCATGGATTCTAAATAACAAATTTGTTTAGTTTGTGGTATTAAATTTGCCAAGAAACTTTTATATGCTTGACTAAATTACAATTTAATTAACTCTGTCATAAGCCGGCGGGTACATTTTTTGGCTGCCGCAGCCAGCTCTCTGATGCCATGGTGCTGCTTGTTGCGACATAGCAGAATGTTTCATGAAGTCAAGGATTTTTTATGTTTTTATACAATTAACACGAATACAAATGACGTTTCAAATTCATATATTCTACGGTACTGCAGTGAATTTTCGAAGGACAATTCGACAGAACTTAATTTTATAGTGATGATATTTTTTTTTAATTCTGAAAATTGAACAAATACAGAAATCAATAGAAAAGCAACTCCTGTTCATACTGTGAGCAGTACTTGTATTATCAACTCTTCTTTCTTACTTGGCCTTCACGATAATGCCAACAAAAATAAAGAATAGGGTAAACGTTTCCCCACCATCAAGGAAGTACATGTATTTGGAAGACCTTGAGTACCTCAATGTCTCTTACAGCTACGACGGCGGTTGTGTAACTTCTGGAAGGGCTTCTCTTCTTGTACAGGTCGATGAAGAGGGGTCAAAGAAGAACACCACTTCAAAGGTACATCCGTTAACCATGGAGAAGACTATTTGCCTAGAAGAGATAACTAGGAAATAAAATTCTAGGTCCTCCAAAGAATAGGGAGTTTTGCGAAGAGTTAGTAACCCAATTTTAGAAAGAAATATATTTACTAGCTTCACACAAATCCCAAAATACAATTTATTTGATCGACAACCAAGCAAGAATAAGGACAAGATTTGCGGTACAAAGTAGGCATTGCACCCAGCAACATGGAATATCATTGTTCTAACGAAAAATGAAGTAGAAATGAATAATACCATATTGTCGCGTACCACATTCATACCAGCAATAGTACTCCAAGCAAGACAATATTAATGTAGCAGTTACACCTGAAACCCAAAAACAATCAAGTCACTAAAGAATTGGAAGATATCTTAAAGCTTTATAGTTGGGTAGAAGAAAAAAAACGAGCGTGAAGTGGAGTTGCTGTTTTAGTGGACAAAAATGGCAAAATTACATCAGATATTTAGAATATTAATGAAAGAATTAGATAAAAGTTAAAAGAATAAAAGTTAAAATTTGATACAGGTTTCTTAAATATTAAATGAGTAAATTCTCTAGAAGAAGGGAGAAGCGAAAAAGGAAATGATTGCTATAAGAAATTACAGAAACTCATTTCTAAATATAACAACAAAGACTAATAGCAGGAGATTTAAATGCCAGACTTGGCAATGAACTCGTAACGTAATAGTACCTCATAATAGGCAGTTTTACAGGAACGTATCTTAAAAATAATGATGAAAAATTAACAGACTTTGTCAGCATCAAAAATAACAAACACTTTTTTCACGAAAAAGGATATCCATAAGGCAGCAAGAGATTATACATATCTAATCGAGTGCATCATTGTAAATTCAAAAATATACTAACAAGAGAAGTGAACACATTTGTGTATAGAGGATTCGATCACTTCCTTGGCCTCTCTAATGCACTGATCACTTCGCGGTTACAAGTTGGATACAGATATGGGCTGAGTGGAAAAGGAAAATAAATAACAAAGAGAAAGTTATAATTGAAGATGAAATGTACAAAATGTATCTTCTTCAAGAATAAAGTGTAAAGTATCTAAATCAACAGCGACTAACCCAGTAACTAGAATAAATACCCACAGAAGTATTCATAAATAAGGAATGGAGTAAAATCGAGAATTCCAAACAAGAAATGGCCGAATGAAGCGCTTGGTGCAAAGAAAAGAAATTATTGTTAGAGGGTCATAAAATATAGAATGATGACATTCAAGAAGCGATAAATCTAAAACAAAAAACTTACAGAATTTTTACGAAAGATATCAGAGACACCTAAGAAACAATATCAATCACTAGAAATAAAAACAAAAACAATAGTCTGAAAAGCACGTGAAATCACGTGAAAAGTAACTGCCGTGACAGGCAGTTTGCCTGATGTTGGAAAGTCCGAAGAAGGGCAAGTTAGATTTCTCGCATCTGTACAATACGAAACATTTTCAAAAGATGAATCGTAAACATAGTTTGCAAATTACAAAACTTTTCTTCTTAATTGTAGCAACCTTTGCAGTTGAATAAATTATTGAAAGTATCGTACAACTTCACAACCATATTTTAGTTGGTTAGAGAATGAAGTCCACGATTAAATGTGAATGTATTTTCGTCTTATTACCTAGTCCTATTAAAAAAGAATTTGAATAAATTTACGAATTTGAATTTGGCGCAAATTATCTGAGTTGAGTTTACAACACAGTTCTAAAATAACGAGTAGTCAGAAACAATTAATCAGATCAAGTTAATGTTAAATAAATTTTTGAGAGTATAAAATGGACTAAGCAACAAAAAGCATTCTGATAAAGGCATTTAAAATATGAATAAAACAAAAACTATGATAAAACAAATTAATATTCATACAATATGAAGGTACAAATTTTCCAAAAAGGAAATGTAGTCTTGGTAGAAGTAAATGATAGGCTTAGACTATTAAATTGTAAAAATATAATTGTGACACTACACATAACATATTCCATGAGATATGTAATTTTCAGAAAAATGTACATTTGATATCAGTCCGGAGTAATAAAAATCCAACAATTTCTATACTTTTTGCCGTGGCAAACGTTTTTGTTGAACGTTAATGTCATGTAAAAATGTACAACCTTTAATAAGTATTAATTTTAATGAAATATGTAGCAAATATTTTCATTGTAAAATGCACTTTAAATGTAATAAGAGTAGGGCATTCTGTACACTTCTTCAACTTGTTCGATGAAAAATATAGAAAAGAGGATTGAAATAGTGATATATTTCTTTCAATTTAACTATAATTATTTTTCATAACTTGTAGTAATTGCTTCCAGGAAGTATTGCAATTTTGTAACACTAAACTTCGCTTTGTATTGGCCCATCTCTCTTTACAACCTCTCTCATTCCTCTATCGTCTGTTTTAATTAGCCTTAAAAATGCGTCCAATTTTGAAACAATGTAAACGATACTGTGCACTGTAATGTATTTACGATTACGACAATTTAACATGTAAACAGCAAACGTCCCAGAGCAGCAGCGGACTCTACATTATTTGCTTCTTCCGCCACACACGTACTACAAGGTTAAGGACCGCTGCGTTATGTGGATCGTCGGTTGAACGGGGTGGGCACAGTTCCAGATCGCCCTTAAAGAGCAGATCCTAACGAACGCACTTATCGCCGGAGAGATGGGAGGGAACAAAAGTTAAGACGAGAAGAACGCACCGCCCGCCCCCAACCCCACCCACCTCCCCCCACACCCGCGCACGCGCGCGCGACATCGAAGAGCGAACTAATGGCGTAGTGATATGGTTAATCAGTCTCCCCCGCCGTAGAATTGAAGGGAAGAAAAAATTAGTGATACGAAGAGAGAGAGAATCATTTAAAGGGAAAATAACAGTGGAGGGTGTGTTCGAAGGTGCAATCTCGTGTATTTTTACATTTGTGTGGAGACGAAATTCATTAAGACTGTTCCTTCTTTAATTTGGTGCGGTTCTGGATTTCATCAATGAATGACGTTATCATTTGTAGGTCTAGAGTTTTAGTGCTAGAACAGAAACTTTGAAGACATTTGATAGCTATCAATAGTGCGCTACTTCTTTCTATGACGTAGTCAGCTTGGTATTTAGTTCTCAGTTATCAAACACCAAAGTTTATATTCTGCACAAAGTTCTCACACTTAATTGGCAGAATTATTAATAATCTACTCGAATTAATAATCACAGTTCTCATTTATGCTAGTTAAGATAATCTATGATGTAATATCTCAGACACTATAAATTGAGAATTGAAGACATAATTAATACTTGTGATACTACATTAATTTACTGATCACGAAACATCATTCAGATTATATTTTCAGCAGATGGGTCCATTATTTACAAAGTGCTCAAAAGTATTCGAAATGGTATAACAGGTACGTTTAACAGTATAATTATTGTGTGATTTGTGCGGATGCGAGGAATTGGTTCTGTAAAATTCTATTTTGTGATGTTGGTTTTTGCAGCATTCATGCAATACTGGGCAGACGTTGAGAATGAACGGTCTGATTTCCTGTTATAAAAGTGCAGCCTCTTGGGGTCCTCAAACCTTCATTTCTTTCTTTCCACACTAAGCTATTTTACCCTCCGACATTCGCCCAACACGGAGGATGCAGCTGCAGTAAGCAATGCATTCGCATAAATTAATTATGCAATTGATTATATAATTCAATTAATAATCTGAAACAATTCAAGGGTTCTTGTAATGAAATAGACAACAATTCTCACAAACGACCACATTTTGTGTGTAACGCCTAAATTGCGCGAGCAATCGTCGAAAGTGTGTAAGTCTTCTGCGACGTTCTGGTGACTCCCCTGGTCTTTCGAGCTATTCAGTCCTTTTATTCATCGCGATCTCGTCTCTTTCCTCGTCATTACGATCGTGAGCCTGTTTTGCACAGCATCATTAAGGTCGAGCGAGATTTGTTAACGGCACAATTCAAATAAAAGAGCAGTAGTTAGATTCATCTGGCCTAAGAAATCATGACAAATCAAAGTAGCCAGGAATATCATGTTTTTGAAGTACGAGTTTTCCAGATTATGTTGGATATAAGAAAATTAGTAGGCGTAACACACGTTCTTGTAACGAGCTTGACGACAACTCCTTGATAAAATAAGGTATGTAATGGTGTGGACAGCGATGTAAATTTAATAGATAATTATTTGAATTTCAATAACAGCGATGCCACAAGTTAACATGTATTTGGATTTTAATATTTTCGACAGAATTTATTTCTTCTTATTCTGTAATCTGGGTAATATTCTTCCAGCTCCGCCCAAGTCCGCGCCCGCCGCCTTGTCTTCGCGTATTAAAAGCCGTCGCCCTCGTCGCCGTCTCCGCCTCCGGTGAGAAGAGAGAGAGAGGAGAGAGAGAGAGAGAAGAAGCGTTGGGGATCCGCGGGAGCGCATCGATGCGGCGCGTCTACGAAATTGGCGGGCGGGCTAATTACAGGGGAACACAGCGCACGCAACTCGCAGCCCAGAGGGCGCTCTCGGCGGCGAACGTGTTGCGCGTCACACGTCGAGGGCGAGCTGCGGGCGAAGGACAGCACGGGCGAGGGGCGAGTTGTGAGGGACATCGAGCTCCCTCTAGGCGCGAGCGCCGCTGCTGGTTATCGCACTTCACGCTTCCTTATGCGTCTTATGTGGTGTGTCTGAGACGCCGGACCCGCACTCGCCCCGCGCGACTCGCCCGCACCGCGCCGCACTCGCCCCGCCCCGCGCTGCACTCGCAACGCCCCGCGCGCACTTCGCCCCGCCGCACTCCCCGCCCCAGCGCTGCACTCGCCCGCGCCGCACTCGCCCCGCGCTACACGCTATTCCCTTTCTTTAGGGCGGGACACCTCACAGCAACTATCTTACGACGCGCGCAATGTATTACAGCCTGCGTTGGCGCTCTGCTAATAAGACACGTAACCCATCACGAACCATCCCCCCCCCTGCCCCGCATTCAAACAGTTCATTTGCCGCTTGCACCCGCGGCTGCCTCGCCCGGCTCTCATCGCCCAAGTAGCTCTGCTAAGAATCGTGAGCTCACGCCACGAAGAGGGAAAAACGCAAGGCAGGCAGAGGCAAGGACGCAGCCAGTCAATGATGGTAATGAGTGCGCTCGCCAGAGGGCACTGAACGGGAAGAAAGGTCAATGGCAAATGGCATGGCACCAGCAGACAGTGTGTTATAAAGGAGGCTAGTTATTAAGGCCTTTATCTTCGTAATTATTCCATACTTTGTTCTTGTGAATATGCCTGTGTATAGAACTCCGTAATATTATTCAATTAAAAAAGGTATTAGTAAGTAGGCAAAAAGTAATAGTTTCAAAAATTTCCATCCAAAGTAGGCCGAATAACACAATCAAAAATGTACATCTTTATTTAATATCGAAACTATTTGATTGATTGTTAATTACTCCAGAATTCCTAGGTATCTAACATATCCATAGAACCTCTCATATGGCCGAACGTTGCAGAGGCAATTTCTTCAATTTCTGCGCTCAATGGAAATTAGTAATAGAGACTAGTGGTCGGCAGGAAAAGAAATGCTGCTGCTCAAAACCACACAAATTGGATTTCCAAAAAATGGCACGCACACTGCTCAAAAAAAAAGAATTTTCTAACATGCATTACATTATTCACTCTTCTAACGAATATTTTACAACAACAGTGTTCAGGAATATCACAATAATATCGTGAAGTATATAAGGATTTCCAATACGCACCATGAATATCAATATACTTGTTCCAACACAACACGTGAAAAGCACACATTGAAAGGTGGGCAGCTTCTATGGAGCCTTGCTATCGTGTAAGGTCAGCTACCTCCTAAGTACTGCCGCTGAGTTTGACAATTCAGTCCATAAGCGCAGTGTGATAAGAGGCAGAACAACAGAATCAAATATTTGCATTTTCTCAAATTAACTGCTACTTGGTTTTTGTACTTCTTCGAGATTCGAAATATCTCACAAAACCCCTCACATATCCACGGAATGCTTAGTTATCACTCAAATTCTGTGCGCATACGACGTTAGTAATGTAGATAATTTCACGATTTAGAAATACGAACATGACAGAACAATGTAAGCCTTGCGGTTCAGCCTAAACTCAAACTATTGTCATTCCCCAGCTCTCCCACATTTAATGACTCTTGCATATTCCATAGATTCCAATCAATATTACTGCAGGTTACACAGCTTCACAGTTTTGAACGCGACGCCATAACTAAATGGGTCACACACCCCGACATGCGAGGCAAGATTTATGGCGACCACACACGAAAATTCCTTATTTACATCACGGTACTAAGTCTAAAATACGGTCGTGTTGACTGCTGATTACAAAGACAGAGCTTTTAATCGACTTTAATTTAGAAGTTAGAAGGACCTCTTATGGAAGATTATAATGTACTCAAGGAAAAACATAAACAATTTCATAGATATCAATACCATGTTGATATTTTTATCTCATAAATGACACAAGAGTAATAGAAAAACAAATGTCGTTCGGAAGGCCATGAACGCAGGGAAAACACGAAACGCAATACGCAGAGTATCGGGTAACACGCTATTCACGCTATCATATAAGAGGTCAAGATGTTTATAGAAATGAACCGCCAAAAAGATACGCCAGCATATTGTTGAGGTTTATAAAATGTTATTTTAACCTTTATTCATATTTCAATAACAGTTTTCTTTACATCAGTTTCATCCCAGTAAATTTCCTTTTTGTAAACTATTCTACACTGACTGACAAAAAAAGTGATGCACCCTGAAGGAGTGGTCCAATATTATCCCATTTTCATACACATGCATACCACTTATGTGTGAGGAAATGATTATTCACACGTATCTGTAATGTGTAGAATGCCCACGTGAGTGCATTCGTGATGACACGGAACTATTGTTGCGTAGTTGTTATCAGTCAACTCCTTTGAATCAGGCAGTGAAGAATTGGTTCAATACTCAAATTATAATTATAATATAATTCATACCATTTTGATTTTCATTATGTATTACCTTTAATAAATATAAAAAGAACAAAATAGAAAATATACTATAGCTAATAAAACGAATCATACTTAAAAAATTAATACGAAACTATTAAATTATGGTTATATTTCTATTGAGCTGTGCAAATTACAAGATAAAAGATAGAAATTTTGGCAATCTGTAGAGAATTTACAGTGCTTAATTTTGAATTTTTATGAGCTGTGTCAGAACCGAGATATAGTTAAAAAAGGAAGGATTTTTCCCCTTTTATGTTGATTGTATGGGTCAAAATCGGATATAAACGCCTGAAAAAAAATTCTCAAAATATCTTTATCACCTTCAGAAAATCGCAAGACTTATTAAAGTCAACATTCATAGGCACAATATACAAAATATAATCAAAAATTTAAACTTATTAAGGAGCTAAAAAATACGTTTTGTTTTATTTGTGCAAATCTCTCCGGGCGAATTGATTTTAATGCGGCAAAAACTGTTGTTTTTTTACTTCAAATATGATTTTCAACTTAAAGGAATTTCATACCCGGGAGCACTTTTTCTTGCCTTATTCCAATACCCTCCCCTCTTTGTGAATCTGTACCCCTTCGAACATCAGCCAAACCTCCCTGCACAGTTTCGGTGGATCGATTAACGTGAACGCCGATAAGCAAAGGAAGGGGCGTGGCAAACAGTTGACGGGGAGGGGATGGGCAGTTCGCGAGTGCTAGAGGGAGCGCTGAGCTGATGCGCACACGCGCCGCCTGCCACGTGCGCTATCGACGCACACGCGCTGCCACACCTGATCCCACCAGGGCGCCCTAACACGCACCCGCACGCCACCCCCTCCCGCGACAAAAATCAACTACACTATCAACAAGCACTCAACTGTCCATTCAGGTCTTGCGCAGACAGTTTGTCTACTTTCGAGATCAGTTGATTTAATTATTTACTTTTTTATTATTCAATTTTTCAGTTTATAAAAATATCGATTTTTTTTAGAAAAATATTATATGACGTATGAGGGTAAAATAATAATCTATTTCCTTAAACTCGCGATTCTCTTTTTCTTCACGACATTGAATTGTGAAGGTTGGTACCAACGAGTGTGTTCGTAATATTTGAAAGGTAGTAATGTTCGCTTCCGAATAATTGAAAAGTGCTTTCAACAGCAAACGAGCTGCAAATTAAACAAAAGCATTTTTAACAAAGTAGCAACCACCTTTGGTCCTACTCCATCCACAATGCGAAAATGAGAGCACAAAACGTGCAATGAAAAGGAGACGTATCAGCATGTGCTGAATGAATCAAGAGAAACTTGTCGAAAAAACTCATAACTTAGGGTAATATATGGTACATTGTAAAATTCTTTATGAGACTTATTCTTAATCTAATCTTATACTAACTTACACTATAATTGTAAAAATACGAAGTATTTTAAGTTTATTAAAAGTATTGCAACTTCATAACAATTTCATTACAGTCTTGTCGAGTGAGTTATGAATCAAGTGTGCTTTATGTATTCTAAATTGAAATAATATTTTCGTGTCAAAATTGAAATTATTTCCTTATAACCATATTTAATTTTTTCTAGAAGTCGTTTTTAGAACTAATGTGGATATTGTTTCAGACCAAAAATTAATCAATATTACCACAAATGCAGTTTTAGATCTGAATACTTAAAGAAGTAAACAAAAACATTGAAAATATAAGTAAGGAAGCATACGCCCATAACTACAGAATATTCGCGTAACTGTTAAAAAATAGTATAGGAAAGTTGGAAAGGAGCTCTCAGTCCAGCATTAATATAGTAACTATGGTACTCCGTGGAGCGAGAATCAATATATCGGAAATTAGTAAACCTTCCAATAAATAAATATTTAATTCAAAATCAATTAATGTTGATTAAACACTGGGCCATACAACAGTAAAAATATGTGCAATAAAATGCATCAGTTCAATTAAATAAATAGGATCAAAATGGTATTAGCTGAATCAATATACACTCAAAATTTAACTTGTGCTCACAAAATATTACTTTCCACCATCCAGAGGCAATTCTCCGAAACTCCCCGCGCCATAACACGAGTTGGCCGTCCGGGAAGAGCAACAGTCGGCAGCAAGTGCCCACTTTTAATCAGAGCGGAGGACGGCGGCGGCGGTTTCATGGCGGCCAGGTGCGTCGGGGCGACCGCAGGAGCGCAACACGTGCGGCGCAGCGCGCGCCCTCGGCCCGCCCCGCCCCCTCCC
>BOPP01000024.1:924031-936706 GCA_017312745.1 Gryllus bimaculatus | reverse complement strand
CAGAAGCCGCGGTAAATCAACGCGCAACTTTCGGAAGCCACTTCCCGGTTTTCGAAATGTAACCGACCGTATGGGTCCGCCTTATACGACCCGTAATACTGGCCATTTATTTTCGAGAACTAAATTCAACAATTGCTTATGGAATTAGTTTTGTTTATTCTCTCTCATTTAAGTCCTGGTGACGCATGAGGAAATATGATTAACACTTCATTCCTTAATTTAACAAATGGCTACTAATCTAGTTTTCATGTGTTTCTAATAGTCAATTTTCAATGTGAATAATAACACCTGAAGTTTTCTAGTAGACATAGAAACGCGATTTAAATATTGTGTCAACATAATAGCGAGTTTTCAGTTTTGGACATGCTGAGAGTAAGAGAAAAAATGTTTATCCGTTCTGTAAGCCCCTTCAATACAATTCAGATTTTACGAGACAAATGGGATCTCTCTTTGAAACCGTAAACCTGGATAAATTGGCCAAACGTTTATTGAAGCATTGATGAAATGACTCTCATATTGGTTATAGCAGTTGGTTCACCGAGATTTGCTGGAAATGTTTCATTAACTTCATTCTTACCATCGATTGATGAAAGTGCAACTTCAATTGTCAATATTTTACTGTGAATGATTCTTTTCCACTTCAGTCTTATTGAAAACTTTCTGATACATTGGACATGTAACAAGACATGCGTGGATATTGAATACATGTCAAACATATTGGCATGCGTCTTATGCGTCCGAAAACAAAGGAGGTGTCTCAATTCGCAGCCCAGCTAGTTGGAAAACTATGCACATCATGTTGGCAAAAACACATTTGCTCTTTTTCTGAAGCACAAAATTAATTTCCATTTCAAACAATAATGCTAATTATATTTAATGCAATATATTACACTTATAACTAGCTTAAAAAACATTTCTAACCCTTTTTCTCCCTATAAGTTTAAAGTTGACATTTGCTTCTCAATATTCTTGAAATTTCGTTTTAATACTCCAATTCTTCATGAAAGAACTCCACACTAGTTTAATCACTGTCATTATGAACATTCAAAACAAAGAGCAGCAAAAATAGAGCCGGAGAAAATCTGTACTCCAGTAAAGGTCACTTCTCTCGCTCGTGTTCTTTTTCAAAAGTCAACAACAGAAAGATAGGAATCGCCAGGAAGAAATCAAAAATAGACGACCGGACTAAAATTAGCGAATGAAATATAATGTCTTTTAAAACATTTTCCCTAATCAATATGCCTTATGTGCAAAGCAAAGACGGAATGTGGCGTGATACTATTAAGTCTTTTTTATTATGAAAAGATAGTGTTGGTGTTAAAGAAGCTAATATAAGTTGTGTTTAAACTTTTACGCTATTTGTTTCCGGTTGTGTAAGTGGCAACGTCGTATTCGTTCGAGTGTGAAAGAGGGCATCAAAATTACAATAAATATACTTTCTATTTGTTCTATATGTATGATAAGAACAGAGATATTTAAAACAAAACTACAAAACACTTAATCCATATGAACATAATGCATTTATTAGATGTTACTGTCTTGAAGTTGACTATTCACAATAATGAAAGGTACTATTACAAAGAATATCGTTGGTTTACTGCGTTACATCTCCATTTAAATTTTATTGCAGTTCTCGATAAATGTAAAAAATGTGTTCTAAAAAGCGTTAGGCATGATTTTGAGATGAAAAATGCGTTTAAATAAAAAAACGTTCTTCCTGAAAGCATTTAACTTACACTCGCACAAGATTTATTACATCCATATATTTCCACTTTCTTTTACATCTTTCCCTACTGCGTTACGCCTCCCTCACAGAATTCTTGAAAAAAGCAAACATCGTTTCCCAAATACGAAGAATTGCATTGATCTGAAAATCAATGACACACTCTCTCTCCAGTGCGGCTAGGAAGAGCGCATGCAAGAAGTGCCGACATATCTTCTGGTGACGGTGGAGTTACTACTAGTAAACACTGAGGAAAAAACATTCGGGACCAAATTAAGGCATATCCTTCAGAACATGCAGTGTTGGAACTTTAGTCTGATGACGAACATCGGTATGAAACATCACGTAAGAAAGTACTTCAATAATAAAAATTAACAAACTTTGACATTTAAAAAAATAAATATTTCAATGTTCGAACTAGATGTCCGTAATTTTAGAATCTTTAGACAAAATTGAAAGTACGTAGTAAGCACATAGTCTGTATTAACATGCCTGTTACAAAGAACTATGTCTATTGCCTGGGAGGTGCCGAACACGACGTATGTATGAAGAATTGTGTAAATAGACGTGTCGCGATTGGTCGGTACATTAAATTTCTTTATCAAAAAAAGTCACACTTCTTACCTAGGAAGAGTCAAAACCAGGATATACATTCCGCACAAAAAAGTATGTTCAGCACCGAGAACAAGAAACTATTTTCCCATGAGTGAAAGTCAGACATGTCGTGGGGAAAGTGACAGGCTTACTTGAGTTCGCAGGCAACTGGAGCAAAATTTAAAAGTAAGGGTTGTACAAATTGCTTCAGAGTGGCGGTACATCACTGGATGTACAGCAACATATTCATAACTGTCTTTTAGAGATGTCAGTTGACAGTTATTTCCCTAAGTTTCTTGAATGTAGTTATGTGTTACAAATATATTTAATAAAATTCAGTGTAATTAACAATGTCTTGTAATTGTATGTCTTGTAATTAACTATGTATGTAAATGTATATAATTAAGTATTATTGTTATTATTATTACAATTATTGTTATGTGTAGTTCAGTGGCGTGAAGTTCAGTGACGTTGTAAAACTGAAAGAAACGAGTGTGTAAGAAAAACATTACAGCTCGCTGTATCGCAGTGCGGTGAAGTGAAGTGTGGTGAAGTGGAGTTCTATGAAAGATTGCCCGGTGAAATGTTGACGTGAATTTGTAAAGTTTGTAGATTTTGTTTAGTTGTTAAGTTCTGTAATGTTAAGTTAGTGTATTCTGCCACCAAGTTCTCACACTTAATTGCAGAATTATTAATAAATCTAAAATCTAAAAGTAGCTATTAATTCAGAACGTAAAGAACACAATACATATAATTCATATATCGGCCATTTGATAGAAAAATATCTGGCAACAACTGTTTCGTGTGAATCACTACCCCCCTCGCGCCACGTCATCTTGCTTATATACACGCCTTTCTGGATTTGGTGGAGTAATAGAGTGGAGTCAGGGGAAGTTCCCAGGGGTTGCTTCCCAGACTTGCAAGTAGCTCGTGTGGGCGCGGTTTGACACGCTCGTCCTAAGTCAAGAACTCGTAACACAATTGCAGTATGGAAGGAGGAGAAGAAGTTTTTAACTTGAGTGAACGTGTTCCCCTAAGAGTCGCGTACAGAGCAGTCGGTGATCAGGCCGCACCACGTAAAGTGGTCTCACGCGGCGGAGTTCAATTATCAACGAAATGAAACAATGAAACACGTTTATTAGTTTTGATGCAATGCATACGGCGGAGATTGGAAACGGCGGAAAGAAAATAGAAATTAAAATATAAATTCGTTACACTTCTGAGAAACTGTCCTTATCAGTCACCCATTACGAATTTGTTTCGCAGCAACACACATTTTGCTTTTCTTAAAATCAATTATTTTGTCTATAACATAATAAATGACACGTTATAGTAAAAGGATAAAAACGTACAAAAAATAAGCAACTGGGGACTTCTAGAAGACTGACCACAAAAAACTTCAAAATGACAACCTCGGCAAAAAAGAAAATTTCCACGTGTTCCATTAGGGATAAGTGTTGACACTTGAGCATCTTTGTGTCCATGTGAACGATTTCACGTCCACGTTTTAGTTCATCGTCACATTTAATGCAGTTGGCAAGTAAACAATTCATTTTATATGCCCCCAGAAGAGTTGAGTCGATTTATGTCTGACGATCTTATATGTCAGGATGTAGTTCAGTGCTAAAGACCCCAAGGGCATTTCATGAGGAAAAACTTGCATTGGTACTAGAAATGGTACGAGCACCACGCAAAGAACTGAACACAGAAAATAAATGACATTTCTTTACGTTGTCATTTATCATCGCGCCGTATCCGTTCAGTAAGGTCACGCCCAAACTCTTTAATGCCACTTTCTTTCGTGCACTATAATCCCCGCACGGTCAAAATACCCTTCTATAATCTTCAATAAAGTTAATAATGACAGCAGAATTAATAGATTTTGTTGATAGCCAGAAGGGCTCTAAAGTGTCACTACCTCAGAACCTTCCAAGTGAGACTATATTTTGAATTAACTTCTCTGTACCTCCCAAAATTGCTTTTCTAAAAAACTAAAAACATTTATAAATTTTCGTTGTATAAAACAGAATAACGTTATTTACATTTTCTCTGACCTTTTTCCTCAACCTGTAGTTGCCAGAAACCCGAAACCCGGCAAATAAAGTAAGAGGGGGATGTCAGACACGAGTATAGACAAGTCAAAACACATCCCCTGCTCTCACCAGCGCAACTTCGAAGACCTGCTTTCGACTTAGGCAGACTTGAAGTAACAAGTGCCAGGACTGGAGCTCCGCAGTCTGGCAACGAAGTTCCACCGCCGTGAAGAGGCCCAAGGCCCCCGAAAGGCAGCTGCAACGTCACTCAATTGCGAGTGATGTGTCCCAGAGTGTGCCGCTTCCGAGTAAATAATAATCTCAGATATGTATAATGAAAACAATTTTTTAGTAATTAATAAAAACCCATCTTAGTGTACGTTAGGAATGCCAAAGTGCAAATAATTTAACTTTAGATCGAGAATATTAAAATTAGCTGTAAGACAAAGCCCCTCCTCTGGCTGCTTAAGCCGCAAGGCAGCAGCCTAATATACAAATTAAAAGTAAATAAATTCCCCTTCTCCACAGGGTTACCAGGGCCCTTTCTCTCTCATATAACGTGGTGGGGACCATTACAGTGGCGCGCTCTAGAGCATCACCTTCTTACACGAACTAAAATACGAACTGCTACCAACGTTATTTAGAACGCGCGTGGGTTCTCGGGACCCAAACACACGCGCTTGATGCAAAAGATCGCGCCGCTGTTCGCGCTACCTTTCCTTTCATGCGTGTATTATTATGAATAAATTAATTTTAGAAGATAAACGCATAGTATTTAACTTCTTTTGTAATTTATTTCAGAAATCGCTCTTAATCAAAGTTGTATTCGTATTTCTTGGCAGATTTTTATGTGCGAAAGTTGGCGAGCCGTACCAGCAGCTGCATCCGGCGACACTAGCGCATCCTATAGTAGCAACCTCTCGCTTTGTCCCCAATTTTGATGGAGAGTTGCCGGGCTCTGAGGGTTACTGTGGAGGGGACAAAAAAAAAAGTTCCGAGGTAGCGAAAGGAGTGGAGTGCGCTTACCTGTAGCGGATAGCGGTGTGGTGAGCCGTTCTCCAGACGACAGCGCCACCACGGCTCCAGCCCACTTGCTCTGACGTCACGTGTGTCTCACGTGACCCTCCGCCCGCGCGACGTCACCCGTCACTACGCCATCTCATGGCGCGGGCCGCACCTGCGCCGCCATGCTCCGCGTCTGTCCTGCAAACACCAACGGGCAAAGAGTTACAATATATATATATATATATATATATATATATATATATATATATATACATAGAGAGAGAGGAAGAGAGAGATGATAATATTAATAATAATAATAATAATAATAATATAGAATAGCTGAAGAAGCCGCAATCTTTGCAGCAAATTGAAGCCTTGTTTTTTTAGTCAAAGCAGCGCCCTCCGCAGAAACAGTGTTCTTGTATTCTGTTTGGCGCAGGTTAAGGCCGGGTGGGCGCGGGCCGCGTGTAATATAAATCCTTTTACTCTATGTTTCACGACCAAACACTAAACATTTAAAAATGAAATCATCGTATGTAAGGAGAACGAATTTAAAAACACATTCCTTCCTGCATCGGTTATTGTCTGAAGAAAGGAATCTGTTGAAATGTTATTGTAGTTAGCACAGCGCCTAAAAGTTATTGGAAATGTTATTGGAAAAAGAAGCAAACAAAGAGATCACAAATTAGACGGCAAAATTGAAAAATGACATCTTTGTAATTTCATGACTTCTATTTTTACAGTTATATGCCGAACATACTGAAGGCGTTGGTATAATTTTTGGAGTAAAGATTAAATTCACATAAAAGTTAATTTTTATTGGAGCTATTCACCTTAAAATCTCATATTTAACCTTTTTGATTTACAACAGTATTTTGGGACGGGCTGGCTTCGACTGAGCCACCCTTACCTCACGACCATTGATTTATTTATTCAGATTGTTCAGCCCAAAGACTTTACATTTGCGCGTTAAAGTATAAAATCAAAATAAAATTTGATCAAATATTTTAAACGTGTATAACCGGTCATTCACGTCATACTTGTGCTTTTAGAATCACAGTTGTCAAAATTGTTTCTATGTAATTCGTTTTAGATCAAGGAGAGGATGAGGTGGGATATACGAAATTATTGCTGTTAGGTTTCAGTTTCGAATGGGAATTATTTTGTTTTTGTTTTTTGAAGCGTGGATTTATGGATCTTATTCAGGACCTTTTGCATATGATTGGAATGATCGTGTAATAGAAAATTGCGCACAAAGAGCGTTCTAAATTTTCAGTCGGCGGATAGTCACAGGTACGTCATACACTTCCCGCCGTTCGTTTGTTCTTATGACAAATGACATTCTTTCTCAACATGAAAAATAACAATCTTATCACATGACGTCCGTCTTACAGTTTTACAACTTACATCAACTTTCGTAAACACTCATAAGGTATCACTGCTGATGTATAGCAAATAATTCATTTAACTGCATGAAATCTACAACCGGTGGAACTGAGAAGTCCTCGATCATGTCTCGAGGACCTCCCGAAGCCTTCTGCTTGTTTAACCACGGTCTTCAAACAAGATACCTGCTAGATGGAGACAAATATCAATAGACCCGCTACGATACAGGGTTAGTAATTTTTACTTTCTCGCGCTTCTAACGTAAGAAAGTATTGTAATTGTGCGCCGTAAAACTGCGAATTTTCGACACATTTTGGTGTATTTTTTCCTTGAAATCATCGCAATTTTTTTCTCAAAAACCGCTTCAAATATTTCTTTAAAATGTTTACTCTTATGTCATAAGGGACGGTAAAAATATGATTCCATTTTCGGATATTGATTTTTTTAAATTGCAAAACAATTTGTAACTACAAAATTAAAGATAGATATTTTTGCCTCAGGCGAAGTCTATTGTACAAATTAAGCTCTTTAAGTAAAGTCATAAACAATTTACATTTTTACAATTTACATTAAATATTTACATTTAGTAGTTTGTGCGTAATTTCTTTTTGAAAATAATAAAGCATATACGGGCGTCCCGTCTCACATAACGATAACATTTTAATATTGTGAGAAAGTATGTGCTACTGTAGCAACTAGTTGTATGTACCTTATTTTGGGTAATTTTTATATTAATGAAAGAACATTTGGACCAAAAAGGGGAAGTGAAAGTGAGGGTTGGGCGAATAATGGTTCTGTGTATCAGCTCTGAATTTGCCAATTTCGTTAAAATCTGTTTAGCAAAGGGCAAAGTCCTTAGCTTTTTGTTTTGCTTGATCAATTTGGTATCTTCGTATTAAACGACGATCATGATACACACCAAGATGACACGTTTGTTTAGGGATTGCCAATGTGTGTATTGGATGTATTTATTGGATTTGAAAGCGAAGATCAAAAAAGAGTGAAGAAAGAAGCTTTACTTCTCGCATTTTTTCATTCAAAATGGACAATGTTTCAGTATTTTAGATTTTCCTCAGTTCTTTAATATCTAAGGGAATCATAGACACCTTTAACACGGCCATAAGCTGCATAGCTGAGTTGCAATTTTTTCGCAGTAATTCGTATACCGCAAATTAATTTTTCATTTTTGCTATTTTTTAAAATTAATTTTTAGTATTTTTTTCTTGCAGCGCGTGCCTTTGAGCCGTTTCGACTCCGCGTGCGGCGCCACGGACGTCGCCCAAAGCAGAGAGAGAGAGAGAGAGAGAGTTTAAGTATTAAGTGCTACATTACGAGCACTCCGCGCGCAGAGAGGGGCTCATTTATTATTTCAAAATCTCAAGAGAAGTCCATTGACCCGGAGCGCAATTTCCAAAGATGCTTGAAAGGAGCTCTATCAATTTTTTAACGAACTTCGCTTCCTCCGCTGCACCGCTGCTCCTCCGGGGACGCGCTCCGCACGCGAAGTCGGCGGAAGTGAGAGCTCTGGGGTTAATTCTGCATCGCAGCTACGACCTATATTCACAAAGGCTGATACTCGTTTTTGCTTCTCCGACTTACATTCGGTTTGCCTCGGTACATGTCATATATTTGCGGTTTTTTTCCTTTGTTAGTTAATTCGTCGTTAGTCGCGGGTGTGCGTACGACTCGTTGGATTTCAAAACTTGTGCACTTGCAACTCGGCATCTCGCACGTATTTTCCATCTGATACGAAATTGGTTTCACAGCCGGTATCGGTATTTACGTACAACATCGAACTCATTTGTTTCATTCGTGTCCGAGAAGCCAAGTGTGGGACACACTCAAACCCAATACGTTCTGCACATATGTAGCAGTGCGTCGTCGAACGAGTTTAATATACAGGTAACTTAAGCACCTCGTGGTAATTTTGCAATGCAGTTTTCACGAGTGCGTGACAGAATGGGTATAATTGACTTACGTATTCTTTTCCATTTCATCACTTGCATTTTAGAAGATATTGGGGTAACTAAGTTTCTTTCAAATGGAACTATACATACTTTTTGATCTATCACTACGAGCGAGAGAAGACGAGTTCAATGGTGTACATATTGTCATATGTTAGATATACTTTTTTTTGAATCATTTTGATTTTTTTCGAGTCGTGTTTAACGGATATCGCAACACCCCGAAAGCGCGTTAGCAGGGAGAGTCTCGAGGCTAGTTTGCGTTGCATTTTCCTTGCTTACAGGAGAAGCAGAATCCAAAAGACCTCCCAGTTGGTGCGTCGCCAATGTTAATTCAAAATAATGTGTTAAAATTATTTAAATTTTTTTTGTCCAAGTGTAGCGACCGAGATTTCAAAACCCGATACCCGGGAGAAAAACTAATGACTACTCTGCGGCTGATTACTTCTCTACGAGAGGTTCACAAAAGAGATGATTCAACTGGAATTAATAATAGATCTGAGCATCTAGTACAAAGCCAGCCTCAAGTTCAAGATGGCAATTATAAACTCCTTGGCCGCCTTTCTACCAAAATGATCGTGTCTATCACGGATAATGAATTCTATCGGTTCTTCCTAGATGGATAATTCCGTTGGGTCTTTGCAATTATGTCGAATGTTACCATTTACTTTACTACAAGTTTCCTGAATTGCAGTATTTGGATTATTATTATTTCCCATGTCGATGAAAATGTTCCAGATGGACGGTATGTCATACATCCGGTGCCCTCCTAAACGTCTGGAAATTGAAATTGCTACCGTACTTTTCGGTCATGACGACTGGAAATTTAAACACGAACATTGTAATATTAAATTTCACATGTTTTTACAAAACAAGGATAACCACTTTTGAATGCTGTGAAATAATTACCGATGCACAATGTTGTAAACTGACATTACACTGAGTGGACTCTAACTACAGTTGTCAAATGTGTGTACTAAACCGTAATGCAGTTTGTCGATCCTTACGTTTCTGTCGTAATTTTGTGATCTCCTGCAGAAATAAATGCTTATGCATTGATATTGGCACTTATGCCTAGGATCTGGCGCCTCTCGAATACCCATGATTCAATACCTCGTCATGATAAAATTTGTGTATGCAAGGAGGACACTATTTCATTAAAAAATAATGTCTGTGCATGCACACATGTTTTTCCTCATTTGCGACAGTTAGAACATTCTTTTTTTCTACAATTTTCCAGCGAGGTTGGCATTTTCAATGTACTAATATCACGAAAGAAGTTCTAAAAAAATATATCGCCAAAACGTATAACCACAACAAACTCATCAATCAAATATCTTTTGAAAAAGAGTCTTCTCGAACAATATTGGTACACTCTCATCCTCAGGATCACCGCGTCAAAACATGGTTCCGTTAGAGCTCCCAAACTTAAAACATATTGCCTAGAAATAAATTAACAACGGCTTCTCTCTGCGTCACCCGAAAACCACTATCATTGCAGCTGGGAGCGGCCACCCCAGCTTCCAGATGCCGGGCTGGAGCCCTCGATTGCGTTTTATTAGAGCCATAAATTCTGGGACAATATTTCTACAGAACGTGTCGCGCAATAGCTCCCGAAGGAGGCCCAATGGCCGTGTAAGGAGGGCCCCACAATTACTCGGCCACAAGCGCTGGGGGGGGGAGGAATATGATGCGCTTCATAGAGCGGTTTCCATCCACAGAAAAATCCTGTGATTGCGAACTGCAGGGCTATTAAGGTTTAACCAGAAATTTCTCAAGTGTTTCGTGTATAATTCTGACGTCAAAGTTTCACATAGTTTTCGTTTTTTAAAATATTATATTTCTCAATGTCAGTGTTTCAGACGTTTTAGGAGATAATGAGTAAAAGCAGGTCTCTGGCTTTTAGTCCCAGAAAATATATATACAACATGACCTCACAGAGTAGAAGGTGTTTAACAAAAATAATATAAAAATGGAAATAAAGTTTAAAAACATTTGCAGATTTCATTATTAGTTTACAGGCAATTTATTCAATTGTCAACAAACATACCTCATCACTCATTTTGTTCTACTTACAGTACATCTGTCAGATATTTTAAATTGTAATTTAATACTGAAACATATTTCTCTTAGACGTTCATTGCAAATTATAATAATCATAAAGCAGAAATAAGATTTTTCTCTTAACTTTCGTAGGTATTCTCTTAAGAATTGCAACACTTCCTTTACGATCTCATCAGCTTAAATTACCAAAAATCGTAAATGACTAGAATCATGAGTACATGCGACATTCGCAAATTAGACAATAGGTCAAATCGAAGTTTACGATTTAGAGCTCGAGTTTCGTAACTAACTTTCGAAAGATGGTACGTCTCATTCTATTTTATGACATAATTAGTTTAATTCAATTAATTTTTAATCGAACATTCATACTTCTTGGATTTATTTATAATTCTAATTACTGTTTGCAATCGCGTGGCAATTGCGTAAATATTTTATCTTTTTGTGCACTTTCTTCGATGACAATTAATTATTATCGATCGCTGTCGAAATATTGTTACTATAGTTGTTCTTTTCGAATGTTTTGGTTATATTTCGAGAAAGAGATCTAAAAGCAAGCATTACTCAAGCATCACTTGTGAAAGCATTAATACTCTGAACGTTTCAAAAAACATTTTGACCATGCGGGAAATTGCAACCTGCTAGTATTACAGTTACTATTCCACTTAACCCAAATACAATGATGTGCGCACTATTTATGCAGTAGTGGGCGTAATATTACACAATTAATAGAATTGGATCCATTTTTGTTACTTCAAAAAATACACACTTTACATTTATTTAACATACTTTTGCTTTATAAAATACCTGTATTATGTTATAAACAATTTGTATGATGTATCGTAGAATCCTTACAGAACATTCAAGAATTCTGTGCTGTTTTAAAAGCATTAACTGATAATGTCCACAATTCTCATTTTATGATGAGTATATATGTGTATTAACGGATTATTCAATGAAATGTTAAAAAAAATATTCACTAGAATGTGCTTTAGATTGACGTCGTTAGTAAATAAGCAAAACGTACAACACTAAGCAAACGTACAAGAAAACTATTTCTGATTCCTTAAATTATCAAAAAATCATATGGGTCATATGTTCCCTTTCCGTGAAAAAATCTGCCATATTCAAAGCTGTATCTTCCGATAGCCCGTGGAGACTTGTGATGGTACAAGCGCCAACGGCGAACTTCTGTCGGTGAAAATAAGCATCTGCGAAGGCGCCTCAGTCTGGGAGGGTGTCCCCTAATCTCGGAGGTGTCCCCAATTCTCGGAGGGTGTCCCCAATCTCGGAGGGTGTCTCAATCTTCGGAGGGTGTCCCAATCTCGGAGGGTGTCCCCAATCTCGGAGGGTGTCCCGCAATCTCGAGGGTGTCCCAATCTCGGAGGGTGTCCCCAACTTCACGGAGGGTGTCCCAATCTCGGAGGGTGTCCCAATCTCGGAGGGGTCCCCATGCTCGGGAAGGGGTGTCCCCCAATCTCGGAGGGTGTCCCCAATCTGGAGGGTGTCCAATCCTACGGAGGGTGTCCCAATCTCGAGGGTGTCCCAATCTCGGAGGGTGTCCCCAATCTCGGAGGGTAGTCCCCAAATCTCGGAGAGTGTCGCCCATCTCGGAGGGTGTCCCCAATCTCGGAGGGTGTCCACCAATCTCGGAGGGTTCCCATCTCGGAGGTGTCCCCAATCTCGGAGGGTGTCCCCAATCTCGGAGGGTGTCCCAATCTCGGAGGGTCGCCATTCGAGGGTGTCCCCAATCTCGAGGGTGTCCCCAATCTCGGAGGGTGGTCCCCAATCTCGGAGGTGTCCCCAATTTCGGAGGAGGTCCAAATCTCGGAGGGTGTCCAATCTCGGAGGGAGTCCCCAAATCTTCGGAGGGAGGTCCCAATCCTCGGAGGAAGGTCCCCAATCTCGG
>BOPP01000024.1:907980-924006 GCA_017312745.1 Gryllus bimaculatus | reverse complement strand
TATGTGGTAGAAGTAGATACCAAAAACAGCAAAATAAGTGTATGAATGAACTATTTTTGTTCCATTTTCAAAACGTGAAATTACATAGACTATTGTTTACAAAATAGGCTGCGCATGGATGGAAATTAAAATACAATATAAATAAACATTCTTCCAATTGCGTTCTAAAGCTATAGTTGTGTCCGAAAGCTAGCGAAAGTGCATGAAAACTGTCCTCGTTTGAATAGTCCGTTCCAGGTTCATTTAAAAAAAAAAACAGATGGAAAACGTGACATTAGAAATCGGTATCCTGAAAGTCTCCTCCAAATTCTTCAACACGCCAAATTGTTGTAATACATGGTCATTAAGTACTTTGTGTTGACGATACGCGTATAATCGTAATTCATTAATCACGCACGTGATTGGCCCTTTATATCTGATAAATACCAAGACCTTTTACAAAGAAATATAGCTCCGTCCTGTCTCCATAAAATGAGTAACATTCTCCATTCATTTTTTTATGTCGCCACGGAAATATGCTTCTCGATATTCGCTATTTTTGCATGGGGTGTGCATGAATTGCTTGGGTTCGTCTTCCGTGAAACGAATTTATAGCCTCACTAAGAACCGTGAGTTTTAATAAGAACTAGAGCATACGGAGCGGCGGCACTTTTGTATCAACTATTACAATAAATTCAGAAACCACAGACAACAACGAAAACTACGAGGTTTACCCAAAATGATTTGAGAGTCTTCGCCTACACTAGATTATGTTTGGAGAGAAGTATTTGTTGAATTTGTTGCGAAACGTAGGCGCAGGAGCGAATTGTCGCTGTCTTTCATCAAGGAGTCTGGATCGATTCCACGTACAATACTCATGTGAAATTTGTTCCGAGAAGCCGAACTTGGCTGCCTGTCACAGCAGCGGCTTATAGGTCCAAAGCCTGTGATAGTTTTCTAAACTCTACCAATGTTCCAATTCAAAACAAACCAAGACTGACATCCAATCCACTTTGGATCTTCGAAGGAGATGACCAATGGATCGCACGCGAGCTATGTGTGCTAGTTACCAGTAGTGCTTGTATGTTAGGTTAAGAGGTTAAAAGCGCGTGAGCCATCGGAAAACTATCTTGTGGGCGGCCCGTCCCTTGGAGACTCGGGCGCGTTATCCTTCGGCTGACCTACCTGGCACCGTCGGGGGGAGGGCCGAGGGCGGGGAACGGGAGGCGGAGGCGCCACGCGGCTCGAAGCGTTGCGGATGCGGCGCAGGACGCGGCGGAGCGCGCCACCGTCGCCGGCGAAGTTTTTGCAGCGTTCCCCGCCCCCGCCCCCACCCGCCTCTCGCTCCCACCCGTCGGATCTCAACACTCCCTCGACCCTCACCAGGTAACCCTCTCCCGCATCTGCCACTGTTCGCACTAGTCTTTCGCTTCCCCACGCCTCCGTCAACCTCAGACCCCTCTGTTCAATCTCCCCTCGACCCGCGCCAGGCAACTTCAACCATCACTCCCGCCTCCTCCCCTCTACTCATGCTTAGCCATCTGTCCTCCCCTCAACCACACCTCCACCGCGCTCCTGCAGCCCCGCAATCCGCCATCATGTCACTGCTAACCTCCTCCTGGCCACGGTCTCTTTCAGCAATCACCTACGTCTCCGCTTTTCGAGCCAGACATCCCTTCTTCGTCTCCCCTTGACTCGCGTAAGCCCAACATCAATCTTGACTCCTACCTTCTCCTCCATCCGCACCTCCCCTTTCCCATAATTCTGCCGTTCCCTTTCCCTCAACGCCGTCTTGCCTCCTCATCCATCCCTGCTTCGTCAAACCCCCTTCCAAACCCGACACCTCCACCTTTTTCAAGCACCCTTTAATCGTTCCTTTCTCATCCATTCCCTCCTTCACCTCCTCTTCCTTAAAACCCCACATCTTCTTTCATCCCAGCCTCATATTCTGCTGCCGTCGCGCCCTCCTGCAACCCCGCCTCCAACTCCCCCTTCATTCGGACCTCCCCTTTCGTCCTCACCCCTTTTACCCTTTCACCGTCACCTTATCCTTCCCCTTCAACTCGCTTCCAATTTCTTCAACCCTTCGTCATCGCCTTACTCCTCCTTCGCTCCCACTAAACAATCCACCTTCACCATGCACCGACTCCTTAATACATCACCGCCTGGGGCGCCGCTTCCGCCTGACCCTGTCACGGCGCGCTGCCGGGGGCGTGGGCGTGTGCGGGGGACGCGGGCGCCGACCCTTCGCCGGCGCGTCTGCTTGCCCGTCGCCCGCTTGCCGCCGCCGCCGCCGCCGCGCCGCGCCGCCTCGGCGGACCGCTCGGTCGCGTATTGATTTTCTGCGGTAGCGCCGGCGCGGCCGGACCGCAGCTGCCGCTGCGGGGGCGGTAACCTGCCTTCCCCGCGCCGCCCCCACCCCCACCCCATCTCCCTCCTGTGCCCTCGCGCCCCCCCCGCCGCCGCCCGCGCCCGCGGCCCCTCACGGCGAACCTACTTCTACGCGCGCCTCGGGTGCCGCCCGGCGCGGCTCTCGGTCTGCGCTGTGGCCGAGCGAGCCAGCCGAGCGCCCTGGAGGAAGCCCTGGCGACTGGGCAGGCAGATGTGCGCACGGAAAGCAACGTGGGGGGGTATTGGTGGGCGCTTCCCACTGTTGTTAGAGAGTTTTCGTTATCGTCGTTTTAAACATACACGGCGGCGTGATGGATGTTCTGAAAGTGAGGCTACTTTGTGTGAGAAAAGTGGTTACAATGATTTCCATTTATGAAAAATAGGAAAAGCTCGTTCCGACTGAATGCCGAAGTGGCTAAGAGCATGCACTTACTTGAGCGCTTCGGTCCGAAAAGGTCGCGGGGTTTCGAGTGCCACCTTCGCCATGGTCCTCGTCATGTACAGTGTTGTCGCGGAGGGCCTCGCGTTCCTGCTGACGCGCGGACGCCAAGATGCCGCCAAATGTGCTTGGTACAGTGGATATGGTCGAATATGGGATGCAATGGTGAACCGGCTCTCGTATCTGCGACAAAAAACCCAAAGAGAAAAAACCCACAATTCTAACCTCTGAATATATATACCCTTGACGTTATGTTTCTAACCAAAAAAATTGTCAAATTCACACACGAAAGCTCTTTAACTCTACGTTGTGACCAAAAATTGGAAATGTGGAGTATGTGTGCTTATTTAAATGCATTGTGAGCCTTCCATAACCCATAAATAAGTGTCTGCGAAGTAAGATACAGCGGAGCCTAGACTTGGCAGAGAAATAAATAGGTCAATAAGCTAAACAATATGCCAAAGTTAATATGCAGTAATTTTATGTAAGTTAAGTAAACAGTTAAGAAATAATGTTCAAGTTAAATATGGTTAAGTAAAAGGTTAATATAAAATAAAATAAAACTGGCATAGTAATAAGCACATTAGGGGGAAAGGTAGAGGGGGATGAAAATATAAGCGGCAGAGGCGTTTGTGCGCGACGATCTTCTGTGGCGCTGTTTGATTTCAAGGTGCTGAGGGAGGCCAAGCACTGCGAAGGAAGACGCCGCGCCAAAAATAAAATAGCTAAAATAAACTGTCGGATAGATTAGAATGTACTCGGCTTCTTGACGGCAGGTTTTTTTGCCCTTCAGGGGTTTTTCCTGAGCGCGTACCTTATGGTCTCTTTTATCCGCCGCTTTGATTGCAATGGAGAGACCATTTGGGGTGAATACCAGAATTCAAAGATTAGAACGCGAAAGGATGTAGGTATTGTACTGGCTTAAACGGCCTTTGGCCTAGCCACATAGGATCAAGTAAGCTAATTTGTCTGTAATAATTACCTATTTAAATAATAAATATAAAATAAGTTTCAACAAGGTTTTCAACTGTTCGCCTACGTTAGGAGGCCGTGACATTGGCTCGGTGCAGAGTCGCCTGCTGAGCGCGCGTGGTGTCGGGCGATAGCAGGGCGCAGTCGGTGGCGAGCCAGTGGGAAGGCGAGGGCTGGAGGCTGGTAAACGAATGATTGACGCCCTGGAGGAAGGCAGCGGCAATGGCAGTGACGCGTGAAAGGTGGAGTAGGAGGGGTGTATGCCACGTCACGTAGTGCAGACGATTAAGCAGGCATAAGTACGAGACGTAAAACCTAAGATTGGGCAATTACGTTGTGTCTGGAGCACCAGCTGCGATAGCACAGGCGCGAGGTGCGCGCCGAGAGTCGCGCCGAGAGTCGCGCCGAGAGTCGCGCCGAGAGTCGCGACGAGAGTCGCGCGAGAGTCGCGCCGAGAGTCGCGCCGAGAGTCGCGCCGAAAGTCTGTTGATGCGGCCGTCTGGGAAGGAGATTATTTTGAAGGGAAATAGGCCAAGCAGCAAACGATGAGACATCTGGGCATTTGGCTCCTCCCACCGCCTTCATTTATCACGGCTTTCACCGCGCACGTGATAATCCAACTAATATGATTAATCAAGGACTGAATTAGCCTGTATCGTTCTGTAGGAAAGAATACGTATATTATTATTTCAAACATGCTTTGGTATATTTTTATGGTATGAAGTTTAACTTGTCTTAGCTTCACATCTTCTTTTATATTCAATATCGATGTTGTAAGTCTTGTTGACTTTTGTAGAAATATTTACGAGCAGTAATTTACGGGGAGCTTGTATGAAAAGAAGAAGTAATGTTATCTATTCCATGCTCATGTAGTCTTCAAGTAGTTTCCTGGAACTTTTATATTTGCTTGATTGGAGCCCCAGATATATCCTATTTGTTGCCAAATTTATGTTGCTGTGCATTGTTATGAGAAGTTTCCAGAAAAAAAATAATTTTTAAAAATTTTTAATCTTACAGAAAAACTGTTTGAAATGTGAATACTGGACAGACGTTTTAAATATATCCCAGTTCTTATTATAGTATGTGATATTCTTTGAAAGTACACAAACTTGATGGCATTGCGATCACTAATAATATTGTAAAGATAGTGTACAGGAAGCAATCCCTCGAAAGCATAAATACATAATTGCTCTTAGTTGACTGGATCTATAGGTCAACCATCTCCATAAATGTATCTTTCCTAAATGAAACGGAAGCTTGAGAATCTTGAATTAGCTACATATCGAGTAAAAGTTGAGAGGACGTGGAATGATTTATCACAAGATCTTATAAGGCGTTTTTGAAGATTCTATGCGCATCTTATCCCTGTTTATTTGCTACAGAGTAGCGCATTAATTTCCTAACCGTTGATTTCAATTCTGAAAAAATAAACGTCATCGTTAGCGTCTCTGCGTTCGACACAGCTGATGTTATGCGACAGCAAGCCTCTAAGGAACAGGCCGCCCGCATTCAATATTTGCTATTCACACGCTACGCTACATAACACCATCTTTTTGACATGTTCTTAGTATATGAAGACATTTTGTTTGTTTTTTCGTCCCGCCACCACTGGACCTTCCATTTATGGGCGTCCTCCGGATGTTACCGGAGATCGGGAGAGGATGCAGTGGTGGGAATGAAAATGTAAATGCTGTGCTGAAGTTGGATGGAGTGTATTTTGTTGAAGGTGGAATGTTGCTGTGGGTTTAAGAGATATGGATTGAACTGAAAAGTAGTGCTGCTACTGTAAATCTCTACTATGTTGCGTCAGTATTAGTGAGAATGTTTTTGTTAAAAATATTAATTCATTACAGTGCTGCACGAGTGTTTTTATTTTGTTGTTCTGTAGCAGTGTGTGTGTGTTACTGTTTACAAAAGCATTGTTGACGCTGCAGTTGATCAGAGTCGTGTGCTGATGGAAATGCCTAGTCGGGTTCACGATTGCGCTAGTTCTGCTAAAGCAAAGCAGCGCATCGGGGCAGCGCGGGAGGGGGGGGACAGGCGCGCCGCGACTGATAGGCGCCCTCTCGCAATTAGGCTTCGTAAGGGCTGAGGGGCGGAAGGAAATGGGGCCCATCACATTATACTAATTGCGGCGGGAGGCGGGCGCAATCAATCGTCATTCTCGCACGCGGAAACTAATATTTAGAGAGTGAGCGCTGGATGATGGGGGTTCGCGCGCCCTCTTCTTGCTTCTCTTTTTCGCAGAGGCGGCCGGAGGGTTCTGGGTGGCGGGAGTAGGCCGTGGAGAAGCTTGTGATGGTACGAGCGCCAACGGCGAACTTCTGTCGGTGAAAATAAGCATCTGCGAAGGCGCCTCAGTCTTGGAGGGTGTCCCCTAATTCGTGAGGTGTCCCCAATCTCGGAGGGTGTCCCCAATCTCGGAGGGTGTCTTCCAATCTCAGGTGCCCCAATCTCGGAGGGTGTCCCAATCTCGAGGGTGTCCCCAATCTCGGAGGGTGTCCCCAATCTCGAGAGGTGTCCCAATCTCGGAGGGTGTCCCCAATCCTCGGAGGGTGTCCCCAATCTCGGAGGGTGTCCCCAATCTCGGAGGGTGTCCCCCAATCTCGGAGTGGGTGTCCCCAATACTCGGAGGGTGTCCCCAATCTCGGAGGTGTCCCCAATCTCGGAGGGTGTCCCCAATTCGTGAGGTGTCCCCAAATCTCGGAGGGTCCCCAATCTCGCGAGGGTGTCCCCAATCCGGAGCAGTGTCCCCAATCTCGGAGGGTGCCCCAATCTCGGAGGGTGTCCCCAATCTCGGAGGGTGTCCCCAATCTCGGAGGGTGTCCCCAATCTCGGAGGGTGTCCCCAATCTCGGAGGGTGCTCCCAATCTCGGAGGGTGTCCCCAATCTCGGAGGGTGTCCCCAATCTCGGAGGGTGGTCCCCAATCTCGGAGGGTGTCCCCAATTTCGGAGGAGGTCCCCAATCTCGGAGGGTGTCCCCAATCTCGGAGGGAGGTCCCCAATCTCGGAGGGAGGTCCCAATCTCTCGGAGGAAGGTCCCCAATCTCGGAGGGAGGCTCCCCAGTTACGGCGCTACTCCCGCCACCCAGAACCCTCCCGGCCCCTCTGGAAAAAGAAGAAGCAAGAAGAGGGCGCGCGAACCCCCATCGATCCAGCGCTCACTCTCTCAAATATTAGTTTCCGTGCGAGAATGACGATTGATGCGACCAGCCTCCCGCCGCAATTAGTATAATGTGATGGGCCCCATTTCCTTCCGCCCCTCAGCCATTACGAAGCCTAATTTGCGAGAGGGCGCCTATCAGTCGCGCGCGCGGTGTCCCCCCCCCTCCCCGCTGCCCCGATGCGCTGCTTTGCTTTAGCAGAACTAGCGCAATCGTCAACCCGACTAGGCATTTCCCATCAGCACACGACTCTGATCAACTGCAGCGGCAACAATGCTTTTGTAAACAGTAACACACACACACACACACTGCTACACAACAACAAATAAAACACACTCGTGCAGCACTGTAATGAATTAATATTTTTAACAAAAACATTCTTCACTAATACTGACGCAACATAGTAGAGAATTTACAGTACAGCACTACTTTTCAGTTCAATCCATATCTCTTAAACCCACAGCAACATTCCACCTTCAACAAAATAACCCATCCAACTCCAGCACAGCATTTCATTTTCATTCCCACCACTGCATCCTCTCCCGATCTCGGTACATCCGGAGGACGACCATAAATGGAAGGGCCAGTGGTGGCGGGAGGAAAAAACAAACAAAATGTCTTCATATACTAAGAACATCAAAAAGATGGTGTTATGTAGCGTAGCGTGTGAATAGCAAATATTGAATTGCGGGCGGCCTGTTCCTTAGAGGCTTGCTGACGCATAACATCAGCTGTGTCGAACGCAGAGACGCTAACGATGACGTTTATTTTTTCAGAATTGAAATCAACGGTTAGGAAATTAATGCGCTACTTGTAGCAAATAAACAGGGATAAGATGCGGCATAGAATCTTCAAAACGCCTTATAAGATCTTGTGATAAAACATTCCACGTTCTCTCCAACTTTTACTCGATATGTAGCTAATTCAAGATTTCTCAAGCTTCCGTTTCATTTAGGCAGATACATTTATGGAGATGGTTGACCTATAGATCCAGTCAACTAAGAGCAATTATTATTTATGCTTTCGAGGGACTGCTTGCTGAATACTATCTTTACAATATTATTAGTGATCGCGATGCCATCAAGTTTGTATACTTTCAAAGAATATCACATACTATAATAAGAACTGGATATATTTAAAATGTCTGTCCAGTATTCACATTTCAAACAGTTTTTCTGTAAGATTAAAAATTTTAAATTTTTTTTTTCTGGAAACTTCTCATAACAATGCACAGCAATATAAATTTGGCAACAAATAGGATATATCTGGGCTCCAATCAAGCAAATATAAAAGTTCCAGGAAACTACTTGAAGACTACATGTGCATGGAATGGATAACATTATTTCTTCTTTTCTTACAAGCTCCCCGTAAATTACTGCTCGCAAATATTTCTACAAAAGTCAACAACAAGACTTACAACATCGAATATTGAATATAAAAAGAAGATGTGAAGCTAAGACAAGTTTAAACTTATACCATAAAATATACAAAGCATGTTTGGAAATAATAATATACGTATTCTTTCCTACAGAAGATACAGCTGATTCAGTCCCTTGATTAATCATATTAGTTGGAATTATCACGTGCGCGGTAGAAAGCCGTGATAAAGAAGGCGGGGGAGGAGAAAAGTGGCCCAGATGTCTCATCGTTTGCTCTTGGCCTATTTCCCTTCAAATAATCTCCTTCCCAGACGGCCGCATCAACAGACTCGGCGCGACTCTCGGCGCGACTCTCGGCGCGACTCTCGGCGCGACTCTCGGCGCGACTCTCGGCGCCTGTGCTATCGCAGCTGGTGCTCCAGACACAACGTAATTGCCCAATCTTAGGTTTACGTCTCGTACTTATGCCTGCTTAATCGTCTGCACTACGTGACGTGGCATACACCCCTCCTACTCCACCTTCACCGCGTCCACTGCCATTGCCGCTGCCTCCTCCAGGGCGTCATCATTCGCTTCTTACCAGCCTTCCAGCCCTCGGCCTTCCCACTCGCTCGGCCCCGACTGCGCCGCTGCTATCGCCCGACACCACGCGCCTCAGCAGGCGACTCTGCACCGGGCCAATGTCACGGCCTCTAACGTAGCGAACAGTGAAAACCTTGTTGAACTTATTTATTATTTATTTATTTAATAGGTAATTATTACAGACAAATTAGCTTACTTGATCCTATGTGGCTAGGGCCCAAGGCCTATAAGCGCAGTACAATACCTACATCCTTTCGCGTTCTAATCTTTGAATTCTGGTATTCACCCCAAATGGTCTCTCCATTGCAATCAAAGCGGCGGATAAAAGAGACCATAAGGTACCGCGCTCAGGAAAAACCCCTGAAGGGCAAAAAAACCTGCCGTCAAGAAGCCGAGTACATTCTAATCTATCCGACAGTTTATTTTAGCTATTTTATTTTTGGCGCGGCGTCTTCCTTCGGCAGTGCTTGGCCTCCTCAGGCACCTTGAAATCAAACAAGCGCCACAGAAGATCGTTCGCCACAAACGCCTCTGCCCCTTATATTTTCATCCCCCTTACCTTTCCCCCTAATGTGCTTATTACTAATGCCAGTTTTATTTTATTTATTATATTAACTTTTACTACCATATTAACTTGAACATTATTCTTAACTGTTTACTAACTTATACATAAAATTACTTGCCATATTAACTTTTGCATATTGTTTAGCTTATTGACCTATTTATTTCTCTGCCAAGTCTAGGCTCCGCTTACTTACTTCGAGACACTTATTTATGGGTTATGAAGGCTCACAATGCATTTAAATAACACACATCTCCACATTTCGCAATTTTTTGGTTCACAACGTAGAGTTAAAGAGCTTTGTGTGTGAAGTTTGACATTTTTTGGTAGAAAATAACGCTCAAGGTATAATATTCAGAGGTTAGAATTTGTGGGTTTTTTCTCTTTGGGTTTTTTGTCCAGACGAGAGCCGGTTCACCATTGCATCCCATATTCGACCAATCCACTGGTTACCAAGCACATTTGGCGGCATCTTGGGCTCCCGCTGTCATGCAGGAACGCGAGGCCCTCCGCGACAACACTGTACATTACGAGACGCATGGCAGAAGTGCACTCGAAACCCCGCGACACTTTTCGGACCGAAGCGCTCAGTAAGTGCATGCTCTTAGCCACTTCGGCATTCAGTCGGAACGAGGCTTGTTCCTATTTTCATAAATGGAAATCATTGAACCACTTTTCTCACACAGAGTAGCCTCACTTCAGACATCCATCACGCCGCCGCTGTATGTTTAAAACGTACGATAACCGAAAACGTCCTAACAACAGTGGGAAGCGCCCACCAATACCCCCCCACGTTGCTTTCCGTGCGCACATCTGCCTGCCCAGTCGCCAGGGCTTCCTCCAGGGCGCTCGGCTGGCTCGCTCGGCCACAGCGCAGACCGAGAGCCGCGCCGGGCGGCACCCGAGGCGCGCGTAGAAGTAGGTTCGCCGTGAGGGGCCGCGGGCGCGGGCGGCGGCGGGGGGGGCGCGAGGGCACAGGAGGGAGATGGGGTGGGGGTGGGGGCGGCGCGGGGAAGGCAGGTTACCGCCCCCGCAGCGGCAGCTGCGGTCCGGCCGCGCCGGCGCTACCGCAGAAAATCAATACGCGACCGAGCGGTCCGCCGAGGCGGCGCGGCGCGGCGGCGGCGGCGGCGGCAAGCGGGCGACGGGCAAGCAGACGCGCCGGCGAAGGGTCGGCGCCCGCGTCCCCCGCACACGCCCACGCCCCCGGCAGCGCGCCGTGACAGGGTCAGGCGGAAGCGGCGCCCCAGGCGGTGATGTATTAAGGAGTCGGTGCATGGTGAAGGTGGATTGTTTAGTGGGAGCGAAGGAGGAGTAAGGCGATGACGAAGGGTTGAAGAAATTGGAAGCGAGTTGAAGGGGAAGGATAAGGTGACGGTGAAAGGGTAAAAGGGGTGAGGACGAAAGGGGAGGTCCGAATGAAGGGGGAGTTGGAGGCGGGGTTGCAGGAGGGCGCGACGGCAGCAGAATATGAGGCTGGGATGAAAGAAGATGTGGGGTTTTAAGGAAGAGGAGGTGAAGGAGGGAATGGATGAGAAAGGAACGATTAAAGGGTGCTTGAAAAAGGTGGAGGTGTCGGGTTTGGAAGGGGGTTTGACGAAGCAGGGATGGATGAGGAGGCAAGACGGCGTTGAGGGAAAGGGAACGGCAGAATTATGGGAAAGGGGAGGTGCGGATGGAGGAGAAGGTAGGAGTCAAGATTGATGTTGGGCTTACGCGAGTCAAGGGGAGACGAAGAAGGGATGTCTGGCTCGAAAAGCGGAGACGTAGGTGATTGCTGAAAGAGACCGTGGCCAGGAGGAGGTTAGCAGTGACATGATGGCGGATTGCGGGGCTGCAGGAGCGCGGTGGAGGTGTGGTTGAGGGGAGGACAGATGGCTAAGCATGAGTAGAGGGGAGGAGGCGGGAGTGATGGTTGAAGTTGCCTGGCGCGGGTCGAGGGGAGATTGAACAGAGGGGTCTGAGGTTGACGGAGGCGTGGGGAAGCGAAAGACTAGTGCGAACAGTGGCAGATGCGGGAGAGGGTTACCTGGTGAGGGTCGAGGGAGTGTTGAGATCCGACGGGTGGGAGCGAGAGGCGGGTGGGGGCGGGGGCGGGGAACGCTGCAAAAACTTCGCCGGCGACGGTGGCGCGCTCCGCCGCGTCCTGCGCCGCATCCGCAACGCTTCGAGCCGCGTGGCGCCTCCGCCTCCCGTTCCCCGCCCTCGCCCCCTCCCCCCCCGACGGTGCCGTAGGTCAGCGAAGGAACGCGCCCGAGTCTCCAAGGGACGGGCCGCCCCACAAGATACGTTTCAGATGCTCACCGCTTTTAACCTCTTACCTAACATACAACACTACTGGTACTAGCAACACATAGATCGCGTGCGATCCTTGGTCATCTCCTTCGAAGATACACAAAGTGGTTGGATGTCAGTCTTGGTGTTTTGAATTGGAACATTGGTAGAGTTTAGAAAACATCACAGGCTTTGGACTAGCCCCTGTGAAGCAGCCAAGTTCGGCTTCTCGGAACAAATTTCACATGAGATTGTACGGGAATCGACTCCAGACCTCCTTGATGAAAGACAAGCGACATTCGCTCTGCGCCACGATTTCGCAACAATTCAACAATACTTCTCTCCAAAACGATATTAGTGTAGGCGAAGACTCTAAATCATTTTGGGTAAACCTCGTAGTTTCGTTGTTTGTCGTGGTTTCTGAATTTATTTAATAGTTGATACAAAAGCGACGCTCCGTATGTCTAGTTCTTATTAAAACTCACGGTTCTTAGTGAGCTATAAATTCGTTTCACGAAGACGACCCAAGCAATTCATCGCACACCCATCAAAATATAGCGAATATCGAGAAAGATATTCCGTGCGACATAAAAAATGAATGGAGAATGTTACTCATTTTATGAGACACGACGGAGCTATATTTCTTTGTAAAAGGTCCTTGGTATTTATCAGATATAAAGGAGCCATCACGTGCGTGATTATGAATACGATTATACGCGTATCGTCACACAAAGTACTTATGACATGTATTAAACACTTTGGTCGTGTTGAAGAATTTGGGGAGACTTTCAGGATACCGATCTTCTTAATGTCACGTTTCCATCTGTTTTTTTTAAATGAACTGGAACGGATATTAAAAACGAGGCATTTTCATCACTTTCGCTAGCTTTCTGGACACACTATAGCTTTAGAACCAATTGAAGAATGTTTATTTATATTGTAATTTTAATTTCACCCAATGGCAGCCTATTTTGTAACAATAGTCTATGTAATTTCACGTTTTGAAAAATGAACAAAAATAGTTCATTCATACACTTATTTTGTGTTTTTTGGTATACTTACTCTACCACATACCAATTCTGAGCTCGTTTTCGAATCCTTGATCATTCCAAAATAATAACTATCACAAAATCAGTCAACTCTAACATCAGATTAAAATACTTGTCTTGTCTCAGAGCTCCGACAAAAAAATAATCTTTTGAAGGAGTCAATATTATTTTTCAAAGGACAAAAGCTTCTTTGGGACAACTGTATGCGGCAACACAGCTGTTTCTTCGCCTTCGGCCACTCAATTAGTGCTCAAAGACGCCCCTGTTCTTCGACCCAACATTTACATATAAAAGCAGCTTACTTCATAGTCCTAGCCCTGTAGGGCGCGTCGCTGGTGCCACGCGGATTAGCGACGGCGCCCTAGGGCAGCCCTGCCATCGACGTCACGAGCTTGAGGTCCAGAAAGAAACGATACTACTTCAAAAATAGACTGACGTAACCAAAAAAGAAGTACCCACGAGGAGAAAAAAATTAAGAACCAAAGAAACATCACGTGATGTGTTTAATTTCATGGTATGTCAACGATATCGATCTTGGAAGTGTTGAGGAACTGATGGTTGCAGGTTCTGCAGACATAGGTGTTTGTAGTTTGAGTCAGAGAGTGCCAACTACAAAGGAGTGTAATGAATGCTACATGCCGACAAGTGGTAGTGTTCCTCTTCAGATGGAACGTTATATTAGGTGACAACATACACGTCGGCTTTCAAGATTTTCCCTCTCCAAGTACTATATACACAAGGCGGAGCACCGCTTGGGCCAGAGCAAGCTCTGAGCAGCCGACTAGTCCTCCGACAAGAGTGAATGTGTAGTGTATGCAAGAGAATGGAAAAGAAGAAAAGACAAGGAACATGAAGGAAAAATCGCTCACGGCCCGTGGCCCGTTTTTTATCGTACTGTTCAAGCATTCGCCACTTTTTGAATGAAAATCCATGAGAAACTAGCAACCAGCCGGCCGCTGATATTCATCGTCAAATAATAGGTTGAACGGATAACTGGGAATTTCTGAGAGGGATGAGATGAGGGAAGGGAAGAATAGAAATTATTTGCTACTCTTTTCATATTTTAGCACAGTATACATTTGGAGTTCTCTGTGAATTTGATGGTTAGGCATAAACCATGGAGATTTAATTCAGTTCCTAAGGAATTTATTTTGGACTACTTCTTCGTATGGTGGTAGGAGCAGCTTTCCCCCACACTGGGCAAGCATACGTTAGCGAGAGTAGAATAACAGGATAAAAATAAGTATGCAATAGTAATAATAATGATTAACAGCGTGACCCGAAGCGAAGGGCGAACAGTGGCTGTGCCCCAGGCTCTGGGCCGCGAGCTCCTCCGCACCAGCAGCCGGTCGCCGGCCACCGCTCCCCTCCACTCCCCCTCTCCACCCCCTCCCCCTCCGCAGAGATAGCGCCTTCCCCCTCCGTCGCGCGCGGCTCGTAATAGGTCCGTTGAGGCGCGAGATTAGTTACCGGCGCGCGGTTATTGGGCCACGCGATGCGCCATATGAAGCTCCATTTAGAACGTTTTTACTGCCTTATCGATAAATCATAAATACAGAATGGCACTGTGCGAGCTAAGTGTCCCTCAGAGAACCGTTCGCCGACTCTGGTTCAGGTTTGTTGTTCACCGTATCTTGTAGTAAGTCTTCTCCAGAAAGTCGGTGCATGCATTTATATGCAAGATTTGGCGCTCACAGTCCTAACAAAATGGACATAACACTAGATTACGACTATCGTCAACGATCCGAGCGTCGTCAAATGAGAATAAAAGGAGTAGCTAGGAGAAGACAAATCGAAGCAATAAATTACGTTGCCTTAAACCTCGTTAATATCAAAGACTATCAATGCAGTTTAAAATAATAAATCGCGTCAAGTTTATCGAATGTACACAATTCGAGGATAGAGAGAAACAAGTAGAGGGTAGAGAATATAAGAAGAGAAAAACTTCGTCATACATTTACTACTGATGTTACTCTATTTTATTTTAGTAATGATTTAGAAATGTTCAAAATGAAATTTCATCATAGACTAAAATTACTCTTAGTCTATGTCTACTCTTAGTAAACTGTATAGGCCGTTCGTTGGAACATAATTGTCATGCACATGATTGAAGATTTTGCTCTCGTCGTTTGTGTTTGTGGTGTGCCCCAATTCGCTGAGACACAAACCTGCGTACTTAAAACATTGCTACGAAAAATTAGTAATGTCATTAATGTAATTAGTCATAATAATGTAATGTAATTAATGTGATAATGTGATGTAATTAGTAATGTTATTTTCTAATTGTTTTAACTGACTTATTTGAAATCTCAGGATTGGAACGAAACACCTTCAATCCTCAAATGTCGGACCAGCTTTCTAGAGTATTGTTGGCAGGGAATAACTACCTTTGTGAAGCCACAGTTCACGTCACGTGCACTAGAGGGTTAAATATTGGCTTCGTCCTTCTTCAAAAGCGTACATTTACCGGAATTTACAAGCGCAGAAGTATTCTTTGCTTATTCAAATGCAACATATGTTATACTTTTAAACAAACACAGCCACAGTACTTCAACATATTTATTTCGGTCCATTACATTAAATGACGATCGTTATTGAAATCCTCCCTTTCAGATTCGGAAAAGCTTTTCTAAACATCAATCAGTTAAATTGACTAAAATCAACACGTTTTCCTTCTAATTTATCACGTTTTAGAACTCGAGAATATACATAAAATAGTTGTGAATCACCGCTTTTTACTTTCTGTCTTGTAAAGAGATTTTTTATCGACAATGCACATAAACGTCGCATTCCGAAATGCTTTCATACTCTTTTCACTAATCCGAATGTTATTTTTACCCACGAGTAGTTTTCCAGCGTAATGAAAGCCGGTCAACTTCACCTTCATTAGGAGTAATAGCGATATTCGGCTCCATGTCCCAACAGCGAGCGCCGCAGTTCATGCGTTGCCAATTTCTCCTTAAAATACCGCGCGATGCAAAAACGAGATAAACAGCTTGTCGAGCTCTGAGGGCTCGCGGACGCTCGCCGCGTTACGAGCTTTGTTTAAAACCTGCATCTGAATATAAATCCTGTTAAACTGAATCCGCGTGGGCGAAAACGCGAAATAAACAAGAGATTACTCGAATCGTCGATTCCACGTGATACACCGCGTGAAAAAGCACATTCCAGCGAAGCGCAGCGCGACGCGGGGGCGCCAAGCAAAAAATACTGGGGGGGCGGGAGCATTGCTCTC
>BOPP01000024.1:891132-906390 GCA_017312745.1 Gryllus bimaculatus | reverse complement strand
GGTGGCGGTGGCGGAGGTGGTGAAGACAGCGGTGGCGTTGGCGCTGGCAAAGGCCGCAGCAGTGGCAGCGCGCGCGAGAGAGCTAGCGGTCCGTCGCGGCGCGCGAATCGATAACACCCGGTCGACGATCGCGGTGCGAACACTCTCTGCTCACCCACTCCGTCGCTCGGTCCCTCCTGGCCGTACTTCGTTCTCAGCGTTCTCTGGAAGCTTCTCTTGCCGCAATTTGTATCCACTTTCCTACTAGCCGTTTTTCCCTTATTTACTAGTTAATGCTTCATTTCCACCATTGGTGTTAAGCTGGAATAATCAGTCTCGAAGTTATTAGACAACAAACCAAGTCCACGTTTTTCATCTTTCCTTTATGCATGTTAGCCAACATAATTTTCAGCGTTTTCTCGAATCTTCCTTCGCCACAGTTGTCCTTGACTGTCCCCAGACTTTTATTTCCACATATATATGATTTCACAGATTACTTAAATTATCCCCTTAGACGCAATTAACAATCCATTGTCCTTCTCCTAATCATGCAAAACTCGTATCTTACTGAAAAACTCGTGTTACAACAGTAACTAGTTTTATGCATGTTTATCGTGAAATTCTTTCTGTAATTCTTGTGCTGTTTTCGGCGTTTTCGTTGAACAGGTACTCGTTTGTCCTCGTAAATGACTATCAGTTGAAAACATTTATATAGCTGTTCTTTCTGAACCAACATTTAATTCAAAGGCTGCTTTCATCTCTAACATATCTGGCACTGTCAGTCATATGCTACCTTTACAACTTTCTACTACTTTTCCTCGACATGTCCCCCTTGGCGACACTGTCGCTCACCTTCTTTCTCAGTTTTCTCCGCTCTCTACACATTGCGTTCAGTACTTCGCACCAGATCCATTCCCTCGACCTTTGGAGACACCTCCGGTCCTTATTTACTAGGCTGTCTGGGTGACCCCGCGTAAACATTACGCCCTGAGGAAGGTCGCAGAATGGCGACCGAAACGTCGGCACCTTCGCCATGGCCGCGGCGTCACCCGGACAGCCTAGTAAATACTGACTCCGGCCGCGGAAGCCTACGCTCTCACCTCCGGTCCTGCTGCTTCATCAGCGGTACTCTGAACTTCCCTTCCTGCTTCTTTCAATAGCACCACCAATCCTCATTTGCTCCACTCTCTGGTTTGCCGCACTGCCTTTCCTCGCTCTGCATCACGCGGTCCGTTAACCGTTCCATCCATCCCCTTTCTCTCGCCCTTCGCAGCGAGGGCATTACACCACATCCCGGCCGCAGAGCGCTATTTTTCCGTTCTTTCGACGTTCACTCTATAAACCACGTTCGGCATGCGCATGGTAAATCCCCTTCCGCAGAAGTGTCGAGCTCTGGTAAGATACATCGGGCGTCGCTATCACTAGCGAGGCGAGGGGGGGGGGCATGCTCTTCGAGAGTTATGTCGGCAACGGTTGGAAAGACCGCAGTGGAGAAGAGCGGAGAGCAGTGACAAGAGCCGACAGGAGTGTCGAGAGAACGGCAAGGAGAAACGTACGTGTTAAAACTAGGTACTTTCTCACCCGTATTTTCGCGCAAAATTGCGCCGAAAGTACTCAAATGTTCGAAACATTGAATTGCTCGTCCGCTATACATTTGCCGATGGCAGAATGAGGGGCTACTGTTGTTTTGAAAGTGAGGGCCCAAACACACATCTGAGAATGCGTGAATAGGGCCGATGTCTAACAGCATCTGACCAATGCCGATGCCAACCGAGACAGACCGGGAAAAACGCTTTTGTTTTTATAGTTTCTGAGAAATCTGCGGAAAAATAAAATCCTCTTCGGGTTGCGAGGGTTTGTTCTGGCAGTAAATTAAGTAGTTAACTGTTTCCGAGAGGAAAAGAAAAGAGGATTATTAATACCAATAGGAAGACCTATGGACAAAGCTGCAGTATAATACACTTAGTCACCGACAATACACGATATTCACAAAAGGCACGCAAAATATTTTTATTTCTCCTTTGCACAGATGTATTACGCAATAGATACGTTCTTGCACGCTTCTGTACTCTTCCATACCCTGCAATAAGTGGGTCTGAATCCCATCCATCGCCCACTATATCAAATCTAATCGATCAGTATCTACTATAGACGTGCAATCCTCATTCAGTCGGCAGTGACGTCACAGATATAGATCACAGCGCTCTGACTGCAAGTGTAAAGTACGGGTTATACATTAACTTAATTCAAACTCTATCTTTGAAAAACAGATTAACATATTTCATCCATGGAAAAATGTATTTCTTTAATATTCTAGTTGTAGTAAGACTCCAAACACAATTGAACTTTAGCAATTTTCGAAAAATCAAGGTTTTTAACGAACATGAGACGCGAACCATTAAAAACTATTAAACGTTCTTCACTATATCCAACAACAAAATTTAATTAAAATCGGAGGTGCCATTTTTTTGAAAATTGGGAAAATCTTGCTGGGTCTTCATGTAAGGTACCTCCAAAATTAAAACTTCGGTTTCTAATGCAAGGGGCCGCGACATCAACTAGATCGATTGGGTAGTATCAATTTTGGAGAAAATCGGCTGAATGGTTTAGCTCAGAGCGTTGTTCATAGACGGACAGACCTTTGGCCGACATTGGATTTTACGTTATCTAGGACCTGAAAAACTTGGATGATGGCTACACTACGTGTTAGAGGATCCACTTTTTCGTTACTAGGGCCCTGAAATAAGAGTTTTTCTTTTGACAATTCTTAAAAATGGGGAATCTCTACTCCATAGCGAGAAAGTAAAAAAGTGTGGAGAGTAAGGCTCCGACGGCAGGAAATACGCTAAGGTTAATCGCAGGAATAAGCGACTCGAATGGAAGGTAGGAGTCTGTGAGGGCCGTTGAAATGTGGGCCCGCTGTGGGGCGGGCGGGCGTCGTTAAGGAGACGGCTGGAGGAGAGGGCGGGTCGTTCGCAGCGGAGGCCTGTGCCCGGGATGGATTGGCGGCAGGGAGGGTGTCTTGGGGCGACGCGGGCGCCGGGGCCGGTGGGCGATCGGGGGCGGCTATGAGAGTCACAGGGACTACGACGAAGAGTGGAGGCGCGAAAGAGCGGACTCGAGAGCCGGCAGGAGCGTCGCGAGAACGGCAAGGAGAAAAGAAGAGTGACAAGAAACGCTCCCACGTGGCATGCAAGGAATAAACTAGGTGATTAGAGCTTGCACGGTTAAGCGGAGGACAAGCGACTAGAACGAGACGGGAGTCTGTGAGGGGCGTGGAGACGAGACGGGTGGAGGAGGGTGGAGGCCTGTGCCCGGGGCTGAATTGGCGGCAGGGAGGGTGTCTTGGGGCGACGCGGGCGCTGGCGTCGGGGGGCGATCGGGGGCGGGTGACAGAGCGCAGCGCGCGGACGGGGCGGGGCGGAACGGAGCGGGGCGGGGCGCCGCGAGCGCGAAACCGCAGCAAATTGCTTCTTTGGCCGCGAACGCTGTCGACAGCTCGGGACTCCACCGCGCGCAGCCGCTGCGGCAGCGCTCGCTCGCGCCTCTCGCGCAGCGCCGGCGCAGATTCATTTCGCGTTCGCCCCGCAATTACGCCGAGGTAATGAAGTCAACGTTCTGCGCACCCCCGCGACGAGCTACGCCGGAAACACGGAGGCCATATCGTCAGCATATATGATCACGTGGAACGCGTTGTGTTCAATGTTTAAAAGCTCTTTGCATCTCACAGTGCAAATGTTTAACGTATATAGGTAAGGATGACTTAATATTACGGAACGTAATGGTGTTTTTGATGTTTAAAAAATAGTGTTCGGTAAATTACATACTGCCGTTTCTATCCGCCACTACAAATATTCAATATGAATTTCATTTGAACAATATATAATTTTTACTGTAGATACGTAGTAGATCATGTACAGCAGATCGAGATATCACAGATCTGGTACAGTCATAAAACTATAACTGGAAAGATAGACGCACGGAAAAAAAGAACAGTTTAAGTATACCAGATCCATGATACTGTAACAAGTTCCTCTGTTTCAGTATCATGGATCTGGTATACTGCAACTATTTACCATACTTAAGAATATTGAATAAATGCAAGAAAAAAACGAACGATAATGAAGTCTAACACTAATTGAATTGCTAGTTATTAGAGTAATGTTTATTTGTACCTGTGAAAACATTGTACATTATTTCAAGATCAAGACTACAATATCGAGATACGTACAACATTATGTTTTATGTTTTTCCTGATCTTCAATGTAGATACCTAACGAGGAAGGTGGTTCTGAATTCCAATGAAAATGATGAAGCATTTCATTCTAATAATAACTGCTCTCTTTCCAAGTATTCCCTTGTTTATATTCATCGATTTGACATTGAAAACATTTAAAAAAGCTCTGAGGGCATTCGAGAACATTCATATTATTTTCAAACGAACCACAAATGTCATCAACAAATTAGATCCGCATCAACTGCAGCTTGTAATAATGAAATGAGTTCCCTGGAAAATGGCGTAGAAGTATGCTGAATTCTCTCTTTTGCGTGCTCGTAGAAATAGCAGCAGCGAGTATGAACACCGTTCAGTGCAAGGACCCTATGCTTCGTGTCTCAACTTCTACTCTTTAACACCATTTTCTGATAACTGTAACTTTAATTCAACTTTCTCTTTACTCTACTTCTCAAAAAGAGAACATGTGACGCGCACCACAGAATCTGAAATTCAAAACGTGGTGACCTATTCCTTGAGGCATGGGCATGCACAACGGTTTAAGATTGATTATGGACTGTATTCCGATTGCATACTTATTTCCAAACAATAGATTAGCCACTAGACGTACACTTACAAGGATAGTGAATAGGATTCATGGTGATTAATACACGTAAGCAGACGTGAATGTTAATGTAATTATCTAAGCGGAATGCTATTATTAGCAATTGTTAAATTGAGAATCTCAAACAATTAACCCATGAACATTTGAGTTAAAACAATCTCAAAGTTGATGGAATTCTCACAATTACAACTGCAATGTTGCCAGATTCTGCGACAACACACTTACAACTTGATGATAACACATTTATAATACTTAAAAGAAAAGACTAGTGTAAGTACACAAGTGTAAATGATTAAACTATTAGGTGAATATCCTTAAAAAATGCACCGCTTATTGGAATTGCGTAAGGCAATAAACCAAAAATATTCATGAAGGTCAGTTTTTATGTATGCTGGGAGGAATATTTTCAATGACTATCAAAATTGTTAGTGGACTTGTCCCTATTCATATATTAGAGAGGATAAATATATTTCGCCAAAAAATTTCAAAAGCCTATTTTAATACTCAACGTGTTATACGTACATTGCGAGTAACACAGACAGAAAGTTGATGCAGGAAAAACGGTAGCAGAAGTAGAGCACGGCTGGTTCTATTATGAAATATTCATTAAATATCCGTAGGCTTACGCGGCCGTCGTCTCTGAATACTTGGCTGCCCGGGGTGAGCCGCGTCTCAGTCGATCGAGCTGACGTGTCGGCCATCGTGTTGTGACCTTCTTCAGAGCAGTAGCAGCAGCTTCCTTTGCAGCAGTATAGCTCTGAAAACCACAACACGATGGCCGAAACGTCATGTCGATCGACTGAGACGCGGCTCACCCGGGACAGCCAAGTATCCATTTTGAGAGCTTTGTGGAACACCACATTATTCGCTCTATCCTCGCCCTGTCTCGGCTGCTCACGGAGAGTCCACTCAACGGAACCGACCTCCCGCTGCCCTTTCGTGAGACGCGCCCTCCTCCCTTCGCCCTGGGCGCGAATAGGCCGACATGGACCTCGCGCATTTATTGGGAGTCAGGCACATTATCTCGGAGGCAAGAGCAAGTAATTTTTTTTCAGGGGATCAGCGTTTAACTGGATACGATTTTTATTCCCCAGGGTTGTTAGCCCTGGGGGTGTGAATGATGAAGTGATGATGATAGTGAGAGGTGAGAGGTGAGAGGCGCACACATACAGAGAAACGCAAATACAACCATGCTGAGACAGGACTCGATCCGGCGATCTTCTGGTTCGAGACCTCTAAGGCACGAGTGCGTTAGCTATCTCGGCCATCTGATCGGCCATGTTCTACTATTAACTTATTATGCCCACTAAGATCCCATTAAGGGCAAGGGCCTCCTGCCTTTTTCAGGGAATGCCGAATGAAGTGATAGAGTGATGATGAGAGGTGAAAGGACTACGATGATGGGGGAGGGGGCAGATGGGGTGGTATTCGTGGCATTTTTTAACCATCTCAGCATTCGCCTCATCGAGGGAAACCCATTAAGGGCAAAAAACGCTAAGGATGGCCGGTCCGGAGATCGAACTCGGACCTCCCGAATGCAAAGTCAGCGCACAGATGTGCATGCACTTATCAGTTATTTAAAGTTAAATCATTGTTTACATCACAAAATTACAACAAATAATTAAATTAACACTTCCGGGGGTAAATGTGATTGAGGGTCTGGGAAATACGCGCAGAGAGAAGATGCGGTTTTATTTCAGGTACTGAGGAGGTCAAAGACTAGAAATTCGAATGGGCCGAATCAAATATGGGCCGTCAGCGTCAAGAAATAAATAGTGTAGAAAGAGTTTGGTAGATTAACATGTAATCGTCTTCTGACGACAGGTTTTCTCCCTTCGGGTTTTTTTTCTTGTCCGTAGCATAAGGTCTATCAATGGCTTTGATGCCATGGAGAGATCATCTGGGATGAATATCAGAATTCCAAAGGTTATAATGCTTTAGGTTCGTATAGGCATTGTAATGGCTTAAAAACCTTCGGCCTAGTCACATTGTATCAGTTTATAATATCCGTAATATCCGTAATAAATTGCATATTATTTAATTTAAAAATGTTTTAACCATCTGAAGAGATCAGGCAGCTAACTCCACCCCACTCGTTGCTCGAGTCTTGGTTTCAAATCCTGTAAAAGGCACTAATGACTTCATGGAAGACGTTTCGTTTTGGCACGGACGTCAAAGGGAAACTCATAATCATTTCGACGATCATTTATTACTTAATTGTTTACCATGCGTCTCCAGCTTTGTATTTGATCATAAACGTACTGCGATCATATGTGGATAAATTTCACGACTTCGCTGATAACGATTCTATCAAACAAAACTTGAGAGTGTATTTCAAATAATTAAAAATGGATTGATATACAAAATAAATGTGTCTGTAATTCATATTTTAGTTTGCCTTGTTTACTTTCAACGTTTACCAGTATTTTCATGATGAAAAATTATCGAAAGTCTCCAGAAACAATAAATTATATTTCCACACAGATGTAAGTACTTACTAATACTCATATTTTATTGTTTTGATTGATTTTATCGAAAACAGTATCGCGTCTTGTGAACGATTTACCATCTTCAAAATTTTATTTCCAGTTTTGCAAACGTTAGAAGTAAAAACGGCACTATTTCATCACTTATATTGAAAAGCTCCATTACGAAAGTATTCATTATCTACTAAATTTCAAGCACTCGCAAACAGGTTTTATCTTCTGATTCTTTTTTTGTTCGCTAAGCGCGCCTTTCTGTCCATTTGGACCCAGTGTGCGAGAGTGACCAGGTCGAAGCCACTCGGCCGCCCGCGCCCTCCATCGCTTGGCCGCCGCGGAGGGAGATGCAGGTGGAGCTCTCGCTTTCTGCGCCCTTCACGCCAACCGCCACCTCTGACACCCCGCCCCACGTCACGTCTCGGCTCCATCTTCACCTCCGCCTTCCTCTACGCCTCCGACTTCGCCTCCGCCTTATTCTTTCCCGTCGTCTCCGACTTTCTCTTCGCCTCCCACCTTCACCATCGTCACTGCCTTTGCTTCCGACTTCCCCTCGTCACCAACTTCGCCTTCGCCTTCCTTCCCCTTCGTTTCCGCCATCCCCTTCGCCGCCCACTTCGCCTCCACCTTCATCTTCGCATCAGACGTCGCTTCGGCCTCTCCATTCGGATTCGCCATTCTCCTCGCCTACGCCTCCGCCACCCTGTTCCCCTCCCACCTTCCCCTTCGTCACCGACTTTGCCTCCCGACGTCCCCTCCTCCTTCACCTTCACGTTCATCTCCGACTTCAACTCTGCCTTCCTCTTCGTCTTCGTCTTCGCCATCCCCATCGCCTTCCCCTCCATCTCCGACTGTCCCTCGGCTCCGAATTCACTTTACCTTTCGCTTCGCCCACGCCACAGCCTCCTCCCCCGCCAGCGCCTCCGCTCCCTCTGCCTTTTGCGGCGGCTGCTCCACCTGCATCTCCGCCCTCCCTCGACCCGGGAGGCGCCTTTTTAACGCGGCACTTGCACTCGCCGGCGCCATTCGCACTCAAGCGGCCCTTTTTCCTCGGCGCCATTTCCTCCCCTCCCCTCCCCTCCCCTCCCCGCCCCCGGAGCCCACAGTTGTGCGTCCCCTCGCGGCCGCCGCCCTTCTCTCGCCTCTTAACGCGTGCGCCCATCGCCGGCGCCTTCCGCAGGCGCCGCGCCGCGTCGCGTGGCCGCGTCCTCCGTGGACGCGCCGTCGCGCGCTGGCGGGAGGTGAAACGCGTCGCGCGAGTCGCTCGGGATCCAAACGGCGAGGTTCCGATTCGTATCGGTGCGACACGGCAGAGTCATGGGCCGGAAAGTCACCCAGATGGGGTGGGCGGTTTCTTTCTCGCGCTGTTGCTGCTGCAGCAGCAGAAGAAGAAGCCATCGAGGAGTATTATCGAACTTCAGATTCATCTTATGCATTCCGTTTTCATTTCTTATTTCACATTTAATTCCACGTCCTCACATGAAAACTTTGAGAAAGTTTCCAATTGGGACCACAAATATTGTAAAATTAACAATAAAAGGCACAAAAAATTAGTAAAAAAATATGCTTTACAAACAGAGCAATTGCCAACTGAAACAACTTTTGCTCTAATTGACACGACGTAAAGCTCCATTGCAGATTTTTTTCAAAAACTTATGAAAATATTTCAGAGGTGCATTGTTATGTATTGTTATCATTCTTTCTTTACGGTTCATCATTTTTCGCTGTGTACGTGAGGTATTACCAGTGAATTTTTATACGTAATCTTTTATGTAAAAGTACTGTCGGGCAAACGCTCATTTGCCTAAATGAAGCATTTGAAGTCGTAGGCTTCCGCGGCCAGAGTCATGTGCGTGATCTTGGCTGTCCGGGTGACGCCACATCGAAGGCTGTGTTGCCGACGTTTCGACCATCTTTTCGTGGTCTTCCTCAGGGCTGGTCGAAACGTCGGCAACACAGCCATCGACGCGGCGTCACCCGGACAGCCAAGATCACGTAAATTAAACATTTGTTTGAATTTGAGATTTTTCAATATTCATTACTAGTCCAAGGGGACAACAACTTTCTACACCCAAGCAAGTAGTTTGATCCGTGGGAAAAGTAGAGGGCACTCCTGCACCTGGCATGTGGCCCGGGTCGTCACGGGTTGCTGGGCGCCGATGCCGTCCATCAACTCTTACACCTGCAACGCCATTAACAAGCCGCCTTCATTCTTACCAACTTTTGTAATGATCCTGACAAAACAGTGCATGTAGAACTTTCCCATTTAAGCGAACATTTAACGACGAAACAAGCAAAGTACTCGAATTAGGAATTGATCAACATCAACTCTGTTTTTCTTGTAATTAAAGAGTGTATTGTTGTAATAGTGGTCAAAGCTCTAACGCAAATGAAATGAATAGCTCCCAAAAGTGCGCTTCAAAGTCTGAAAGCAGGGATACACACAATTCAAACTTTTAACCTAATTTACCACACAGCTTGTTTTGTGTAAATCAATTCCCAGCTAAACGACAGTGAAATGAGGCTAAATATATTGAATATCTTAAAACTATCCGAAAAGCAGTTACACGCAGTCGATGGCCAGATATCGTATTCCCCATTGACTAATTCGTAGACTACGTAGGCTAAAGAGTTTTGACTCAAGATTTTCCCCCAGTAGCATTTGATGTTGTGACATATCCCAGAAATCCCGCACTATTCAACACGTTCCAAAACAAGAGTTCTACATTCACCTATAATTACAACTTATATGCTCATTTGGCTTACTTCGTCTAAAAGTTAGCATAAATAGATTATTCAACAAATTAACTTAGTTTTTCAAACCAACAAACAACACGTTAGAAAGACTCAGAAGAAAAAGGGACTATAATACATTGGGCAACTTTTGCAATGTTTAGGATTTTACTAAAACTGTTATAGAAGACCACAAATCATGTATCGAGAAAGAATATGTTTGTCGTACATAAAGGCAACCTTCGGTAAATTAACCATTTTGAATCAATTAATTACAGACATTTCATTCTTCAATTTTTTTACATTTCTAATCTCATGTTTTTAGATTCAAGTAATTTGTACTATACAAGCAGAACACAATGATTACCCTTAAATTTTTATATAAATAAACCAATACAAATGAAATTATTATTCAGATAACTTATCATCTGTCCCCGTTATCAATCAACTTGGTTAAAATGTCATTTCGATATGTTAGATTCATCCAACAGATTCATCCTACAGTTAACACGGGGTCGTATAATTTTTTCACTCTAACACTAGATGTCTCATTTTGAAATTCGTTGTTCCTCTTCATGTTCTGGTAGTTTTATCATTGGCATAATGAAGTTTCTCTCTTCTTGTCTTCCCTGCTTCTACAGAACGTCAAGTTTTTACGCTATTGAAAAAAGCACTGGATGATTTCCACTTTCTTTTAAAATTAGAAGCAAATATTCTGAGAGAGGAGCAATGCCATTCTAACATTCTCCGAAATCTTTCTCAGACTACAAGAATCATTAGTGTAGACAAAAGTGATGTTTTAAAACATGACTCTTCAACACATTTTTAAAGGACATACAGTTACGTATTTTAAAGATTTTAAAAATGTTCATTAAAAGAGAATGTTCTTATAATTTAGCAACAGAATGGATTCTTCTGTGTTCTGGACTTTCCCATCCATATCCTGAATTATTTTAATTCTTGTTACTTTTATTTGTCAGAATGTCATAAATAACATTTATTTTCACATCTTATTTCCTTAGAGTAAAATATCTCAAAAAGTATGCTCTTTCAACGTAATTGTAATTTGTGGGTTTTATGCATTAAAAAACAGTACAGTACCATGTCTTACTTACTCTGTCCTACCCTACCTCTTGTATTACCATGTCAGGCAGAGGAGAAGTCGTGAATGTCAATGTTCTTACCTGCAACAATACAAAATATGTTCGTAAAATTGAAAATAAAGTACATGTGTGATAATCGTAAAAATACAGAAACATGATAAATACTTCTACATGTATGTTTAGATAGTGTTATTTTTCGCAACTCGTCGTGTTCTTCATACTGTCACAAGGATAGCAGCGTTACAGTTCTTATAATTGTGTAAACGGCATATTCAAATGAGAACAGTTTATTTGGACAATAATTTAAACTGGTTTTAATTTTCTTTTTAGGTAACTCTTACATTGAGCTCAATGAAAATCAAATTAAATAGTATTTAAACAAAATAACAATACTTGAAATGACATTGTCATTGCATTAATTTTCGCAATTTAATGCGGTTGCCCATGCAATGGAATTAAAATGGATATAAATGATTATTCAAATTATCCCCCAGTAGAAATACACCATTTGTCAGAAATGTTCATATTTTAGCCGTGAAATGCAACTATCAATTTTGAGTAAAATTGTTTATTTTCTAAATTGAGTTTTTAACCCTATGGATTGGCATTAGCAAAATAGCCCTAGACAAAAATCACACAAAATGAAGCAAGCACACTCCTCAAGAACAAAATATTAATGAAATCCTCCCTTACAACACTGAAATGAATGAAATATTTTAACAAAATTACAGCCACAGCCATTTTAACAAAATTTACAGCCATATGGAAAAATAAAAAACGTAGAGGAGAAAGGGGTCGGTACCCGGGTGGTGTTGCGTTTCTTCTAGTTGAGCGCGCCCCCACTCATTTCGACTCCGGTCCTCCCAAATGACTTTGCAATGCCTCTCCACATGAGCTCGTCGGCCGTCCGATCAAGGTCGGCGGATCGTTTCACCCACTGGAAATTTCGGACCGTCGGCTTCTCGTGGCACACGCAGCGTTCGCCGGGAGTGCGGAATTCAAACAGCGGCGTCCCGCCCGGGCCGCGTCCCTCACGCGCCGGACTGCCGTGGTCCGCCGCAGCGCCGGCAGATATTCGCAAATTCGTGCGCGGACAGTTTCGCTTCGTATTGATTATCGCTGACCGCCGGAGGTGTGCGGCGTCCGCGCTCGCTCCGGGCCGATTCTGCCCTCCCCTCCCTCCCTCGACTGCCACCCTGCCCTTCACTTTCTTCCCCCCTTCCCCACCAGTCGCTGTCTGTTTCTTCCACTCCTCTCCTCTCCCACCCTCCCCGCCTCTCCCATCCGTTCTGCCATCCTGTCACCTCCCTTCACCTCGACTGCCATTCCCTTTCATTTATTCCCCCTCCCCACCTATCCTGTTTCTCCCAACTTCCTCTCCTCTCCCACCCTTTCCCTCCTCTCCATCCGAAGTTCCGATCCTGTGCTCTTTCCGTCCCCTCCTCTCTCGTCATCCCTCCCATCCCTCCTTGCCTACCTCTCTCAATACTCCCACCCTTCCTCCTTGTCTACCCAGCCTGTTTCTCTCCCGTTTCCTCCTCTCACCATCTCCTTCCCTTGCCTACTGTCCTTCTCCCTATCTCTCTCCCTCATTTCTCTCCCCTCCCACCTATCCTATCGTCTTCCACTTCTTCATTTCCCGCCCCTCCCTTCCTCTCACCTACCTTCCTTCTTCTCCGTCCATTCCCGTGTCCATTCTGCTCTCTCCCCTCCCTTTCTCACCACGTCCCTACCAGGCACTTCCTCACGAACCCACCTTTCCTACGCAGCTCTCGGCCGGAGCCTGTCCCGGCCCCAAGTTTCTCATCACCCTTCCCGGCTCACAATGCGACACCCCACCCCACCTTACTCGACCGGCAACCGACACCGCACCGCCACGCCCCACTTCTGCCCCGGCGAGATCGTTCACACCGTCTCACCCTGCGATCGCTTCCTTCTGTCTCCGGGGTGGCCTCCAGATTCGCTTTGTGATGTCTTTCAGGTTCCCTGGAACAAGGAGAAACCTCATCTGTTCGATCGTTCGTTAGAGACTATGTAGTTCAAAAATCGTACATCTTTTGAAGTTATGTGGAATACAATGACAATCAGGAGAGCAATTGAGATTGTTTTATGTATTGCAATGTTTTAATGACAGTATTTGTAGCTAGTAGGACAGGAGAAGATGCTCAAAAAAAAACTACAACAGATACACAAACCTACAAAACAATAGAACGGACTATGGGATTCTCGCAACGACATTGATTTGGCGGATAAAACATTACTTAAATGTATGATATGAATTGTATTTATATTGATATATTATAATGCGCGCCAGTAATGAAAAAAACTATGGATTTCCTCCGGTCCACGTGTATGGCAGTATCGCATGTGTAAAAGACAGTTATGGTTTCGGTTAGATTGCCATAGAAACTCGTGGTAATTATCCAAAAATACATTGATACGGTTTTTATTTTACCTAAAATAGCAAATATTTTTGATTTTTACTGCTTCTATCACTGAATTCATCCTTCACGTACATGCTGAATTCTCGCACTCAGTTGCGCGTCAGTGCTAAGACACATATAAAGGTCAGTTGCACATCAATGCCAGACCTTAAACGTTTGCTATTCATTGCGTGTCCTTGATTACATTTCCGATTCCCTGCCATGACGGACAAGTTTGTAATATTTTTGTAAAAGTATGTGCACTTACTCTGAACATGTATTATATTATGTTAATTGAAATTATTTTAATATTGTTTTTTCCTAAATTTTTATTATTTATTTATACTTAATAGGTATTATTACAGACAAATTAGCTTACTTGTCCTATGTGGCTAGGCCGCAAAGGCCTTTAAGCCTACAATTACTACATCCTTTCGCGGTTCTAATCGTTTCGAATTCTTAGGTATTCACCCAAATGGTCTCTTCATCGCCATCAAAGCCCGCGGAAAAGAGCACCATATGGTACCGACGCCAGGAAAAACCCCTGAAAGGCGGGAAAACCTGCCGTCAGAAGCCGAGTTACATTCTAATCTACCGGATGTTTATTTTAGCTAATTTATGTTCTGCGACGGGGCGGTCCGCCGTGTTCTCCTTCCAGTGCGTGGCCTCCTCAGCACCTTGAAATCAAACAGCGCCACAGAAAGATCGTCCGACACCCAACGCCTCATGCCCTTATATTTCGATCCCCCCTACCTTCCCCTAATGCTGCTATTACATATAGTCAGTTTTATTTATTTCATTTAGATTAACATTTTACTTTACCAATTAAACTATGACTTAACGGACTTTATTTCTTAACTGTTTACTTCTTTAACATAAAATTACTGATTAACTTTACATATTGTTAGCTATTGACATTATTTATTTCTCTTCCAGTCTAGGCTCCGCTCAAGCTAACCGGTGCGTGTTTTCCCACTCCCTAATTTCAGTTTCCCTAAATGGTCCCGAACCGTTCCTAAAAATGTTCCTAAAATTCTTCCATGAATTTAAGCCTTTATACCTAAAATGTTTTGGGCGAGCATTACGTTTCTGTTTTAGAAAGTAGTAAATTTATCCCATTCCATCCATTTTTTTCTCCCATGTTTCGGTTGCACAGCAAACTTTAGAGATATGTCTGGATCCAGTCTCTTCCCTATCACCCGCAAAACACCACAGAATGCCATTACCACTTGGTTCCTTTAGTCTACGCTGCATTTCCACCCGCCACCCCTGAACAAGCGTATCCCCCTCTTGCGTCCTTTCCGAGAGTGATGAAGTTGAACCTTCGCAACCCCATAACGGGACTCAGTATTTGAGATTTGACGCTACAGCGAATCGTTTTTTCAGCCGTTGGCTTTGCCCAGATTTCTTGCCTTTTTAATATTCCGGCCAAGGTCTATTGGAAATCAGCAGTTCTATTCCACGGGTTCCCCTATTTCTCCCCACCCATATCCGGAGAGACGTCTCCAAACCCTTGCGCGGTTCCAGGTAGCCGTTTAATTTTGTTCACGCCACAGTATCGGATGGTCGCTTCCCTGCCCATTTTGCCACTCTTAAAGCAACCTATGTTATGGAAGAGTGTGTTTTTTCAAAAGCCTTGTTCCAATTCCTGCTTTAAATTTTAAAAAAAAAAAAATCTCCTCCCCCCTTTTCCAGACAAGCG
>BOPP01000024.1:846312-861497 GCA_017312745.1 Gryllus bimaculatus | reverse complement strand
CTGGCCTGACGATGGCATAGGTGCACCTTTTCAATTGCACAACGACTGATTCAATGTGGCCCGTGGGAGGCAAGGTAGGCGCTTCACCTATTTCGCGCCGTCGACAGAAGGAGGAGGAACTGAGCGCGGAGAACAACGCCTCCAGCAAAGAACCCTGCAAGCTCTCTTGGAAAGGAGGCCTGAGTCGAACACAGAGCCACCCGGAATGGAAATCACCTGATAAAAATCCCAACGGGTTCTCGTTTGATTCGAACCTGGGTCTTTCAGGAGAGGAAGCACTACCTAATACTACCACCGGGCTCTGACGCGTGGGCACAGCTTACGGGCAACTGCGAGAGCGTTGCAAGAAGCATTTCGGCGTCGGCTCGAAGCGGGCTGCGCCTTTCCCGCCGCCCCCTCCCCCTCCCTTCTCCCCCCTTCCCCTCCAACCTCCGCCGGCCCGCCACCCCCGCCCCCTCGCCCGCTTTGCCTTGCAGATCATTCTCCAGAAGGGAATATTGATTTTCCGTTTAACTTCCCGCGCGGCCGTGTGTTACCCGTTTCCGAAGCATAGCGCAGACACAGAGACATCGCGGGGCGCGAAGAAGAGCTGCAAGGCTCTCGGCGCGACGAGTACGCACCCCACGCCCCAGAGCCATTCGCCCCGCGCCCGTGCCCCGCCCTGGCAGCAAACACTCGCGCACGTCCGCACTCGCCGCACACGGCCGCCTAACCTGCTAGCCTTCACCAGCCCTCTGCCAAAGCACAAATGCAGACGATCAACGCCATCATTTACATTGCATTTCTTTAGTGAGCAACGAAACAAAAAAGAGAAATGAAATAAAACCAGTGAGTGGTGAGAGTTTTTCGTGAAACGAATCAGAGAATAGGTAGGCTTCAGAATATGGTTGAATTAGAATTAAGATGGCTACTGGTGGTATGACCAATGAATATTGCACTAGGAATGGAAGGAAATTATGTAGTCGAAACTAGATTCGTGTTTAAACGCTGCAAAATCCGTCTTTTGTAACTTTATTTTAGTTAACGCAGACCTACGTTAATAATGAATATCCGGTAAAATTTTGATAGAGAATCATTTGCGTGTTGTTAGTGTAAATATTAAAGTATCTTATAGATTTATTTTGGTAAGTGTTCACCGCGAAAGAGGTTCGGCAAAGTACTAAGTATATTGTAATAATATGGCCGCTAAGTGACTCATGAACTTTAGTGTTTACTAGAGTACTGAGAGAAATAGCGTTACAAAATATATACACATTGATGCAAAAAAACAAATAGGACACATTGATAAGGAATGAGTTTCATTTACGTGAAGAATCAAACTTTTACTAATCAAACTACATCGACACACTCCAAACGACGTGAGGAATTTCTGACAACATTGTAGAATACTTTCCAAAACCGTATATTTCGAAACTGTACTTCTCTTCTCTTCTTTATTCGCAACTGTATTCTTTGCGAACAATACTCAGGTGTTTAATTTGAACTACATCAAATACGCACCACAGCTTCGTGAAACAGCTGGATCTCTCCTAACCGTTCGAACTAACCCGGCATCAAGATACAAAATCTTTTGTTGAGGCAGAGCAACTAAAAATGAACACAATGCGTAGAAGACAGCGAAAAGCCAGTCTGTACGTCACTCAAAGCAAATCACGGACGTCTTAGATGCCCGAGCACTAGAAGATTCTCGCACCACTCTCGTAACTCTCGCTGCGAGATTTTAGCTATTCACGGCCGCTCGCGGCTATTTTTGAATCTTTCGGAATACCGGTCCGCATGAGCGCGCTGCGGCGGCACCGCGCGCGCGACGCGGGCGTCTGCGCCCACTGCGCCTCTGCGCTGTTTGCATTGTAAACTTCGCGCAACTTCTGTCTCTTCCCGTGCGCGGCAAGAGAGCGGAGACAAGGCAGTCAGTCCGCCACGAGGGCGTCCCCAAAAGTTGGAGGCCTGTGAAGTGGCACGTCTTCCTACTCCAGTTCCCGCGGCATTCCGCACAACACGTCCTCGTCGGCAACAGTTACCTTCGCGCGCCGTCCCGCGCCCCGTCCTCTCCCCCGGCCACCGGACCGTACCCGGGCTCGCGACCTGCGACGCGCCCAAAGCCGCGCGAAACAAGGAGTTCTCCGCCCCCGTCGGATGACCCCGCCACTTTCAACCCTTCCCCCTCCCCACCTAGCCTCTGCAGCCCCGCCCTTGCGCACCAGGCCCTCGCCCGTTTTGCGGCCCCACCGCGCCCTGCGCCTTCAGGCACCCAGCCCTTCGCACCGCTCCCGCCCGCTTGCGGCACCAGCCCCGTCCCTTGCGGCACCAGCCCCGCCCTTGCGGCACCAGCCGGCCCTGCGCCCGCCCCCCTCGGGACCAGCCCCGCCCTTGCGGCAGCCCGCTCGGCCAAGCCCCGCCCCTGCCTCACCAAGGCCCCGCCCCCTGCGGCACCAGCCCCGCCCTTGCCTCACCAGCCCGCCCCTTGCGCACCAGCCCCGCCCTTGCGGCAGCCAGCCGGCCCCCTTGCGGCACGCCCCGCCCCTTGCGGCACCAGCCCCGCCCCTTGCGGCACCAGCCGCCGCCCTGACGCACCTGCTCGGCACCAGCCCCGCCCCTTGCGGCACCAGCCGCGCCCCTTGCGCACAGTCCCCCCTTGCGGCCACCAGCCCCACCCCTTGCCACAGCCCCCGCGCACCAGCCCGCCCTTGCGCACCAGCCCCGCCCCTTGCGGCACAAGCCCCGCCCCTTGCGGCACCAGCCCCGCCCCTCGCCGCTCAAGCGTTCAATCGCCCCTCTGGCCGGCCGGCGCCGCCCGCGGTCGCCGCCACCGACCTCGTCGTCTCAAGGAAGCGAGTCTCGATGGGAAGACGACGAGCAAGAGAAAAACGTCAGTGCAAGTCTCACGTGGCCTCCAAGTGGTAGCATATGACGAAACAGCACAAGTTACAAGAAGGTGGAGATAGGCTGGATGTGGAGATGGTGGAAAGTCGAACAAGGTTCCTTACCGGGGTCCGAAGCCGCGACTTACCAATCACTGGTAGGCTTGGCCCAAAGACGCTTGTCTTGGTGTGCTAATCGCTTTTTTTTGCTTTAGTGGGTGTTTAAGTTAAATGGCTAAACAATTGGAAGTATCAAAAACCAGATTTTCACAGAATTATCCTGTTTTCTAAACTGACGAAACCAAAATAAAAAACTTTGCTGACTAATGTAGATATTAGGTATTCTCTGTGAATGTGGGATGATGACGAACCACGCTAAACTGTCAAAGAACACTCATCTAATAATTTTCAAATTTACTTGCAAAAAGGTACAGGTTTGATTTTTGGTAATAAATGATTCAATTATAAATACACAAAACATAAGGCTTTTAATCAGTATAATGGTTTCAAGTATCTCTTTATTCCAGCGTAATTATTTTGCATTTTCTGAATATCAGACTTCTAGATAAGGATTAATGCATTTATAATGTAGGTGCTGATCGACGTAGGTGTAATTCTACAGTATATTTTTCTCATTTATTAAGAAAGAAGTTTTTTAGCACGGATCCGGAATGATCCCCGGGTAAATTCTGTATCGTTTTCCCATTGTATTTGAAAAATCTTGTTACGAATTCTATGGATCTTTTTGGTTAAGTCAGAATTGCAACTTTCCGTGCGAAATGTCCCTTACAACTTCCAGAATATAAACAATATCTATCAACAAATAGATGTTTATAGCACGCGTGAAGGTTATTTTTTCAGATAAAATATGTTTTATATTTAGTTAATATATCTTGTATAAAAGATATCATTAATATTATATATTTCGCCACTTCGTTGATCCACGTTTACACTCACAGACTCGAAACTTGTTAACGAGGAGGAAAGAGCCAAAGGTAGTCCTGATTGAAAAAGCAAATGAGCTACAGTGTTAATATCAATCATTCTTAGCAATTTCAGGCGGAGAATTCCAAATTCGCTTCTGTTGCTTCAGACACGTCTCATCACTGTTTCTCCACATTTTGTTTACCACTCACAGATCCGAAACTGAGTCAGAAAAAGGCAAGAGTAGAGCCTGATGAAAACCGCCAAATATGGCTACCAGTGTTAATATCAAAGATTCTTTGGAATCAAATCTGCTTCTGTTGCTTCAGCAGAGGAAGCAGAAGGTGAAGGGCACATCCTGTGTAACGCTGCGACCTTGCCAGGTCCTTGCTCCCCCGCATCTGGCACTGCGCCAGAACGCCCCCCGCCCTGCCCCGCCCCTCCGCCCCGCGGCCGCTCTGAAGCAGCGAAAGCAAGCGCGGGAGGTGCCTTGGCGCGGAGCAAAACATGCCCACGCCCGTTCCCACGCCCACTTTCACCACTCCCACTCGCCCACGATCACCGCCCACTTCCATCTCCATCCCCACTCTACCTCACCCGTTCTCACGGCCACTTCCACCACCATTCCCACTCCCACTCCCCCACGTCCTCGTCCTCGCTTACACCCGCCACGCCATTTTCACTTTCCGTCCTCACTCTCCCACGCCCTTGCTTTCACCCACCCCTCGTCCTCGTCCTCGCTCACGCCTGCCACGCCCACTTCCACCTCCATCCCCACTTCTCTCACGCCCGTGCTCTCGCCACGCCCTCGTCCTCGCTCAGGCCCAGGCCCACCCCATTCCCACTCTCCACGCCCCTGCTATCGCTCACTTCCACCTCCAACTCGCCTACGCCCTTGCCCTCGCTCACGCTTGCCACGACCACTTCCACTCCATCCCCACTCTCCACGCCCGGGCTCTCGCCCACGCCCCGTCCCCGTCCTCACTCACGCCCGACACACCCAGGTCCACCTCCATCCCCACTCTCCACGCCCTCGTCGCCGTCCTAGCTGAAGTCTGACGTCCTCCCGGCCCACTGCTACCCACATTCCCACTCCCTTCCTTGCCTCTCCCACACAAAACGCGCTGTGAACTCCAAAGCCTGCCCGCCGTGCCCAGAGCGTGTTAATTTTGTTTGGCGGTGTAACGTGTCAAATATCTGCGTGAGGCACTCGCCTTTCGCCTGTGTAGGAGGAGCTCACTCACTCTTCGAGGCATGAGTCAATTATTCGGAACGTAATTGCCCTGTTTTACAGTTTTCAGTTTATGGTATTTGACATTTAGCGTAATTAATTTCATTAATGCCATCATCATGCTTTAAATCTGAGGTTATGATTGAAAACTTTTAATATTCACCACGGAATAATGTGTACTCAGTGTCTTCATGGCTCTTCAAAGCATACCTGAAATTGTATTTTCTTTGCTTTCTAAGAGGTCGTCAGTTGTTATGATCATTTTCGATCATGTTATACTAAACCACAATAGCTATAAAAGCACCACGGTCCAAATACAGTACGACAACGGCTGCTAAGTGTTGTTCCTTTGCTGCTTGGTAACTCATCCAAGATGTAATAAATCTTCTATACACCAGTAATGTTTTTTATTCTTTAAAGGAAGCCTTCTGTCATGCAATAATAATTTTAATTAGTACTTATTATTCAAATGTAAGTAGCTGAGCTATTCGTGGCGCGGGCTCAATTGTCTTGGAATTTTGTTGGTCAGTATAGCCCTTCCAGATTACATTCACGTACGCTAGAGATTCCAATGCTGTTCCGAAATTAAATAGAAGATTCTGCAAAAACACAATGAGAAGATACGGCATCGTAAATTCAAACCGAAATAAATACATCCAAGTTTATCACTTAATAACTAAATGACAAAGAAGTATTCTAAAAAATGTTTTAGAGCTGCTCCATAACCTTCTATCACCGTCAGGAAAGTTATTTGCTTTTTGTAAATTAGCAGTGCTAATTTAAAATTAACAGAATAGCTATGTTTATTAAAATGAAATTAAATATGTTAACGTCTACAATTACATAATTATATTACTTTAATAACTACCACCTATATACAGACAGATTAAATGTAACGATTAGTGTGTGTCTGAAAGATTCGACTTTTTTAGAGTCAGACCAACACCTGGGGATTACAAAGCATAGTCGCAATGTCATGATGATTTATCGTAAATTTGGAAAGAAACCACTAGTTGTAAACTGACTATATACAGTTGCTCGATAAAACAATAATATTGTGAAGGAGGTACGGCCTTTGCGATCTCGGACCGAAGAACCGTCGTGCATGCCGAGTTGTACGAGTATTTGCGTTCATTCTTTCAGCCCTCACCATTACCATATCACATCATACTGTTAACCCTATCGTTAATATACAGTGGTCGATAATGACCTAGGTGTTTATGCACTATATATATATAAACGATGAAGACCAGAAACTAGTGACCGGAGCCTTCGCTTGGAGCGCGTTTCCCGACCTAGCGTTATTTCCAGCTGCGGCCGGCGCACCTGCGGCCGTAACGTTAATTCGCTGGCGATCTGCTTCATTAGAGCCACGTCGCAGCCGCCGCAGAGAACCCACACCGGCGTCACAGCGACAGCTACCGCCCGTGCGGCGAGAGAGTTTCCATGATTATAATGTGTGGTTTCCTGATAACCAAAATGATGTACCATGAGGAACATTTCGGTTGACGAGAATGAATGTGCGTAGTAAATCAATGCCGCTTTTGTCTTCCACCCGTCGGATATTGCGATCACTCAGCAAAAGTTCAAATTCAAAGTGTTTTTCAACAACTTTGTTATTTAATCGTTTTACCTTCACATTTACATACAATTTATACTCAATCAAATTTAATAGTCAAATATGCTACACCTTTAATTTTTTCCCTACATCTTAATATCCCCAAATTTTGATTTCTTTTCTAAAATCCGTGAAGTTTTGAGTAAAAAAAAATCAAAGAAATAAGATGTAATCTACTGGATGAACTTTACTTTAAATACAGTTCAATTTATATTTCGAAACTTTATATAAACTTAAAAATGTAGTTATTAATATTATTAATAAGATCACAGGTGAAGTAGATACCTCACAATAATTAAATAAATAAAATATGTCCGGTATCAATATTTATTTAATATTTATATTTGATACCCGACAACATTGTTTTTATTCATGTAATAAAATATGTAAATCTACACCAAGAGAAGTAAATTACAGAAAAATCCCAAAACTGCAACAGGTGTGTTCAGGGCCACTTGAACATAGGAAATAAAAATGTGGAAATGAAAGGCGAAGCTTGAGAACAAATAATAATACCCTATCGATATCTGCAATCTAATCGATTCTCCTTTCGCGTGCTTCAAAGAGTAGTCACGAAATCTTTAAAGAAAACTTTCCAACAACCTTTTATCTAAATACACTTCTACATAAACGCAAATATTATCCTTGATGCTGGATAAATAAAATTCATATTGAGTTTATTTAACTTTTCAGAATATTACACGCGAAACGTTCTCAGAACAACAATTGATATTTGCGTTAATATTAAGAATTCCATACTTTTAACTCAAATAACTCAAATTTCATATTCAAAATATTCAATACAGAACCATTGCATTTTCATGCATTACTACGATGTTTATTGGAGAAAACATTCGGACTACACACTTTTTATTCCAATCTAAAGTAATAGTTTTGAAGTTTCGTACTATTTTTGATTTAATATGTTTTTGGATGAATAAGATATCAGCTGTCAAAGAATATTCCAGGCAAAATACTAATTAAATATAAAAGTAATATTTTACTAGATGATTCGTCTTTGTTCAGCCAGTAGATTATGAATCTGTACTCCAGTTAGGGTTAAAACATTCAATTGAATACAAAAAGTGCACATTCGGAAATAATTACTTTTTCTACGCAGTGGCTATCGGGAAACAACAAGTCATCGAAAGTTATTGAAAACAGGGATTGTGTGAAAGGGCCATTGAAATTCAGGAGTGGTTCATAGAATGCGCATCCTATTAACGAACAATAGTGACACGTTATTTCCGAAAAACTTCAATCAAAGGGACTAACAGGCTGCTGTAGACAAGCTCTTTGGGAATCCCTCCCTCACAACATTCGAATGATATTTCCGCATAAATCCAGTTCATTATTTACAAATTCGCAATTTAACATGTTCCCAAAATTTGCTTTAAATACATTAACCGTTTGTAACCCTTCACAACAAACAGCAAAACGTATGTTAACGCAATTAGCATTATAGCATCGTTATTCGTTAAAATCTCAAAGATTTACATATTTTTCAAATTACAACAACTTTATTCATCAGTCAGCACACGAGGGTTTTAAAGGCATTCATTTTGAAGAAATTCCATTCGGGTTGACAGACGTTAATGGCGATAAAATAATGGCATATGGCATTTAAGATAGGTTAATAAACAGTATCATATAATTGAATTTTTTATTGTTTTTTATGCTCTCAACAAAAACAGTTTGTTTTGTAACAATTTATTTTCTTTGTCGTCTCGACCTTATGTGGGGTCTTTTACATAAATATATTGTTTAGGTTTGTTGGCACCACATTCTAAACAAACAGCATTTTGAAAAAAAATTGTGAAAAGTTAAAAAATCTGGTTAAGTCGTACACCATCTAGAGCCAAATCCAACAGTGGAATGCTGGGAAAAAGAAGTCCGACGTAAACGACAAAAATTTCAAAATTAACCAAGAGTATCCAGGTCTAGTACCCAAATGTTTTTTAACCAGCTTGTGCCACCCACTAAAGAAAGGTCACGTCAAGAAGCTTGAGAGTAATGGCGTTGGCCCCAGCATCTACCTGCTTCCACGCTCTAACGCCTAACGTGTCCCGTTCGTATACGTCCCATCCCTCTCTGAGCTCTCCCAAGCGAAATGCTGCCCCCGAAATGGATCCACCAATCAGAAGGCGCGAAGGAGGAAATTGTATTTCGTCGCTCAACTCCAGCGAGCAGAGTCTCTCCGCGCACAGGAAGGGAAGAGAAGGGAAGAGGACTACGGTACAAGCGCCGACGAAGGCAGCAATATTCACCAGAAAGAACGACCGAACGACAGAGAGGCAAAAGATGATAAGAAATTGTGAATCTTTATGCAACGAAAGAGAGTATTCAGGGTGATGCAGAAGCATAAGGACGAGACAGCACGGAGTGAAGTGAAAATTAATGGCAAACGTGGAAAGAAGCAACATCAAGGAACGCATAGAAGACGCCGCGACGTATGACAAAGAAAAAAGTTTTTAAAAAAATATTCAAGGTGGCACACCAAATACCGCAACGATGGAGGTGGCTACGTAGAAAACACGAAGGTAGAAATAGTCATTACGAAGAACAATTGAAAAAACACTAAATATAGAACACTAGTTATTTTTAACAGCGGAATTTAAACTACACAAAAATAAAAATAATGGACATCAATAACAATGGAAAGAAGATAGAACCGCAGGCAAACAATTGTTTAAAATATAATATGATTTCAATATATATTAAATGTGATACATAATAGGAATAGCAACGATTTGGAAAATAATTATTTTCATTTTCAGACTTAAATGTCAAAACAAATAAATGTATTATGTTAAACAATAGCACATTATAAAGTATTATATTTATTTGTTTTGACATTTAAGCTTTAAAATGGAAATCATTATTTTCCGAAATGTTGTTATTGCTATTATGTATCACATATAATATATATTGAAATCAAATTTATTTTAAACAATTTTCTGTCTTTAAAATGAAAGACTAAACATTATCTGACAAAGTTGAACAATCTATCGATAGAAAAGAAAATAATTTAATAGCTAAACAAGTTCTGCTATATTAGAAAAGCATTCAAAAGTAACAAACTTCATGAGAAAGGAAGTTGTGCGGGGTGTCGCAAACGACAATTGCGTCGGGGGTAGCAGCTAGTAATGCGACATCGATAACAAAACATCGATGTTAGCGTTCAAAATTAAAACATCGATGTTCAAAATCCATAGTCTTAAATCCATCGATGTTTTTCAGCATCGATGTTCTTAGTCTGGATTAGTAACCTCTAACATTACATTCGTGTACATTAAAAATTTAATTTGACAGAATTCATGTTTATCAATTCACCGAATAAGAAGACGAGAAGGAGGGGCAGACCCCTTGACCATATCTCAGTGTACGAAATGAATACGAAGAAAGAGTAAATACAAGGGCATGGAGGTCATCTCAGGCGAGAGAGTTTGGTCGATTAAGGCAGTGCAAACAGCGTTCCTTTGGTTCCAACTCATGAATAACAGTGTTACTATCAGTCATGGTAATTTTTTCATTCACAAACCAAACATCGTTCACAAAACATCGATGTTAAAAAAACATCGGTGTTAATACATCGATGTTTCCGCTAAATCATCGATGGTTTGAAAACATCGACACTGCTGTCGCATCCCTAGTAGCAGCTGCGAGAGACCCAGCGGCGGAGCGGCGGTAGCAGTAGCGGCGTTGAAGACGGGAGCGTGGGCGACGGAAGGGCGTCTGTCAGCGTCACCCTTTCGCGCCTCGACGCTTTATATTCGCCCACACGGCCTCGCCGGAAATATACCCACGCCGAATTTTCCGCAAGGAGCACCGAACTACCTGCGAATGGGATTAGGTGGCAGCAGCACAGCGCGAGCGACTGGGCGTTTCCCTGGTCGTCCTCCGGCCTTCACTTTCCTTCTCGCGTCGTCCTTCGCGGCCGCTCCGGCACTGCGGAGGCACGTCTGCTAAGAATAAAGGCTCGCACAGACACGCGCGGGAGATCCGCGGCGGGTGCGGCGCGGAAAGTTCTGCTCTAGACGCGGCGGCGGAATCCGCGGGACCGTTCACTCCGGAGACTCCACCAATTATGACTCAGCGTTTGGTGACAGTTGTCGCAGATCTGAGAGAGCCTTAAGGCTCGAATAGAGCGGCGCGGGAGATCCGCAGCGGACGCGGCGCGGAAAGTTCTGCTCTAGACGCGGCGGCAAAATCCGCGGGACCGGTCACACCGGAGCGGCAATTGTCACCCAGCGTTTGGTGACAGTTGGCGTCGGTCTGAAAGAGTCCTAAAGCTTTAACAGACCGGCGCGGAAGATCCGCAGCGGGTGCGGCGCGGAAAGTTCTGCTCTAAACGCGGCGGCGAAATCCGCGGGACCGTTCACACCGGAGCAGCAATAATGACTCAGCGTTTGGTGACAGTTTTCCTTATCCGACAAACAAAGGTGAGGAGAGCTCGATTCAGAGGGAAGCGAAGACTCCCGTAGGCAGGTGGACTTCCACAAAACTTGAGCTGCAGCGGTCGAAACGCGTCCGACTGCCTTCTTAAATCCGCAGGTAATAAAACGCTGTCGCGACGCTCGCCTACCACACAGGTCTAAACGTGCTCATAAAGCAACGTGACGCGAAACTTGTCCTGCGGCCGTTCCGCGTAAGCTACGGATCTCCCACGCCGGTCTGTAAGAGCCTTAATACTTCTGTCTACTTGATTGCTCCCGGTTGACAGAGGAGAGGGGGTTTCGTTATCTAATCAAAGGTCGATGCTTATTAAGAAAAAAACTGAAATCTCATAGCGCGAAGCAACTATAAGTTGAAGAGCGCCTTTACGTCTTTAGTTATGCATCATGTGTGCGGTTCTGTGTCGTCTACTTTTGTGTGCTGTTATAGCGGGTTGTTTCTTGCTACTGTTGTTATCTGATGCAAGTACAAGCACATCACCGCGAATCTGCCGCCCGAGTATCCAAAAGGAAAGTAATATTAATTTTAACAATGGCATTTAATGTATTTTAAACCATTTGGATTGTATAATTGTAAAGCACCCGTAACAAGTATTGTACTTTAGCTTCTGGGTCAATCACCTCCCATCTCAATCAGGTTTTCGTCCAGTTTCCCTGATCCTCGAGCAAATGCGGAGATGGCCCCTTGTTTTGCGTCTGGACATAAATGTAACTTCAATTTAACTTCTCTCCATAGCACGCCACAGTTTTTAACTGTTTTTGACGTAAATAAATAAATAGGATAATAGCAGTATGTGGCAACGTCGCTCTGCCCCAGTCCAGCTGTCAAGTAGCCAGAAATATTACTAGGACAAGAGGAGGAGCAGCATTTGTTTAAAATCGTAATATGAAATTCGGAACTATGAGAACAGTGATAAAGAAACAACTATGAGAATGTCGTATATTATCATGTAAAATCCAGTATTCTGCCAATAAATTAAAGAGTTAAATGTGCCATTTACAATTCGATAAATATTACAGTTAATTAAAAGCTAAGAGGTTAAAGTTGCTTAAATTGCTGTTTTGGACCTATTTTAACATACTTTCAGAAAAAAATTAAAAATTCTCTGCATACGGCCAAAACTGACAAAGGTTCTTTTTTTCTATATTTCCAACAGTATTTTTAACTTATATCGTTACACTAGAAGACAAAGACAGATTTAATGGCGGACGTTGTGACAGAAATGGTGTAATTCGCATTCCTCTCCGTTTGATTATCCCTGTCGACAGCCAGGGATATATTGTAAACAAACAGTTTGAGATCAATTTGCCATGTTACTAGCCATAATGTAACTACAAAGGTGATACCACCCATAGGATCCACGGGAGACATTTCAATGGCTGCCTGAGAGCTGACGGCAAGCAGTGGTGTAAAAGAACGGCCAACAAAGTTCCTTTTGAAACGTAACTTGTTGCAGTCACCACAACTAATTACATTGCATTAGAAAGTTTCAAATGTCACATTGTGAAGTAAAAGGTTGTACGTTCTCTCTTGCCACCTTGTTTTCGTTTCAAAAGTAAATTATACTGACGGAGATTTTTCTATTCTGCATTAAGTGGTGAATTGTCTCGCTCACAACAGAAATGTTAAATTATCGGACCTGGAATGTCAACCCTGAACTCGGAATGTCAACCCGAATATACCGGGGAGGTAGACCAGGGCATTACCTTATGTCACTACAGTGCCTCAGATCTGGAAATCCTCGGTTCGAGTCCGGACGGTGACAGGATTTCGACACTAGCTTGTCAGCTACGTTGAATTCATTCGCTGACTGGAGGAGAATTCTAGCGGCTGGCTGCTCTGGTCGATAGTTTTCCGTGGTTTTTTCCATTAACATCAGACGAATTCCGGAGCAGTACCCCAAAGAAACGGGCCACGGACCGCGCGCGATCTTTCCTTCCTTTTCCTTGTCCTATCCTCACCACCTTACACACATTTACAACATGCATTACACTGCCACACATGCCGGGAGACCGGTCGGGAGCTTAGAGCATGTCCCGGCTGGGGCGGTGCCCCGCTGGTGGGAGATACCACGAAAACCCCGGTCAGGATGGCTGGCACGGAGATTGACCCCAGACCTCCCGAATGCGAAGTCAGGGCGGTACGCCCAGAACCACTTTGCTCGGTCTAAGCATATAGGATGCGTCTTAACATTATTCAATGCCTATATCACTTTTGGAGCACTTTCTTCATTTTTGCATCCTCTTCGACATCACACTAGTTTCCTTTTGTACTAATTAACCCCTCTTATTGCGTCCATGTGTCCGAGCTACATCAGATTTCATAGTTTTTATTTTGCGTCAGCGATTATGAAGACTTCAGGCTGGACAGAACTATTGATGCGCGGAAGTAATTCCCTCAATCCTCTCCATTCATTGAAACGTTCTCTCAATCCCTCCCATTCACCGTATATGTAAAAATAACTCGTGGGATTTTCGAGCTGCAAACCATTAGCCTTTAGGGACGTGACATCGAGGTCTATGTTTTCAAAACACCGATGTTTCTATAAAAATATCGATGTTTTAAACATTGATGTATTGAAACCTATGTTTTCGAAGTATCGATGTTTTGGGTTCGATGTTTTTAAGCTCGCAATGTTTTGTTCGTGGATGAAAGATGCCGATAATCAGAATTTTGTAAAACTTAAATAAGAAACAGTAACTGGATGGTGCCAATATCTGTTTGTATTCGATCGAAAAAAAAACTGAACGCTGTTTGCTCTATCTTCAGCAGACTATCATCCCTTGCTCGAGGTGAACCTGATAGCTTGGTATTTTCTTGGTCTTTCCTGAATTTTGCACTTTGAGAGATGTTTTTATCTTTGTTTTCATTTCTATTTTAGATATGAATTAATAAGTACAGGCACTACAAGTGGAATCTTGTTGCGTACGAATTTAATGTTAGAGGTTACTAAACCAACTTGAAAACATCGATGGTTTTTGGTCGTTGTATATTTAACATCGATGTTGTGATATTGAACATCGATGTTTGACAACATCCATATCTTCTTGTCGTCTGACTATTACCGTTCACGGTTCTGAGGAAGTTTTTTTCCTGAAAGTTTTTTTGTTGCATTCACTGTAATCGACGTTGAGAGTTGATTAAAACCGAGCGTTCTAGAACTTATTTGTTATACATGTGAAATGGGACAATTACATTCAGTACACTATAAGCAAAAGTTCACAATGTCCGAGTTCACTTTGTCCAGAGTCGACTGTAGGTGTGGTTCTCTTTTACATCGAACACGTCTCTTCTCACGAGATGTGTTTTCCACCTACATACACTCGCTGTACTCCTATTAGAGATGTGATGTTTTGAAAATAACCTATTGAATTATTTTCCAGTGGGTTATCACTAGTTTTCATATAATACTGTGCAAGTAATTCGTAAATCTTGATTAAGAAGTTTTCACAAAATGGCGCACTATGTATCCGGTGGCGCAGTGTGTATTTGGTTGCGTTCGCGTTAGGGGTTGTTCGAATAAGAATGGAATGCAGAACACATCCCATTCTTAAGAGAAACAGCGAAACGTAGTCAATCGTTAGATAGAAGGCAATTTATCATTATTGTACATTCATAATTGATTATTCTTTTCTGTTACTGTTAATTCAGTATATCCCAATAACTTATCCTATTGTTATTCAGTAATAAGACATGAAAACGCACGTTAATAATAGATTGTTATTATTATTATTATTATTATTATTTTCATTATCATTATTATTTATAAGAGTTTCACACATGAACGCGCAAATGGCCCTAACTAGTGCAACAATACGAGGCGCATTCTCCTGTAGACGTGCATGCAATCCACAACCCGAGTACCGACGGTTTCTAACGAAACGCTACCGAGCTGCATCAGCCAAGCAAAAACGAGATAAATCAACAGCGCGCAACGTGACAGGACTCCTATCTCACGCATGAAAAATCAAAAGAACTGCAGCGACACAATAGAAAGCGGGCGACTGCGCAGGCGCGAGCCAGGCGCGGAACAAAGAGGCTGCGAGGCCGCTGCCCCAGCGACCGCCGGGCGTTGGCGGGCGGGAGCGGGGGCGGG
>BOPP01000024.1:832733-844238 GCA_017312745.1 Gryllus bimaculatus | reverse complement strand
CTGTTACGCTTGCAATATTTGGTTTGTAGTATCTGTCATTGACTCCTCCCCAGTATACCACAGACAATGCCACTTCTTGAAAATCTAACGTCCTGCGAGAAACGACAAGTTGTCTTCAATTTCCGTGAAATTCCTGAACCTGTCACAGGTACCAACGTGTTTCGTGTCCATTTTAGTGCCATGAGAGCCACAAAGTATGGCTTCATTCCTTTGTCCCATGAAATTGGTTTATAAAATTATGCATGTAAAAAATGTGTTTAATGAAACACAATTCATTAAACGCTTTCCCTTACTGAAGGAAAGTGCACTACATTAATATACGTTGTTTTTTCAACTAAGCATCTGATACGCTACAATCAGCGAGAGGCACGAGCGTTTTTTTCATATAATAGTTGAATTCGCTATAATTCTTACCCCCTACTCACACACTTACTGGCAATACACTACACTACCACAAATTTGCCTAGGCCTTGATGTGGCTGTGGCGGTGTCTCACTGGAACAAATACCTCCAAATACCTCCGTAGGGAAAATCCCCCATTCGGCGCCAGATCTCACCACCCAGCGGGTGGGGAATACCATCACCTCCCGCGAAAAAAACCTTGACTATACTAATGAGATTCATGACCATCGGAATAGGCGGGCCCGGAAATATTCATCAACCAAATAAAAAAAATGATCCAACTCTCTTTATCACTAGTATCGTATCTGCTACTGAGCCACAATACGTGCTGAGTAGAATTCCGAGATCCGGATGAGGCGGGTGGGCGCAGTGTTTGCACCTGCCTGTAGCCAGCTTCCCAGCTGGCCCAGCCCCGGCAGTCCCCCGCACCTTTGCCACCCTCGCTGTGCCGGCGTCGTCGCCCAGCAACCCGGAAGCATCTCGCCCCCTACCTCCCCCCTCCCTGCCACCCTCACTGCGCCTTGGTGGCACACTGGGCCGATTCCAAAGCCGAACAAAAGAGGTGTGAAAAGCGATAAGAGAATTAAGGATTCTCGAATTTTGAAAAAGGGGGTGATAGTGATACAATCAAAACACCGAAGATTTCAAGTAAACTCCTCTGTAAATTTCTTAATACGGACGCAGATAAATTCATAGAAGAAATTGCAGTGTTATTTAAAAGTAAATTTTGAAAATATAGAAAGGTGACATAAATGTAAATCATATTTATTGTTGTTAAAACGTATTATTTTAACATCAATTTTCTGGACGACATACGCTATTTGTTTCAGTTAATAATGTGTTGTTTCAAAGCTTGAAGTCCCAAGCGACTGCACGTGAAACTTACACATTTTTATATGCTATATAAATTTTAATAAATCAAGCACAATCTGGCGGAGACGTAAGAAATCAGTTCAGGAGGTATCATGGAAACAAAGCATCGCATCTTGTGGACTCAGTGTTAGATTGTGCAGTTTAGAACACTTCTTCTTCAAATCTCGCCAGGAAACCAGAGTGCCACTAGTCGAATGCTACGGATACAATAAAGCTGCCAGACTTGCGAATAATAAAATAGCGCCTAATACTTTTCTTCGTTACAGGGCGTTTTCACTATCTGTAGAGAGCAGTGCTCGTGAGTTACAAATATTTACAAAAAACCTTATTCCAACACAACATTTTTCCTTGTAAAGAATCTAGTTATATAGATCTTACTCTACTTCATTTTCTAGTTATGTCGGTTTAAACCAAATTGTATTTTTTCTTCTCTTAGCTCACCTTTCGTCTCATTTTCGGGGCACTGCGCCTCGCCCCGCCCCCTCCTGGTGCCGGCGGCGGCGGTGGCTCGGGTGCGCGCCCACCGGACTTCCCTTTTCCGCGCCTTTTACGTTCTCCTCCCCCCTCCACCCCACCCACTACCGTCACTTCCACCAGCGCTGCCTCTGGGCGGGCAAGTCCCTTCACGCGGAGGCGCGGGCGCGACGGCTTGGCGGACGCCTAGTCCGTGGCATGAACCGTCAATGCAACCATTATTCATGACATTTTCTATTTCGCGACTGCAAGTTCTTTTATTTATTTATCATACGTACAATAGTTTACATGAGGTAATAAACCTGAAACCTGAAATCAATCGTAGTTACTTAAATAGTAATTTTGAGTTTGACAAGGAATTTATTTTATTTGTTTTCGAATACCTCATTTGAAACTCCATGTAATTATTTTAATCAAATAGCATTTCTAAAACAAAACTATGTTGCTTAATTGGAAATGCGTTTAGTTGACGTCAGTGAGATACAATTTTAACACATAATAACAATGTAATTGAACTGCAACGTGTCGGACTGGAACATAACAAATCACAGAATTTCATTTTTAAAATTGCGATTCGAATATAAAAAATGCATAATACTCATTGTTTAGTGCGATTAATATAAACCATTAGTTTTCACACAGATGTCTTTACTTTTTTTCAGCTTATATATTCTAGTTCAAGAATAGAGTAAATCTTTGTGTTTTTAAGCGTTCTGGCTTACTGGAAAGACCCTGACTCGTGATTATTTTCTATTTCATCTCACATCTCCCACAAATGTGAATGAATTCCTACTTTTGTGGTCATCTATTTTTTACCTATAAATATTAGAGCATATCACTAATTAACTAGAAGACAATATTTAATAAAATAACCCTACATTCTCACTCTTTTGTTGGGTGCCCACACTATAAATTGCCAAATTTAATTAATGTGTAACTATACACGAACTTACTTTAAAGAATAAGTTTGTTTAAAGAATAACACAGTGAAAATTATAAATGCCAGTAGTAATAATTAATGGTATCTCTCAGTAACATAAAATAATTTCAACGCTTCGAGAAATATACCCAATCATCATCGTTAACGAACTTAGAACGAAGGACTTAGAAGCAGACGCTTCATATCCGCGCGTAAAACACGGCCTGTTCGTTCCACTCCCCTTCGCCCATTTCATTTCCTTTCCCCCCTGAGGCCCTTGTCCTTCCACGCACAGGGCCCGGCCCGCGCCCTTCGCTCTGGTAACGACCTATCTCGTCCACCCTCCCGCCCGTCCATCTTCTCAATAAAGGGCGGGACTTCATATCCCTCATTTTTGTGACACGGACCTACCGCCGCGCCGCGCCGTCTCCATTTCCGCCCCATTTCCTCGCTCGCCCGGACGCCTCACCGCGCCGCGCGCGTGCGTGGAGGGGGGCGGTCACGGAACGGCCGCTAACATATTCCGCGACATGCGCCCCCGGCGGAGAGAAGCCCTTCGAGGCCCTTCGAGGGCTCCGGGCGGAGAGGGGAAGAAGGGGCGCGTGTCTCCAAGGAGAAAGGGAGGAATTCTTTTTTTTTTCTCTCTCTCTCTCGGTGTCGTCGGTCGAGAGGGCACGTTCAGCAAATGCGGTAAGAATGGTCTTGGGAGATATAGTACTTCGATTTTTGTAGAGTGGCCGATGACTTAATGTCGTTGTTACAACTCCTGCCTTATAAAATGAATATTTATTTTATTAACTCGCGAACATCATTCCGAAAGAGACTCGTGGCATCAGAAATGTGCTTACTGCAGTCAAAAGGATTCATTTTGTAAGGCAGAAGGTGTATCAATGACCGAATAACCTCAGACACTATAGAAAAATCGACGTGTAGGAGCATGTAACACGGGTGCTGGAGTGCTCGAATGCTTAACATGTGTTTAGCTTGCTGATACAGGATGTCTGTATAAATCCTGAGTTGCTCGCGGAACTTCGAATCCTCAGGAGGTAAGTTCTCGATTCCGAAACCTGACGTCTCCATTTTAGCAACGAACGCGCAGCATCATTGCAATTATGTGTATCACAATTACTAAAATCTCTCCCGACAGTTACGACGCTGTTCTGTCACTAATAAAACATTTATGACCTATATTTATTAAAATCGTTTTGTTTATGCCAAAAATCGATATCAATTTAGTGCTTCCTCAAAAATACACTCCGTTTTTCGTTCGTCCGTCCGTCCTTCCGCCCGGATACCGGAGTTTGCTGTTAGCATGGTTGTAAACATATAAACAATACTAGTGATACTTCTTTTCTCTACATGCGTTTCAAGGGAATCATTTTATTAAACGAAGGTTGACGACAAAGCTAGTATATACTTCGTTACCTCTTTGTTTCCAAGCGTGAATTTCCTCCCGCCAGTGCTGGACTAAGTATTGAAATTGCGGGCGACATAGCTAAGCGACCGTAAACTACCAGCAAAAAATTACACTTTTCAACATTATAACTCCTGCCGAGCACCAATTTCAGTTTGATGGATAAACTATGGAAGAGAAGAGAGAGTTCTTTTAAATGAGACCTCTCTTCCAGGATTCGACAAAAGCTGCCAAGGTCCGACTCTTTAGCGTCGCGTGCGATGTTTTAAGTTAGTTCCTAATTCGTTACGCATGGAGCAACGGCTCCATTTCCTCACGCGAAACACACGCCATCGATGAATGGCTTCAGACAAAGCGAATCACTTGTGGGTGTATGGCTTCAGCGATCTATGCTGTATTAGTGAAACATGTTCACGTGGCATGTGGTTTTGCCAAAACGACTCTCCACTATGGATCGATTTTAAAGAATATTCGCGTAAAACACGTTTCTCATTCCAGGTATTAGAATTTCAATCCGGAGAATGTCACTTACCAGAATATGCACACCACTTTTGGAGATCGTGATTTTTCTCAGATGTACTCGTTTGTGACTTAAGCGTTGTATTAAACCTCTCATCTCATTTTCTAAAATTTGGTCAAAGTAATGACACAAGGGCCGTTCTTCCCCTTTTGGTTTGAAGATTACTGATCTTCATTACCGGAAACACACATCTATTACTAGAATTACAAAACAATTAAACTTCCACGTACCTTATTTAGTACGTTAGTCGATTGTTAGTAGTAAAAGAAAACTTTATTCCCGGAATGTAATAAATATGCACAGAGTAATAATGCGTACTAGTAACGACGCACTTAGGCTCAATTATTGCGCTAATGTGCATCATTTATGTTTGTTTATCTGCACGGTTAACCAGACTAATTTGCCTTGCTGCATTCGTCAGATAGTGATCATCAAACGGTAAAAAAAATTCAGGTAATATTTCAATTGTAATCCTCCATAAAAAACTTTTTGACGTGAACATGAAACAATCGCTTTTAATTCTTTGGCCGCTATTTGATAAACAGAACGGACATTCAAATCCGGACGATGATATAAGACGACAGGCGTAATGCAGGCGCCGTGTTTTTGCATATGGAGCCGTCAGCTCGTTCTCCGTGCAGCAAGTTTCTATCGATTGCTGGCCGAATTAGCAATTAACGAGAGCACAAAACACGCCCAGTGCATTTGCACGTTCCAACGTGGCGCGTGCCGATCGCCGGCCTTCGCGTCACGCAGCTACCTTTCCACGCGCAGGGGTCACTCTGCTCACGTTTGCGTAAAAGTGTGAACGCGCAGCAGGAATAATTGCTGGAGTTGCCCGGTGAAAGAGAGGCAGAGACTGTGACACGTACGTAAACCAATCCATTGCAACAATAAAATGTTCATCAGGATAATGTTTATAGTTTTCGAAGCGAGTCACAATAACGGACTTTACAATTACATCGGGAACTGTTTACTGATATTTGCGATTCAATTGATGTGGTTGAACATGTTTTGCTTATTTTGCAGTACGATCGTAAAATTCTTTTGAGACCAGACAATAAACGTCCACACAAACAAAACATTATCGAAGCGCAAATGTTTATTTTTAAATGTTTTTCAATTACGCAATTAAACTCATTTCTCCACCTGATTTTGCAATAGCATTAACATTTACAAAAAACATAAACGAATTAAATAACGGTATTTTCTTCCTAAGTTTCACATATTTTACAAACGCGTTTCAACACAAGTTCATCCATTCAGGGTCAATAGCAATAGTAACAATTGCCTGTTAGTATGATTATAGTACTTTTTTAATTGTTTACACCAAATGTTAACACTTGTTAACGTTGTTGGCACTTGTTAGTTGTTTGTGTGTTTATTGTTACTCGTGTTAATTCTTATTAATAAAAGTTACAAATATTTTTATTTGTTAACAGTTTAGTAAATCATTAAATTTCTGCAAACCTATTGTTTATTTAATAACAACAGTTCACCGGCAAGGTAGAGTTTCAAGAGAAATGTTACCCGTTCTCGAAGTCACATGTTCACACATGAAACGCGACAATATGTTGTACTTGACGCCTAATCTAAAAAATAAACAATTATAACCTTTCCTTGGTGTAAATTGAGAGCAAAGAACGTACATTTCAAACTTCCCGCGTCCGAGATCCCCGGAAAGCCCGCGAGGATACGCGCAAAGAAAAAACAAAGTAAGGAACAAGGAATTCGCGCTCGCACTGCTTCGCGAAGTAAGTTAAGAACGAGGAAATTAAACGCAAAGCGGAAGAAAGTTTAAATATAATTGACACCATAGAAGTGAAAAGACTAAAATGACATGTGCACATGCAAAGAATGAATGAAGAACGTTGGCCGGAAATACTGTGGAAATGACAACCAATTACCCATCGACGAAGAGGAAGACCTACACTTATATGGGGAGAGGGAGTGGATGAGGCAATGGTGAAGAGAGGATTGAGTAAGGAAGACTACACCGACAGAGAGATGTGGAGGCTGAGAAGGGAGAGACACTAAGGTGTAATATAACGTGCTGTACTACTACTACTACTACTTTGCTTCGCAAAAGGCGAATAGAAAGCTCCACTTTCCCGGGACGGTCCGAAGCGAGCATCGCTACGACAATACGTCAGAAGTCACGAATTGTCGCTTTTCAGACAAAAATAGCAGTTTTTTCAACATAAGACACCGCTAGCACGCATTGATACAGAATTAGACGGTCTAGTTTCATCGGTATCACGCGGCAACGTATTACATCTTCGCACATCGTAAAGCGGTTAAATGAATTTTAGACGTTCGGTGCCTTGTTTGGAAACTGCGTGCCGTTAAGATCTGTGACACATCCGCTTTGCGCGGCTGAGCAATAAAAACACACAAGGGCATGTGTTGGAAAAATGTGAAGAAAGAATTAGCCTCGAAGTACATATTTCTTTAAGTAATTAACGTCGCCAAGTATGCTAACAGCTTTCAATGTTTGTTATTTCAGAAATTTCTCTTGCAAGAAGTAGTGAAGGTGTTTTTTTGCAAGTAGCTCAAAGATACTCGCTCTCGCACACCACGAATGCAAAACCGAGCTATTTCGACCCCTTAACACGATTTCACGGACAAATGCAGTACGTGCTTAGCACCCGTTAAGATGAGAGACGCCATGGAGAGGGGTTTTCATCGAAAAATACACCTGGGAGGAGGAGCAAATCCGTCGCCCACAAATCACTCGGCGCTGCGACCTGCTCCGCCGCGGCCGCTGCCGGCTGATCGACGCCCGATTTGCGCCATCAGCGGGGGCGGAAGCGCGGGCGATGCGCAAGGGCGACGCGGGCGACGCGGGGGGAGCGGGGGGCGAGCGGCGGGCAGCGCGGGGGCGAGTCGCGGGGGCGAGCGAGCTGAGTGAAGGACGTATAATGCGCCGGGCGGCGGACAGTGAAGCGGAAGGGAGACGGCGATGCGTGGGAGCGCGGGAAGGGGGCGATGAAGGGGGCGACGGCGGGGGCGACGCGGGGCGACGGCGGTGGGCGACGGCGGGGCGACGGCTGGGGCGACGGGCGGGGGCGACGGCGGGGGCGACGGCGGGGGCGACGGCGGGGGCGGACGGCGGGGCGACGGCGGGGCGACGGGGGGCGACGGCGGGGCGATCGGCGGGCGACGGCGGGCGACGGCGGGCGACGCGGGCGACGGCGGGGGCGACGGCGAAACCGGCGAGGCGGGGCGACGGGCGGGGCGACGGCGGGCGAAGGCGGGAGCGACGGGACGGCGGGGCGACGCGGGGCGACGGCGGGGGCGACGGCGGGGGCGACGGCGGGGGCGACGGCGGGGCGACGGCGAGGGCGACGGCGGGGCGACGGCGGTGGCGACGGCGGGCGACGCGGGCGACGGGCGGGGCCGACGGCCGGGGCGACGGCGGGCGACGGCGGGGCCGACGGCGGGGCACGGCGGGCAGACGGCGGCGGCAGCGGGAGCGGAGAAGGGCGAGAGCGGAGCGGGAGAGGGGGCGAGAGCGGAGCGGGCGGAAGCGGGGGGAGCAGGAGCGGGGCTGGGAGGCCGGCGTGGCGACAAAGACGTGTGGTGCGGGGGAGGGAGCGAGGGCGGTTATCGACCCGGTGGCTGCGGCGGCAGCGCTGCGCGGCTGTCAGCACTCGGGCCCGCGACAGTCCGCCTCTTACACATCGCTCGCAACTGAATCTACCCACTCCCGCTCCTACCCTCTCTGCTTCTGTTGTTCCAATGTAGTTCCTTCTCTTTTCTGCGGCCAATCCTTTCGTTTCATCTTCAGTTCCGTAAATATTCAGTCCATTCTATGTGTATCCGATCTCATTTAGATCCACCCTTTCTTTTTTTTCTTATGAGTTGCAATTCTTATTTCCTACAATGCAACCTATTTCCATCACTACCTGTATTGCTTCCCTAATAAAGCCCATTGATATCCTCGGGCATCTTCTTGACCGCAAACCATTATTTATCACTTTCTGTGCTTCATCTTTGTGTATCATTTAAATATTTCGCCACCTCTGAAAGTTGGCACATCATAAAGAGCGGAAGACAATACGTCAAGGTGGAATAGGAGGCTATGGAAAATTCGTGATTACTACCAATCTATACCCGCTCCTACCAATCTGTCGGAGCTCATTGTGCTCATCCCCAATGTCATTCTAGCAATCACTTGTAGTCCATATTCCGCCACAACAGTCATAGGCACGAATCGTGCTGCCCGAGGCGGGTTTACATTGTGATACAAGCTCTGTGTAGCACACAAGAGGAACAAATCAGTTGCCTGAAGAGGAGGCAGCAAAAGGGACAGCGGTGGTTGCGAAGCCAATGGCAAACGCAGTGGAATTGGAATCAATACAAAACATCAGAAATCCATGCATTGATCACAACCGACATGAATGCCGCATGATTTTTATCTCTGGAGGTGGCGATGTTCTTCAAGTATCATACAAGTATTGAATATTTTTGTTGATCGAACGTGACCAAAATGTCGATGCGATGAACAGGCGTCTAAAATTCTTAACACGTACATGATATTTCAATTGAGTCATCGTTGAATAGGCTAAAAGAAGATGATATATCTACATTTTATCCGACAAAAAAAACTATTGGACAAACTCTTTTGGAGAATCACATGTTTCTTTGAGGATAGAAGGGTCTTGAATTATGCACGATGGGTTTTCATTAAAAAATCAATATCAAAGTACTGTTTGTTTCAAGTTTCGGACAATGTGACGCACTTAGAAACAAAAATTTGAAATATTCTAAACCTCAAAAAATCTCTCCCAAATTCGATCTCTAGCTTCATTTCATAAATAAGAAATTAATACTATTTTAGACTGCTTTAATCACATAAATAATTTGATTTAAACATTTCGACATCACATAAAAACAGAATTCAAAAACGATAAATCGTACTGTTTACAGTAGCTGTTACATATCGATAAATGTATTTCATCGCCATGTTTTCCTATTGTCCCTTGGAGTGAAAGAACGAAGTTTGTGGTTGCAGGGTTATTCACTGTTAGAGAGTTGACTCGGACGACACTTGTGTGTGCGGACTCGCTGTTGGTCCCACGCTAAATGCAATGGGTTGGTGGGAGAGTGGATCTAGTTAATTGGTTGCGCGGCTGTCATGACAACTGAGTTTTGTTTACGAGCCCATTAGAGGATTTCCGACTTGCTAGTTTGAGAGTTCCAATTCGTAAAGTGGAGAATCCACGCTTATGATGAAAGTGGTTACATGAATAAACCTTTTTGATCTAACTGCGTATTATAATATAAGAAACTAAAAATATCGAAATATTTCTCATTTTCTTTCACCTTTTATTTGTTGATTCTTCATAGTACGATATTCTCACATTTTTCAGATAAATTCAATATTTTATTTGGCATTCCCTCACAAATATCTTAAATTTTTAAAAGTAAACTTGTAGATGTATTCAGATGGAGGAAATATATTTTAACTTAATTGAAGTCGTACAACTCAGCATGCTTTTCAGTCATTTCCACCGTTTGAATTGCATAAACACACCCTCAACAACTGTATATCATGAAAACAAAATAATAATAGTAAAGTATTAATGTAAACTTGCAAATTCAAAATCAATTTGTAAATCATTAGTATATGTTATTTATTAAATTCCAAAAGCGTCATAACTGTAATGGATCAAAAAGTATTACGTTATGAGTGAAACTACCTACAACAGTCATTTAAATCGAACAATTGTGAGAATTGGAGTAATTGTTCCTAACTTTAATCTTAATAAGTTAAAATAGAAATGGAAGTTTTAACTTATAAATAATTAACCACTCCAGAAACTCTCACTTGAACATCCTTGTTAGAACATGATTTGACATGAACAAAGCACAAGCATGCGACAAACTAGTCGACTATTCCACGCTCGTCCTTCAATTTGAGAGTCAACGCAGAATATACTATAACTATTCCACAGTGTAAACAGAGGGTACCATACGTTCTGGAGTGCCTAAACATGCAAAGCACCCAATAAATTTCTATCCCACTCAGCGCTCATTCCATCTCAGCCCATTAGCGGAGCGGCTGCTTCTCCGCGAGGGGAGTGCGCGCGCTGCAGCGGTTCCGCTGCTTAGCAAAGAGATGAATAGCGCGGCTCGGCATCGCAATCAAACACGTAAGAGCGGCCCTCGCTGTGCGGCGCGGAGGCGACGTCCACTCTGCAACGGCGGAGCGCCCCAAGCAGGGGAGCTCCCGGAGAGGGAGAGCGCCCGGAACTGGAGAGCGGTGGAGCAGGGGAGTGCCCGGAGAAAGCGAGCACCCGGAAGAGGGGAACGCCCGGGCCCGGAGAGCGCCCGGAACTGGAGAATGGGCGAGCGGGGGAGTGCCCGGAGCAAGCAACCAGCCGGAGCAATGGTGCTCCCGGAACTAGGGAGCAGCTGAGTGGGGGAGCGCCCGGAGTTTGCGAACACATGGAACGGGGGAACTCCTCGGGCGGGGGAGCGCCCGGAGCACGGCACTGTCCGGAAAGTGGGATCGCTCCAGAAGGTGAGCGCCCGGAACTGGAGAGCGGCCGAGTGAGGGAGTGCCCGGAACAAGCGAGCCCGGGGAACGGTGGAACGGCCGGAGCAGAGGAACCCCCGGAGCAGGGCAATGCTCGGAGCGGGGGGGGGGCGCCCAAAGCAGGAGAGCGTGAGCGCCCGGAGCAACAGAGTGGGTGTGCTCTAAAAGGAGAACTCTCCCGGAACTGGAGAGCGGTCGAGTGGGAGAGCGCTCGGAATAGGGGAGCGCCCGGAGCGGGAGAGCAACCGGAGCTGAAGAGGGGCCCCGCGGGGGAGCGCCCGAGGAAGGGCACTGCTCCGAGGAGCGCTCCGAGAAGGGGAGCGCCCGGAGCGGGGGAGCGGTCGGCAACCGGAAATTGA
>BOPP01000024.1:817087-828507 GCA_017312745.1 Gryllus bimaculatus | reverse complement strand
TACGGGTTTTCTTCTATTTATTAATTTATTTTTTTGTTCTTCTGCGGTATTCGTGCATTCTCTGCCGCTTCAGGCTTTCCATTTCACGAGGTCCTCTGCGAACCCCTTACGTAGTCCTGCCCTCAGGCGCCTCCAGAGCAGCTCGGCGCGCGTCGGGAGAGCTTCCCGCTGATTCGCGTAACGGAGAGTTGCCACGAGCCTTTTGTGCCAACTGAAGGTTACGCAAGTAGAGCCGCTGTGGCCAATGACATTCGATATCCATCTGAAGAGCTCTCGCGACCTATTGATTTCTACCCTCTCCCTGGCTAGTCGGTTAAAGAAGCATAAAAAATGCTCCATCCCGATTTAATACAATTAAAAGTAATAATAAATAGATCTCCCCAAAAATCTGAAGGCGAATGTTGAGAAATGATTTTGACTTCTTTGCAGCTAAGTTTTGGTTTCCTTATCGGTGTCAAAAATTCACCGATGTTTGGAATCGAACCCTAGGAGTTCTCAGCCAGAAAACCTGCAAGTAGTTTCTGCACTCCATATGTTATCAGAAGGGGCACACAATTTAAGTGTGTCAACCCACATTTAGTGGTCAACTTGTTAAAAGAGTAAATGCGTTAGGAAATACTACTTCCAAAAGAATATCGACATGGGAATCACTGGCCAACATCTGGGAAAAGCAAGGTTAAGAATATTTTACAAGCATCGGAGAGACGTCTGGCATAGAGGTACATTCAGGAAAGACTGTATGAAATGAAAGACGTTGACTTAGAACGTCACGACCGTAGTAGAACAATATGACCAGGAAACAGAACTGATATTGGAAAATACTCTTTTCTAAATAGGACTATCGAGTCATGAAATAACTTGCCTGCAGGACTAATGGAGACTTTTCCCACAAACATCAAGCCTTTTAGGTTAAGATTAAATTCTAGTAATAGTGTTGTACGTGATAAGACCAGTAGTCTGTGAAGGGCTTTTGCATTTAGCAGACATGCCTTAAATGAAATAATAGTGTAACAAGGTATTTGAGTGGCCTTTATTGAATTATACAATAATAATTTTATCAGATGTGTAAGTGTGAAGAATTTGCCACTGGGCTTAATGCCCAAAGCAGATTAAATAAATGATAGATCTATACATGCCAAAAACACCCGTCCGATCATCGGTTTCATGTCATCCATAAAATGTGAAGGCCCAATATAACTGATAGACTGTTTTATAACATTTCCTAGATCATAGAATCTCAGAAGATGAAAAATTCATCGCATTGCTTTTATTTTAATCAAATGAGACATCATCCAAGTGATTCACACGAGGTAAAGAGTAATTGCATGCCATGATGCCAATCATCATCATTGTCGTCGTCGTCATCACGGATAAGACTGATCATTCCGGTTCCAGCAAAGTTGTCCAGAGAAGACCATCTCTTCTTTGAATCTACCTACTTCTCTTTTTTTTCGGAGACAGTAAGAGGTCTGCTTGCATAATATCATTGCATGTTTGCAATTAGTAATCCCAAGCAAAACTATTACTGTATATTGAATTAGATTATTGTTGTATAAATTTGTATTGTTGTGTATTGTTGTAAAAACATTGCATGTTTTATTCAATTAAGTTTAATATATACTTTAATACACACTTTGCTTACTTTAAACAGCTCATACCGGTTTATAAATACCTTGTCTCATTTTAAAATATATAAAATGAAACAAAAGAAAGTATGTTCTTGATATTCTCTATATATTAGGTGAATGTTTGTTAAACGATATAACTTATAAATATTATGCATGCATGTTACTTAGTATTTATCAGCAATTAAGAGTTTTGTTTGTGAATATTAAAATACAAAGAAACTATATATTTTTACATTCACGCACACGTTCAATTAAATATCAACAAGCACATTTTATTGAAATGTAATAATAAAAGAGATAAAAGTTTAAATCATGGTCTTGCTTTCAAGCGTTTACTTTCATAGCCTAAAACTTCATAAGGGTAGATGGTATCGCACTGTTTATATGCTCCTATCGAAAGCGCCGGACCACCAAATGCAGCATCTGCTTTTTTTGCAATGGAAAATACTGTAATTTTACAATTAACTGTGTGTGTCTCGTGACTCATTCCATGTAATACGTCGCAAAGTCTCCCTCTCAGCCGCCTTGTTGACTCACGCCCCTTCCCGCCTTCGCCCTTCCGCGCCTCATCACAAGAGCCCACGAGGGAGCGCTCCTGCGACTCGCTCGGCCTCTCCGCCACGCAATCCTCTAAACCCGCACGCGCGTCTCTTGAACTGAAGCGAGAACAACGTGAATCGAAATAACCTACATTATTTTTAAAACAGACAACATTTATAAACGTGTATTTTTGTACCTAGTGTTTTAATTCGTGAATCCCGGGGAGGAAGAGTAGATGTTTCTCGTTATCAACATTGTGTCAATGTAATTATTTCGGATATCTATTAGATGTTCTTAATAAATATTCCATCAGTGTGTATGAGATATTTTCATGTGATAGTTTGAACAAGTCATCTTCAATCATTTCATACGAGTTTACGAACTGTATGAAAGAAACTGTTGCATGTGCACAGAAAATGTACCCGTTAGGGATTTCTTGCTGACCTTCCAGTGTAGTCTGAAAAATATTCTGTTGAAACTCAAAAGGTCCAGCTTGATTAAGCTGAAATTGAATTGAATTTGCCTTATTTTACGTGGCGAGAAATGACATCAGTATCAAGAAGATTTATGTGGCATGCACTCTATATTAAAGGAAGATATTTTGGCTTATTTAAATCCTTCAAAATAAGTAACCTAGAGTGGAATCTCACCAGTGACACCGAGGCTTTGACTCAGTACAACTATCCTTACATACATCTAAGTTTTTTTTAAATTTATTCTCAATCAAGGTAGTTTGTAGTCAGTTTAGGGTTCACATGTTTGTGGAGTCAGATTTCAATTTTGAAGCCTGCTTACTTCTATTACAGGAGGTAACATGAAAGAACATTTTATCCGAGATTAGTTTTGTTTTAAAATCCTCGTTTACAATAGTTTTACCATGATGTATTACTAAGTATTTTTTACATGCGCTTGGTAAGATTAGATATGTTATTACCACTGGAAGCAACACTAAATGCTCAATGTAGTATATTCGATATTGTGGTAATTTTTCACAAACGATGGACGAGATATATAAAATGTTTATCGTGATATCGTAACATAAATAACAAGGAACCTCAACAGCTACAGGTCGATATATGAACACTTTTTTCTGTAGATAGATATTCATTATTTTTATGTGAAAAAATTGCTGCCGGCACGGCCTAAGTTATAGTAACAAATTCTGAAATTCCACACATTTCACTACGCAAATCGTCTTTCCCGCGGAATTTGTGCAGCCCTGTCTATAGTGAGAGAAAGAACAAGCTCTCCTACGCGCGCAAGTTCCAATTCAGGGCAGCAAAACACTAACCTAATGACATTGCCCGCGCCCTTAAGCAGTCCGGGCTCTATTCTTCGACGCGGAGAAACAGAAACCCGATGTGATGCGGAACTGTGCCCGCGGATAGCAAAACATTTAACATTGTTTGTCAACCTATTATTTTTTTACATAGACACATTAATGTATGATAGTTCAGTTGAATGTGTTTGTAGTACTTCCCGGTTAACAGTCGTTTTGATCATTACCCATGCTGGTGTCACCTGATGAATTAGAAAAACACTTTTGACTAGCATTGTTTCTTTGGAAAAGACGACTCGGAAGCCAATAATTGGTTATAAAAATATACAATAAATCAACCAATGAGCTAAACACTAGGTTCGAGGCCGCTCAAAGCCCCTAGCCGATATTCCGCTATTGCGCATTATCCGTGGGTGCTCGTGATAAAACACGATTTTTGCCGAAATTGCAGCGTTTTTTAATTAAATCCAAGTACATTATAAATTTAAAAAAAAAATAATTTAAATTCTCGAACTCTATAATTGTTAATTTTAATTGATATAGAGTTTAATCCGCCTAATATAATCGATTTAATTGTATTTATTTATCGGATGAAATAATAAACCGATGATGTATGGCCGAGATGGCTAGAGCCTATTCAGCGAGGCCTATTCGGCGCCTCGGTGTGAATGGTTGCGGGTTAAAGACCCGCCGTGAGCGCGGTTGTTGGTCCCTTGTCTTTCATGCATATATTTTGTTGCGGAAGGCCTTCTGAGTCTGCTGACCACATACCAGTCAGTGCCTAGTGTAAAGGTTAGTACTCGTGTGAGTCTCCACGTGGGACACAATGGCGGCGCAGAGTGTCAACACTGTCGTCCCCTCAGGCTGGAAAAAGCGCTACGAAGAAGGAATAACTAAAATCATATAAAATAATAGATTGTTGTACTAACTTCCATTAATCTCTCGTAACTAACTAAACAAAACAAATCCATTGATTAATATTGGGACACGATGTTCCCCGAAAAATGAACTATTCGCAGGGAAATGTCGGACATAAACGGTAAGTAGAAATCTTAAGGAATGACAGCACTGAGTGAGTCGTTCACTGCAGCAAGGGTTGTCCACGGCGTTAGGAAAAACAGCTTGAGCAAAACTGGCCAAGTTCTTATTTTTTATTTTTTTTTCACTAACTTCCAGTGAGCGTCAGAAAGTAATTCTTCTCCGCGCATATAAGTAGTGAATTTCTTTCAATGGAAAAACTCAAGTAATAGTTCGTCCTTAGCCTATTGAAAGATCCCTTGTAAGCAAAGGAGGAAAAGCATCAGAGCAAAAGATGCAAAGCATCAGAGGAGAAGTACGGAGAAAAGCGGGAAGGACAGATAGCTTACTAAAAATCCATGAAAGCGAATCGCTTTCAGCCGGCATCACTTCGGCGAAAAACAATGTTACTCTCCCGACTTATCTCTAGGTGATTTTTTTTATATTTTTTCGGAGAATGAAAATCACCCTAAGGGACAAGACCTCATGCGGTGACTAGATTCAATCTGAAAAGCAGACGGAGCTAAATACACACACTGCATTAACAACGCTTTTCAGAATTCATTGTGTTCGTTCTCGAAGAATAGTTTCTCTACTCCGAGAAGGACTGTGAACGTGACCTTAAATGCAATTCCCCACTGGTGTGATTGTATTCAATGTTGTATTTCGCAAACGTTTGGCTTGCACCTCGCCTTTCAATGCACTACTCACGCAGAAACAAAAGGCTGGCGGCGGCTTTCCTCCGCAATCTCCGGGCCAACTAGCATGGCGTCACTCACCTGAGAAAGAGAAGAAAACATGGATCAGATTAAAAGTTCGGAATAAAACATTTACCATAGAAAGATTTGCATGTTAGGACACGCACGGCTTTTGCATTGCATGAGAACTATTTTCTAAAATGTTTCTCATTAGCATTTGCGTACAAGACAAAATGTCTAGAGATAACCAGAAGAATTAACCAAGTAGTTAATCAAAATGGAAGGAAGGAAGTGGTTGCGAAATTCATTTTCAACCATTTAAACAACATATTAAAAATTGAAGTAAATAAAAATTAATAACAATTACTGTGTTTCATAATTTTCTTTTTACTTAGGCACAGCCAGCATAACACTTGGCATTTTTAAACGTGATTCTCACTACAAAGTAGCAGTAGTGAATTTATACTTCGTAAGTTATTCTGCAGAAGAGCCTAGAAATTGCATTTTCCACTAGACACATCAATAAAATAACAATAATTAAGTGCACAACTTCGGCAATACAATACGTACAGAATATACTATAATGAATAAGGTAGAAATATTTCGTTACATTTTGTAGTGACTTAGTTATTGAGACGCAAAAACATGGTTATAAACGTTGTAATTTGTAATTACCTTATACTTTAGATCATAAACGGGAGTTTTTAAGATGCAATTGAAATATTCAAAGGTAGCTGAATTGAAATCAAAGTGCCTTGTGATCAAAAGATTCGCTTTAGAACGGCTAAGAAAGTTACCAACGTAAGAAGAAAATAATGAATTACATAAGTAATATGGATATTTTCACACCGAATAAAACAATTTTCAGAGTCTCAAAACAAATTATTTAAAGAATTACCCTAATTAAATTAAGTATAGAAAACGACAAACGTGCAGGCCTCATATGCCGTTATGACAACTGGAGATCCTCCGTGAAACCACACCCAAAAGTCTAGGACGAGATTCAAACTCGCGACCCTTGAGATTGGGCCGCTGTACGACACACTCTCTAATATCAGAACTAGGCCGTTCGAGATGGCGATAACGTTTTTAAAAAACAAGAAAACTGCGAAAAAAACTTTGATATCGGCAAACACGCACGGCTCTCCATCAGAAAAATATCGGCTCATCTGCAAGTCCGTATCTTGAACAACCCCCTTTCCAAGTTCCTTCTTATTTTCCTTCTCCGAGAAGCGCATCGACGCAGCGGAAGATATCTTCTTCCCCTCCCCTTCCCCTCCTCGTTCCGCTCGCCTCCGGCGCTGAGGCCAGGCGCTGACAGGGGGCCGAAGATCAAAGGTCGCTTGTCACGGAAATCGATAAAGCCGGGGACGTCGCATGGCGAGGCGGCTAAGAGACGATGAGCCAAGGGGCAGGTGCGGGCTGACGGGGCGGCCGGTGACGGGGCGGCCGGTGACGGGGCGGCCGGTGACGGGGCGGCCGGTGACGGGGTGGCCGGTGACGGGATGGACAGGACTGGATGCGGGTCAGGACTGACGGCGAGGACTGGATTGGTTTGTTGATTGTTAGCAATTCCGGTCTACTCCCGGAACTACTCAGGTCATTAGTCCTGTATGTGTAGTACATGTTTTTTGCTCGTGAAGTGGAAGTGGTCTTACCTCTTTTCCCACTGGATGGCAAGATCCGGCGCCGACCTACCGTCGGCTAGCGGGGTTTTCCCTCAACCAGCGAGGACAGGAAAAATTGAGATCATAGGAGGACGGAGAAGGAGAAGATAATAGAACAGGTTTGGAATTTTGTAAATCAAAATGATCTGTGAAACTTCTTAGAAAATTCGAGATGTTAGATTCGAAATGAAATTGGGATTATTCCATTGTGACAGATTGTTGGTTTATATTTAGTTAATAAACAGGAAAACCGGAAAGTTAAACAGCAAAAGCAAAGTTTCAAATGATTAGAACGGAATTTTGGAGTCCGTTCGTACGTCTGTGCACTTTCATGTTTTAAAAAAAGTATGAGATGAGAGAGACAGATGCTTGAGACAGCGTCTTCGACAAAGCATCGATGGCGACATAGGTTGATGTGGACGGAAGAGCTATGGTTAAGAAGTTCAAGGGGTAACTAACCGGGTATTGAGCTATAAACTGGTTAGATCAATTAAGAATCGGACAGAAAATCTTTAAAAAAATTGCAAAATAAGAGAGCAGACATCAGGAAAAGAAGATAAGCACAGAAAAGAGAACGGGAGGGCTGATAAACATTTATCTCGGCCCTTTTATAACGGAAAGCCTCTCGACCATTGAAAGTACAGCAAATCTCGGTGACGCGTTCCAGCTGATGGAATGCGCGACACATGTCTGGTACACATTTGAGAGTAGAGCGATAATGAGGATTGACCGCGGATATCAGACGTTGGGCCATGGGGTGGGTTTTGTTAGTCATAGGTAAGTTTTCTCCTCGTAATTACAGTTTAAATAGGTTTCTATTTATATCAATACTTATAATAAAAAATCTCAAAACCACATAAACATACCAATAACATCCCAAACACAAATCATAACAATAAATAACATAACATCCCATACACAAACAATATTTTGTTGATTGACGGACGGACTGACGGAAGGACGGACTGACGGACGGACTGACGGAAGGACGGACTGACGGACAGACGGACTGACGGAAGGACGGACCAACGGACCGACGAACGGTCCGACGGACGGACCGACGAACGGACCGACGGACGGACCGACGAACGGACCGACGGACGGACCGACGAACGAACCGACGAACGGACCGACGGACGGAGCGACGGACGGACCGACGAACGGACCGACGAACGGACCGACGAACGGACCGACGAACGGACCGACGAACGGACCGACGAACGGATCGACGAACGGACCGACGAACGGATCGACGAACGGACCGACGAACGGACCGACGGACTGACGGCGTGACGGAAGCGTGATGGAAGGACGGCCTGACGGACGGCCTGACGGACGGACGGACGGCCTGACGGACGGACGGCCTGACGGACAGACGGCCTGACGGACAGACGGCCTGACGGACAGACGCTCTGCCCGCCCTTGCAGTCCCCACGGGGGCGCCGCAGCGGCCCGCCCTTGCAAATTAGAGTAAGTGGCGAGTCGCGCCACGCCGCGCCACCTGTGCTGCACTCTCCCGGCCCCGCCCCGCCTGTGCCAAAGCTCCGCTCTGCCCCGCCTCGCCCCGCCCCGCCCATCGCCCTCGCCCCTCGCCTCCGCCTCGCCTCGGCCTCGCCTCGCCGCGCTTTGCCACGCGCGCCTCCACCCTCTGCCCCGCCCCGCTCTGCCCCGCCCGCTCTGCCCCACCCCGTCTCATCGCGGCCCGCCCCTCCCCACCCCGACTCACACTGCCCCGCCCCGTCCCGCCCGCCCCGGCTTCGTCGCGCCGCCCCCCCGCCACCCCCGCCCTACTCTTGCTGTCTGCTCGCTTTGCTCCGTCACCCACCCCGTCCCCCCACCTCGGCGCCCGAACTCAACCTTCCAGGCTCGCTTGAATCGCCGCCCGCCGGCCGCCCTGCCTCATCGGCGGGGGTCTCGGCTGTTGGTCTCGCCCGCCGCCTCTACCCCAATGACTCTCTCCCGCCTGCCCGCCACCCCCGCCAGTCCTGCTTCCTTAACACGCCTGCTCGCGGCGCTCGCTCCGCCCCGCCCCGATCAACTCCGCCGTCACCCTCCCCACCCGTTGCCGGCGCTCCCTTCACCCGCCGCCAGCTCAACTTTTACCCAGCTCCACCAACCCTTCCACTCCGTCATCGCCTGCCCGCCTTCCACTGCGTTCCTGCCCGGCGGTTCCTCCCCGCCGCCACCGCCCCGCCCCCACCTCTCAGAGAGCGGGGGGGCCGCACCCTGCCCTTTCGCTTCGGGAGCGCCGCTGCTGCTCGTGCAGGGGCACCAAGCGCGTAAACGTATGACATTCAGATGGACATCAGCGGAGTACCGTACAGTTATTAAAACACGCCACTCAGAAAATCACATTTTACGGTCAGCCAAAGAGGACTCTCGGTTGTCAAGTAACAAATACATAAAAGTGCCAGACAAAGGCCATATCCAATGTATAATGGGCCTTCTAAGAGTGACAGCGTTTCTTAAATATGTCCTACGCCGCTATGTTAGGCGTACTCTCTTAGATGAACAATTATAGTTTTCACGGAGCCTCAGTTATAATGATAAGTAAGTTCTTTTGATATGATTATATTCAGACATTACTCATCTACTCAGAACTGTCCAATGTTCAGAATAATTTGCGCGCCCCATTATCACTCTATCACTTTGTGTGTGAAATTTGTACTAGGTAGTGTAGCTTATTTATATTAATAATTCAGTTATCAACATGATCACATATGTCGAAACTATCATATCTTCTACAGTGGAATCAATTCTGCTGCCGGTCTTTCGAATAATTGACATTATTATAAAAATGGCTGATCCACATTATTTATGAAAGTCTAACTCATCCATCAACTAACACAGCACCTATGGTAACCTAGTTCCTACACTCAAAAACATTCTAACAAGGGTACTGGATAACTAAACTCCATGAAAATAACAGAGATAACACATACCAAAAACAGGTTGAATATGAAAACACACACTGTGCTCTCTCAAATCTAATTTTAATAAGAACGAGAAATATTCGTCAGATCACAGAGATAGAGATGGTTCTCATTCGCTTAGGGTTAGTACATGATCTTGAACCCTTGGATATTGCTACTTTACCTCGCTATAATAGATGGAAGAGTTCGAATTATTTACTCGCAAAGTGACAGTCCTTCACGCGCTCCATCACTTGGTCACGTGATTGGAGACCGTTAATGCGAAGCACGGAAGCAAGCTCCATACAATACATTCAAAGGACCGAAAAAATTTTCACTGCCTCTAGAATTGTGATGCTAGAAATACGCGAGATTATTTCAAATTCAAGTGCGGAGCAAACCAGTTGCCCCCTGCGAATGATACGAGTGCGCTCTGAGGCCTCCCGCTTTCTGTGGACACTCGCGTAAGCGCTTATGCCTAACTCTTTGGACGGTATGCGACTGCGATGGAGGAAACGTGTGGATGTGACAGCAAGCACTAAGAAAGAAAAGCAGGAACACAAAAGAGTTCTTAGTAATGGACACATAAATTGTGGAGAGTAAAATATTATAGAAATAGAAGATGGAAAACGAATATAAATGAACAACCTGTGATGGAAAAAGTTTGATTGCACTTATTATACTCAAACATCTACACTAAAGATTCAACAAAGCAAGTACTCTTAAATGCTCGGCTTCTACATTCTACCAAGTAGGACGGAAAATAAAAATTGAGGATCTTTAAAGTGATGGTGAAGGTAAAAAATGATAAAAGAAAAAAGCTTAAAAAAGGGCCGGAAAAAAAGTGACCGTGAAAATGTTATCAAACCGGAAAAACCAAAATAAATAGTTAAAAAAAGTAATATAAAAATCCAAAAGAAGATTAAAAATCGGACGTAAAATGTTGGAGAGTACTCTAATCAGCACAACACTATTTCATGTGACCTTCACAAACGAAAATGCGGAGACAAAAAACAAAAAAGAAAATTGAGCCGAAAGAAGTAAAGCAATCACAAATAGACGGAATGGAACTGTGCAAATAAGTCATAACTTTAGAAAGCAAAAAAGAATAATATAAAATCGTAAATAAATTCTCATTAAACATCTCTAAAAGAAAAATAGAACATATTTATGAGTATCGGTGTAAAGAACTCTGAATCATTAAAAGATTGGCATGATAATGACAATAAATATTAGTAAATAAAAAAAAGCTAACAAAAGTGTTACAAATATATAAAATTCTAATAGAAAATGAGTAGAATACCAGAGAACGTAAGAACAAATATATAAATTAATAAATATTATAATACGTTGTGATAACGATCGCCAAAACAAAGGAAATGAAAAAAAATAAAATATTGAAGTGGGAATAGAAATAGCGAGCTTTACAATAGGTGGAAGATCGTAACATAACAAACAAATAAGAAAAGAGTAGCAGTGAAGGTAACAATAAAAATCTATAAATCACTTGTAGTTTACTCGTAACAGCTCCATCACTGGTAACAGATTGACTGACGATCATTGTACTATGAATCACACTTTAAAGACGCGATGTATAACACTGTATCTAAGCCATGGTAATGCGATGAGAAGCACATTAAAAAAAATAGTGCGTATTGTTTTGTCAAATTGTAGAGTAC
>BOPP01000024.1:791603-812646 GCA_017312745.1 Gryllus bimaculatus | reverse complement strand
CCCGGCGCAAGGACCGCTAGAGCCTCGGGAAGGCGAGGGCGGCGCACGCCCAGGAAGCCAGGGCGGCCAACTCACGCCATTTTCGGCATTTACTCCCCAATGGTTCTTTCTTCATTTATACGATACGATAATCACAAGAGTAGTGTACGTTTGTTTGTTCACGGACGGTTCAATTCGTTGCCAAATAGTCTTGGAATCATTGGTTTCGACTAAGTTTATAATTTAATGGCCGTCTGTAAACAAATCTCCCAAAAAAGATAACGTATGTCATATTAAATGATATCATAATCTAGTAAGACCCCTTTTAATTATCTCCATTTTCAAAAAGTATATGCAAAAAAATGACGTTACAATAAAACCATAATTATATTCCTGATATTTCTTTTCATTTTCATTTCACTTTCACTTTTCACATTTCACTTTCATTTTCGCGATAAAACAAAGAAACTCGATATTTTTTATCATCGACAAGAAATATATTACGTAAAATAGTGTAAATTATATTCCTTCATATATTACCATTAATAACAAGGGTCGATATAATTTCAATATTCCTTTGTCATAGGAACCCTACTGAAACTATTTTAGCGTAAAATAAGGTAAAATTTACCCTCGTCCCCGCCATTTTCTGCTTGTGGTGGCGCCCTGACTAAAATAACGCTCACCAATGGAGAAACCTGAGAAGTTGATTGTCTGGTCTTTTATTGTTGTAATGCTGCTAGTTCACAATTCTGTGGAGAGAGGAAGTCGGGTGCGGCCATCATAACAATGCATCTGACCTTACTCTCCAGATAGCAAAGATTGCTGTGAAGAACTGTGAGTTCACCGAGTTAGACTGTTCACCCTACAGTCCAGATTGGGCACCTAGCAACTACAACCATATCAAATTCAAGAAAAATATTCGGAGAAGTAAAATCTCAGATGAGTATGCAGTGAAAGAAGCAAGTTTGTACCATTTTACGAAAAATACTTTGAAGTATTTTTTTTCACAAGCATCGAAATGTTAATAAACTGCCATATACAGTTCATTCATAAGCACTAGAGTCCTTCACGAGAGTGTTTGGCTCGGGCGGAACAGCAGCTAACAAAAAATCCGCTAACCGTCTGTCGGGTATGACAGAATTTCGCTCGCCTCGACATGATGCGCGGCAAGCGCTTGACGTAGAAAACCGATCGCCCGACGCCCGGTAATTAGAAATTCGTCTTGTGTATAATTGAGTCAGGTTTCAAGTTTAGAATGCAAAATTGAAGATGAAACGTCAAAACATAGAACAAATTATAGAAAAGGAGGAATGAGAAGTGCAGTTTACCTTAGACTGATGGAATCACCGAAAATATTTTGTATTCCTGGTGAAAAATCAACAAATAAATTATATGTGTGCCTGGAAAAAAGTGTGCGCTGGTAAATATTTTTAGGTTCAATGTTGATCCACAAATATATGAAAATATTTTGATTCACAGCATCGAAAAGACACTTGTATTAGATTTATTGGTTAACTACATTTCCAATCAGTTCAATTATATGTTGGAAATGCACTATCATAATGAATAGAATATTAGCCTGAAAGATTCCTCATGTTAACTACTTTCGTAGTTCTGCAAACGCTATCTCACTCGACATGTCATTGATGGGTCCAGAGGACAAAGGAATAAGTGCATTTTGGCAAATTGTCTGTTCGATGTAGGAGTGCAAAGTAAAAACTCCATTTTATTTCGAAAACAAGTGGTGTTGCAATAGCTCGAGCAGGGAAATAAAATGCCTAACAAAGCGTTTCCTATAGCCAGTCATCTCTGACCTTTATTATCTCAATACCACATTCAGAGGCACTTATATCCCTTTTGTTTGAAACCCGTTACATATTCTTTCCTCAAGAGGCGAAGCGAAGCGTTGGTGGCCATTGTTCTGACCTGCGAATCAGCTCACCTCAAGAGCCGAACTTTTAACGTACGACGCTTGAGGACAAAATGCTCGTGTGAATACGAAGAAGCTCATACGAACGAGCACATCCCTTGCTTTTGGATGCTCGCTATAGTCTCTAATTTTATAGAAACAGTTGTGCAGCAGAAAATATTTTACTTGGGACTTAAACTTTCGTATCGAATTTAATAGTTTAATGCGACCTAGCAAGTAGTTGTAAATGATATTAAACGATTAAACTCGATACTATTGGATATAATTTGCTACCCCTGGCAGCGCAGGGGGCCAGGACTTGCCACGGCGCCGCGCAATGGCCAGCCCTGCAGCAGAGAGGGGTTCGCGATGCAATTACGCGTAGGAAATTGCTCGCAGATTCGCCAGATGATCGCGCTTGCTGGGCCAGACGCACGCCACGTCTCCTCGCAACGAGCGGAGCAACTGGAATCACATCGCGCTCGCAGATGCGGCAAGGAAACGGGATGATGGAATGTGATGTCGGCTTTCTCGGTGAATGACTTTGGAGGGCCGGATAAAGCCCCGTCCGATGCTGTGATGCCGACGTGTCGACTGTCTTATCGTGGGCTTCTTCAGGACTAGGGTGCACTTAAGTCCGGGGTGCGGCACTTAAGTCCTGAGGATGATCACCATTAAATGGTCGCAACCTCGGAACAGCAGGAGTCGATGCAGCATTACCCTGATAGTCAATGGCATTATATTAATGTGAAGGTGGAAAGCTCTCGTCAGAGCAGTCAAAACAATATCAAGCCCCTCCCTCAAAATCTCAGCGATGAGTTGTAGGTGGCTGTCAAACAGTAGTATCTATCCCAACTTAGGTCGGAGACTACTATGACACTAGGAGACAAATGTTAATCCCACAGTATGTCGAATGCTGAGTTATGGTAATGATTATGTGGAAAAATAGAGCAGAATGTGCAGTACATGCTACAAGAAAGTTTTCCTACGAAATTATGTTTTATTTTTGTTGACTATCTATGTAAACTTAATTCCGGTATCCATCTCGTGCTTAATGTATTTTTGTGTTCGTTGATAAGTCATTGATGCGTGCCTTAAGTGCCTGTAAGTAAAGGAACTGAAATGAGAGAAAGTCTTCCATTAAATTCTAAGTCCTATTGTCTCAGGAAAAAATGCACCGAGCAAGCAACATTCTAGACGAATCGTCAACTTATTAATGTCATAACAGAGCCTGAAAGCGAAATAAATGAAACCACAGTATATTAGAAAAATGTATTGGACATAGCAAAAATTCTATAAAATATCTTATTAAACATACAAAAAACGAAGTTCTGGGCAGATATTAATTTATATTATGAAATAAATGCATCTTTACAGACACAAGATACATAAGTTTTGTCATAAAAGTCGAGAAAATACATTGCTGATCTGCATATATGTAACATTCTAAACGTTCTGCAAGTAAAAGCTTAACTTTTCCGGTGCCACAATAAAATGATAGTAATTTAGACCAAAGCCCCATTTCATTATATATCAAACACAGAGGGCATCACAAAACTCTAAATTTCTCATGACTAACATAGAAAAAAGTTATCTACTTAAGCAGTCATAAAATTAAATGTACTATAACAGAGTCCCAAATTAGGTCATTCTAAATGCCACTTCGATCAAAAAAGATATTTTACTAAAATATCAACATCATTGAGGGAACTAATGAATTGCATTGATTAACCTCATACATAACAGGTCTTCATATGTTCAAGAATACAAACAGACTATTCACATAGCAAACAAATATTTTAGAGCACAGCGGCAGATCATTGGGGTCTTCATGAAGTGCCCTGGTAGATTTCTCGCACTGGCACCATTTTCGTAAACCTGACTGTCAATGCAAAGGGGGGGGAGGCTTCGTGCTGTAGTGTTCCCAAAGGGAATCAAGTCAAGGAAACCCGCATAAACAGTAAACACGACAATCCACTCACGTTTCTCGGTATTCCCCGTGTGGATGACACTGTGATCGCTATCCCCAATACTCTCCTATGCCGAGAAAGCGACCTCCCTCAGTGGTCGCTGTTCCCAATCGACTGAAACTTCGATAGTCCTAATATTTTCCCAAATCACTTAGGAAGAATACTTTTAGTAAACATATATTAGCAATTCATTAGTTCACTGGTGAGGTAGATACCTTCTAATATTTAAGTATGATAAATAAAAGATTCTACTATCAACAATTTATTTGGCTGATGATAGTTTCGATCGCGTAGCGAATGGAAGCTGCGAGCTCTGAGGATTATCGCTACGTGATCGAAACGATCATCAGGCAAATAAATTGTTGATAGCAGACAACATATTTTATTTATCGTACTTAAATATAATACCGACTTTAAGAGGTTTGAATAAATAAGAAGAGTGTACGTGATTACAATGTAATGGACAGATTGTGATGGAGCTCATTATGATATGAGAGAAGATATTAAGGGTTAACGTGAAGAAACTCTACTAAAATCGTGTGACAGCATTCATCAACACGAAACGGGGGAATGACAATGCACAGGGATATCGAATGTCACGATGCGACACTGGAGAGGAAAGAAGGAAATGGAGAGACGATGAGAAAACATGCGCTGAATAGGCGAGAAGGAACATGCAGGAATAGGGATCAAAGAGGACCGCACCAGTGGCCGTGAAATAACAACCAGACAACGACAGTAGGCCATCATAATAATAAGACGAATGACAAGAAGAGAGACAGAGTAATCAGGCAGACGGTCAAACGGTGGGGTGGACATTCATATAATCGAGATCTAAGTGAATGGAGCTGGGGAGGGGACTGTAAATGTGAGCGCTACGCATAGAACGGAGAAGAAAATATCATTTTCGCCAAAATCAGGAATAGTTACCAGTACCATTTTCCAAGAAAGAAAAATAATGTACCTTTTCGAAAAGAAAGTAGTTATCCAGTAACTAACCAATGTTGTTAAAATACACAGTAACATCCAATATATACATTAATAGTTATGGTTTTATTGTTATATTCTCTCTACATATTGTAAATTGTATACAGTCATGTATTATTTCCTCTTATACATGTAATAGATATATTCGAAAAATTGGGAGTAGAGCGGATGACTTGGTTCTGACTATTTCCTCTGAAGCGACTCGGGCTGAGAGGTGCTAGGGTTGCAGTCCGACGGTGGCGGATTCTGAACTTTGGCTACTTACAGATCGAATTCAAACGCTATCGAAAGAAACCTAGCAGCCTGCCATACGCTGATAGGTAGTTCTACGTTGTTTCTCCGATCAATACCAAGCGAATGCTAGAGTAGTATCCTAAGGTCCAGAGATCGAACGCAATATTTCCTTCCTCATCGTTGCCACATCATCTGCCCTTAATCACACCCACACTCAAACCCACACACATTCATACACACACCACCAGCTCCCACGATACCACATGCATTTGTAAGAAGGGGCTATCGACTACGACAGTTGACGCACACGCCAACATAATAATAATAATAATAATAATAATAATAATAATAATAATAATAATAATAATAATAATCATGAAACGGCGGTTTAAGTCAATTCACACTCTAAATTGGAACACTTCTTCGAATGCGCTCTCTGCTCCGATAACTGGTAGAAGCATGCTTCGAGGAGGCGATGGCGAGGGCGGCTGGCGGTGGCGGGTGGGCGGCGGCGGCCGGCGGCGACAGGCGTGTCAGCCCGGCGCGGGGCGCGATCGCCCGCTACAGCGAATCCTCGCGCTGTACGCACAATCGTCACGCGGGCTCCTAGCCTCGCCCTCTTCATTTATGCATCGCCGGCTGCAGCCGCGCCCCTGCCGCCGCCAGCTGCTTCTTAGTGCGCAGCTGGGCGCGGCCGTCCCCACCCTCTCCACCCTCCTTTGCGCCGAAGGTCGCGTGGTGAAGGGAGGAGTGAGATGGCGGAGCTGAGATATGGCTTGGTGTGAAATGGCACCGGGCGAGAGGGCGCGGCCGAGAGGACGGAGGCGGAGGACGGGGGCGAGAGAGCGGAGGCGAGAGGGCGGAGGCGAGAGGGCGGGGGCGACGAGAGCGGGGCGAGAGGGCAGAGGCGGAGAGGGCAGAGGCGAGAGGGCAAGAGGCGAGAGGCGCAGAGGCGAGAAGGGCAGAGGCGAGAGGGCAGAGGCGAGAGGGCCAAGGCGAGAGGGCAGAGGCGAGAGCGAGAGGGCAGAAGGCGAGAGGGCAGAGGCGAGAGGGCAGAGCGAGAGGCGAGCGAGAGGCAGAGGCGAGAGGCGAGCAGTGGCAAGAGGGCGAGAGGGCAGAGCAAGAGGGGCAGAGGCGAAGGAGGCAGAGGGGGCGAGAGGGCAAAGAGGGAGCAAGAGGCGGGACAGAGCAGAGGGTCAGAGGCGAGAGAGCAGAAGGCGAGAGGGCAGAGGCGAGAGGGCAGAGGCGAAGAGGGGCAAGAGGCGAGAGGGCAGTGCAAGAGGGCAGTGGCAAGAGGGCAGAGGCAAGACGGCAGTGGCGAGAGGGCGAGGTGTCAGCAAGTAGAGGGTTTGGAGGAACGCGTACGTTGAAAGCCTTGGCTGAGGGGAGTAAAGGGAAGAGGGGCGCAGGCGGGCGGGGCTGGAGGCGCTGTGCGTGTGCGCGAGGGCGGAGGGCGAAAGCCGGGAGCGCCGACACGGCTCGCGCATTAGGGCCCGCCGCCGCTCGCCACTGCCACGCGCCGTCCCATCGCGGGGCTGCCACGCGCAAAGCAGCCGACGCCTTTTCGCAGCTTTCATTCTCACGGAATTTGAGTCCTTTTCACATCTTTCTCGCATTTCCCCAAACATGGTTTTGGGAGAACGCAAAGGGTCTCGCGGGGGCCGACTACACTCTTTGGCTCAATACAAAAATTTTGGCATATTTCTTAAGACAAGGTTGGTAGAAGAGAATAATCGTACTTCGGGAGTCAGTCAATATTTGCAGAGTGGTCCAGTTACAGTCAACCTTAGTAGCAACATCAGTAGGTGGATGTAATTTTTTCATTTATAATTTCGCGTGAGGCATGTTTTCAAATAATGCCATCAAATTAATGAAATGCTTAAACTGTATAATAAAGTCAGGATGTGTAGTGTCAATTATCGATTATTAATTCAAACATTTATTCAATTACTCAATACATCTCTGTCAAGTTAAGTACTGGTTCTGTGATTGTTTCCTCCTCGAATGAGTATTCAAGATTAAAAAACACAATAGTGACAACAGCAACGGGTGATCACGGTAATAACGTATTTTAATCACAGCATCTCCAACACACATTATACATCATACTTACATTGTATATCCAAGTAATATTATAATTGTTAGACAAGTAAACTATTCAGATATTTACACCACTAATTATGTCACCAAGACCCGTGCAAGTAAAAACAAATAGTTTATATTACTCGAGGAGTTTCTTTAAATATCACTAGTACCTAGAAAAGTTTCACGGAGCCATTAATTAATAAGCTTTTGAATATTATATTCAGAAATAATTCAGATTTCTTGTCAAAAATCCCCAATCACTCTCACTGAGTACCTTTAAAATTTCAGTTTCTGATCCCAATCAAATTCACTGGACAATCGCCGTTATCCTCAACTCCGCACCTAGGTCCTGTTTTACACTCAAAACATTCAGGGATAACACCAATACAGAAAAAACGGTAAATGAAACACACTTTGCTTCAAATTATAAAGACAAATGCTCAGAACACGTAGATGGTTCTCATTCAGTCGTCATGCTGCCCTTGTATGCTTTAATGCAATGTGGAGTTGAAATTTGGAGCAGCACCACGGCACGTGATTGGAGACCGTTAATGCTAACGAACACGTCCTACATATTTGCCGAATTACAGAGCTGAAACGCGATTATTTCAATCAAGCCAACAGTGCCCCTGGGATACGAGCGCTTTGCCTCCCGCTTTGACTCGCCGTGGAAACTGAAACATTGTTTGGATTGTAATTGGACGAATAAAGTCACTTTGGGTTTGTTTTTACCAGTCGATACTCTCGCATGGGATAACGACAATGAACTTTTCTCTCACAGGGGTACTCAAAATGGACTTCAGTCGTATATTCTTGTGGACCTGTCTAAGATTGCGACAATAATATTGTAAGCAGCATTCAATTATAAGAGATACGACACATATAATTAATTTATACGTTTACGACCCCTAAGGATAAATGTATTGGGTGAAGTACACTGTTGTGGAAGTCTACTGCAACTAGAAAGCTAATGCAATGAATCTTATTCTTGTAGTTTCGTAATGGACATGACACGATATGAACCAACCATTATGTACCTCCATGTGCAAGCATAAAAATTCTGTTTTTCAAATTCAAAAAAAATCATTCAAATTTCAGTCAAAAAGTTAAAATAATATAGGACGTAAAAAGAACTACTAAATAAATATACCATAGGAGAAATAGTATTGCATCAAGTGTATAAAAATAACACTTGAATAAAACATGATAAATGTTCGTTAAATATAGTCATTACTGATTAGATAGACGACAGTTGTTTAATTTTTGTTAATATATGCAGGTTTTGTAAATGGAAGTCGCTTGAACATTTTAAAATTTAATTTAAGTTGACTTTTCAGAGTCTTTGGTAGATACAGGAATATATTGTTTCATCCTTGCCCAGTTTCTCATTACTACCGAGAACCATGGTAATGCAGTTTTTGTATTTTTGTTGTTTTTTTTATTTGAAAATTCGAACATTTTAATTTGTTGTTGCGCTTGTGTCGTATTAGTCAGTGTAATAGTACAAATACAAAAAATGTAAAAACTATTTTATAAAATCTTATTATTTTAGAAACAGTTCATGAAACTATTTGTATTGTTAGCTTTGGCGAATCTTTTGTATTAAGAAAAATATGTATTCGATGTGTGTAATGTGTAATAGAGAGTCGAAAATTTGTAACTTGATATAAATGAGCAAAGTATTTAGAGAAATAATCGTCGACTGTTTCTGAGAGAATTTTAAAAATGTAATATGAGCTTCATATCGTAAAGAACCGTGAAATATTTAAAAAAATTAATTTCAGATTCGCAGGTCTTCAAGTTTAAGTCATATTCAACCGAGAATATGCCCTATTGGACTATTGGAATTGGTCCTACTGGAAAATATCGTGGTTGATGATGTTTGCTCTAATTAAGTATTGTACTCTTACTTATTATAATAGTTACCACAATATCTTTATATTTCCTCGGTATCGACGCGCCGGGAGATTATACTTTTCAAGACAAATTAAATGTAATTTAACTCGGGATTAAAGTTATAGTTGAACAGACATGAAAAAATATACGGCGAACTGTACAACTAATTCCAAAACCATCTATAAAGCTAAAGATGGACAGAAGGATTAGAGGTTGCGTGTTGGAACCAGCAAGGCAAAAAATTGGTTAAGGTGACTAATCTACGTTCATTCTTGGCTATTCATGGCCACAGCAAGATGGCCGAAATGTCAGCCCAATTAACCGAGACGCGACTCATCCCGAATAGCCAAGAATGTATTGTTTCCGGTCGTAGAAGCCTACAAATGCATATGGCAAATCTACGTCTTCAATTCATTACATGTGTATAAACTATCCAAGAAAACCTATCCTATATCATTGCTTATCGAATATATATTAAAACTAGATGAAACAAAACTTTCAAACCTATATTGAAGAAGCCATAATTTCAAAAGATAAGCAAAATCTCAGACAGATCTCTTCAAATTCCACGAAAAAAACGAACGGAAAAATATGATGTAACCTAACAAAGTCACTTAGACAGTGGGAACGAGGACACGTTACTTAATGAGTAAACTAGTCTACAGTATCGCAGCCACCCATTTCCCACCAAATCTCTGTTAGCAACTAAACGAGTACGCTGGCAACAACGTGTAAAAACCGCCAGCTTCCTCCGCGAGCAGCCTGGACCCCCTGCGTAAAACTTTTTCGCCGAATTGTCGCGCGCGCAGAGATTACGCGATTGAGGCGCGCAGCTCTCGGCTCTCCTGCGCAGCCACCGCGACGCCAGCGCGCGCGCGGGGCGTCCTTCGACCCGCTTAATTGGGTTTTCGCAAAATTATCCGAGCAACGACGCTAAACGCGCGCGCCAATGAGCTACCCTCCTGCAACGGCCAGAGCGCTTTCCCGGTCCTGCAGGGTGGGGACGAGCGTGCGAAATCCAGCTCGACTACGGGCGGGGAATGTGGTGGCAAAGACGGCAAGAGATTACCAGTGTAAACTAGTTACAACAGGCGTGAACTAAGACGAGGTTGCTGGTAAGGAGGGGTAGGAGGGCGAAGTCCAGCGGAAGACGGCTGGAAGTCTGATAGAGGAGGTGTAGGGGAAGCGGCGGTGGGGGTCGGCGGCGGCAGCGGCAAGGACGACAGCAGGGGGAACGACGAAAACAACGACGATGGCGGGGAATGCGACGGAGATCGCGTAGTCGACCACGGTAGGGACAGCGACGGCGGTGGAGACGGAGCAGCGGGGATGGAGAGCCAATGGCAAGAACTGAGGCGGGATGGCCGCGTGGACTGCAGCAGAGGCAGTGGGGGGAAATGTGCGGCGAGAGCGGAGGCTGTCTTGAAGGTGGGAGCGGCGACGGCTGCATGGGTGCGAACCAACACCGAGGCAAGGGTTGGAGGAGTGAAGGCTGGCGCAATGGCGGGGGAAGGGCGGGGCGGAGGTGGGGCGATGAGAGGGCGAAGGCGGGACGAGGGCGGGAGAGAGAGAGAGAGAGAGAGGGCGGGAGAGAGAGAGAGGGCGAGGGCGAGGGCAGGGCGAGGGCGAGAGCGAGGGTGAGGGCAGGGCGAGGGCGAGGGCGAGAGCGAGGACGAGGACGAGGACGAGGACGAGGACGAGGACGAGGACGAGGACGAGGACGAGGACGAGAGCGAGAGCGAGAGCGAGGACGAGGACGACGACGAGGGCGAGGGCAAGGGTGGGGCGAGAGCGAGACACGCGCTGGTGCCCTCGGCAAGGGAGAGCGTCTCGGCTAAATTCTCATTTCGAGATGTGATGAAATTGTCACGAATAGTACACACGCGTTCTGTTTTAATCTGCGCAAGTTGTTCATAAAACCAAATGACTTTTTCCCCCGCGGCCGCAAGCGGGCCAGAGCAAACAAATGATGCGCGCAGATAACGCAACATTTTATTTCCTTGTAACGAGGACGGAGAGCAAATGTTGACGAAGAGGCGCCGAGGCCCGCACAGCCGCCGCGGCGGCGCACGCAGCGCTGCAGGCGCCGCCCCGCGGCGCGGCTCTTGTTTTATTACCCGCCCCGCTGGCAACGCCGCGCCGTCGCCCCGTCCGCGCGCCGGCCACTCGCCCGCTCGGCGCTCTCGTGGCCCTGGCGAAGTCTCACATACTGAATTGATTTTTATATTCTTGAAATAATTATAGACGTTGTCATTGCCAACAATAGTATTTAATATAAGAGCAGCTTTCGATGGCTTAGCCATCATCATCAGTTGTCTGCTGGATGGAAGCCACAAAACGACTACCCGACTACGATAACGCACCACAACACCTATATTTTAAATTCATGCCGACCTGGATGGTCGAGGCGGCTAGAGCCGTGTGCCGAGTCGGCGCCTAGGTCTGAAGGGTTGCGGGTTCTAGTCACGCCGTGGGCATGTCCCTTGTCTTTCATTTGCGTGTGTTGTCGCGAAAGACCTTCTACATCAACTGACCTCAGGCCGATGAGACCACAAGTGTGTCAGTGTCAAGAGTAACGGTTAAAATGAGGGACATAACGGATATCAGGCGCGAATAGGCGAAATCCACATCATCTAAAGCACGCATAACCCCGAGAAGAAAGAAAAAAGTTGATTAATATTCTTAATACTGTCCCCTGTGCGGTTTTCCCCTTCAATTCATCCTGGTTTCCCGTCATGTGTGTGCAGAGAAGAGTATTTAAGTGTGTTCGCATAAAGGAAAAAAGGACGAGGAAGGAAAGAGTGAGTGGACCATGGTGCGTTCGTTGAAATAATGCTCCGGTATTCCCCTGATATTGATTGGAGAAATCCCGGATAGCAACCGATTACAACAAATAGCACCTAGAATTCTCCTCCAGACGGCGATCATTCGATGTAGGAATGAAGCTAGTGTTGAAAATTCGAAACCGTTCGTGGAGGGAGGTCTTATGTTAGAGAATAAAACCTAAGACCTCTCGATAAACGCAGAGCAGCATCCGATGTCACTGCAGTCCCTCTGACCGGTAGGTTCTAGTTTCGAGTTCCGATGGGAGCAGGATTTTCGACACTAGCTTGTCAGCTAGGTCGAATTTAATCGCTATCTGGAGGAGAATTCTATCGGCCGGCTACTCTGATCGGTAGTTTTCTGTGTTGTTTTTTTTTTCAGTCAACACCAGGCGAATACCGGAGCAGTTCCCTACCAAACGGGCCACCGACAGCTTCCTTCTTTTTCTTCCCTTACACACACTTACGCTAACACGCAGTACACAAGCACATATGTCGTGAGACCGGTCGGGCGACGAGAGCTCGTCCCGGTTGGGGCGATACCTCGGTGAGAAAAGAACACTAGCCGTCAGTAGGTCGCCGCCGGATCTCGCCATAAAGCGAGAGAAACCTCCCGAGAATAGCATGCTCTACACTTACGGGACTAATGAACCAGTTAGTTGGCGTGCCACTAAAAGAATCAATCGATCAAACCTAGGTCAATGATGCTGCAGAGGCAATGGTATTGCTTATGCTTATCAAGAATCGAAAGTCAGAACGAACGCATGAAAATCTACGACAGATTCATTCAAATTTCACAAGATTCTGAAGTAAGAAAGAAAATGTTCAAATTAATATTAGAAGTCTCAGTTCTTCGCTTTCTCGGAGGACGAGATCTTGCATTACTTGTTATCATGAAGCAGGAAGTGAGGCACAAACCCATCACATTATTTAAAATTCTCTATATGAACAGCTTGCATTAATATTTTCGTAATAACGAAAATGTCAGCGGCGTTTTAATAAAAACCCGTATTTATACATTAGTACAAAGAGGTAGAGGACAAATTTGTATGGGAATACATTTTTTTACCAAAACGAGAGACAAACTTTCTGTTGAAATCAATTTAATGTAAACAAATATATGTACGTAACAAAACTGTTTGGGGTGTTTCTTAGTATAGGATTTCCGACTTTTGCAGCGCAGCCCGCTTCATCTTCCCCCCGCTTATTGCTTCTTTCATCTCCATATTTAAAAGAGCGATCTGAAAATAACGTGATGATGCTAATGAAATAACGAAATACTTAGGAATTATAATTATGATTTGAAATACACACATTACTTTTCGGCCCCAGAATTATTTAATTATTGTATTACCAGTTATTGCTAATTCTAATTCCATAATCAAATTTATCGTTTATAGTGATTATGTACTTCATTTTCTGTTATTAGTACTGATAAAGGATTCTCTTAACGTAAATTTCTAATTCAAGATATTCATGAAAATAGTAGAAATTTTTGTTGGATTGTTGTGAATGCAGAGAACAGGAATAAATTGTCAAACGTTGCAATCGTGTAGATAAACCTCGTTTCCAAGTAAGTATGACAGTATTGACTTCAGAGAATTTCCATTTGGTAAATTGCCAATACGTCAAATCCATACAAAATCGTTCAAAAATAACACGAGCAAAACAAATTTTTAATCTTATTTATTTTTACAGCTTTTTATTTGGGATTAAAGTCACCTATATTACGGAAGGTCCGAACCGGATTCTGTTGTTGTCGGAACGCCTACTGGGCACATGAGATAAAACTCAAAGGCAACCTAAACTACATGCGAGAAAATTACATTAATAATCTCTTCTAAGGATATTTACTGAATCAGTAAGTTATCAGTAAGGTATCGGTCATCTAATATTGTTCGTAGTGAATTATTTTGGGTATATGTCGGTAACATAATATTAAATTCCTTGCCTCGTATGATTCAATATGCAATGACGAAGTTAACGAGCTTACAGAACTGTTTTGGTTTGTGTTCTATCTACGAGTATATTACTCGATTCCAATGCATTCTTCCGCGTTTCTAGAGGTGACTACGAATTTGTTAGTTACTCACGAAATGACAAAAAAATACAAAATACATCTATATTACTAATTCGCAAAGCACGCAGAAATTTAAGAAAACTACGCTCATCCAGACATGTCTGCGGTGTTTTAGGTTTTGTTAGATACCACGAACTTGGGAAAAACAACAACTATGAAACAGCTTTGATTTTGACAGAAAAATGCATGTATTCGATTGCGTTATTCTCACACTGCGTGTACCGATGAAATTCTCATTTTAAGTGCGTTATTGGTTTAGACACAGTTGATTTCATGCGACAGCAAGGCTCACAGGAGCAGGCTTTCTGCCAATAAATACTTGCTATTCAAGTGTTGCAATACGCAACATGAACATTTCGTTATATTCTTGGGATATAAAGAACTGTTGTATTGTATGTATACTATACTATGTTATGTTATGTTATTGCAGTATTCGTAAAGACTTTTTGTTAAAATATTTAATTTATTGCTGTGTTGCACGAGAGCATTTTATCTGTTATTCCTTAGCAGTGTGATATCTACTTCGTGGAAACCATTTTGTGTGTTTTTGTTCAGCAGTTTTGATTCGTTTTTGTTTGTTTGTTGTTGTTTTTTGCTGCTTCATGTACTTTTATATAAAAGTCGTGTTCACGTAATATCCTTCAAATGATTTCTCTTAATAAATCCACCTTAAACACGTTCTTGCCAAACAATGAGCTATAGGAAAATGTTCTGAGAAGTAAGAACACTTTTGTAATCTGTATAATATTTACATACTTAACAATATATCCAAAAAACATGTCCATAAGTTGGCAGCGAAGTAATTTTGTAGGTTGAATTTTGATTTTGAAGCTTTCAGCACTTTCCGAATTGTCTACATAATATATTTGCATTCCTTTAATTATTTGGCAAATGTCCTCAATAACTCCTTTCCCTGTTCTTCTTGCTTTTAAAAAACATATCTACTTTTCTTCACGTGTTTCAATTTTTTTCAGATTGCCTCCCTTACAAACATTTCCTAAATGTAGGTAGCACGTTCACGTCATCCCAAGCGAAAAGTTTCAATTATTTGTGTTACAATAATTTTCTCTTTAGAATTCTTGTTCTATGATTCAGACGCGGAACGAACGCTTTCAGAAGCTAAAATTGGTTAATTCATTTTTAAAATATAAACCAAAATGGTTATTCAGTTTTCAAAGTAGAGAGAAAACGATTCCATATTTTACATTCCTTATTTGTACTCTACACATGACATATAAATGGAAATTAAGAGAAAATAGATATCTAGGAAAATAGACATTTCGTACTTTTGATATAGGCAAACTTACAGAAAGGCAATCGTGCCCATGCATTCGCGTGAGAAACTATTTGCTCTATGTAACTAACCCAGAATTATGACCGGAGTAACGTCAATATCGTGGTCACTAAACTTCAATTTGACGAGCAACATAGTTTCGTTCCCATGCGAGGTATCAATCAGCAAAACCCGGTAATAAAATCAAGTAAATATGACTCATTCTATTTGCGTTTTCCAATAATTCTCGCCAAATCAATCACTTGAAAACTAAATGTAACGCAAATCTGCATGTATACATTTGCAACTGCTCCGGGCTATTGGCTAGCTGTATGGTGCCCGAGGCCTATGAATTGAGGTTACTAGCATGTAACGACCAGAATAGTGTTAAACAGAAAGAGGTAGTCCTCTGTTTAAAGTGGTTTAAGTTGTACTCCTGAGAAAATAATAAGAAATAACGAACGGAAAAGGAATACCAAATAAAAACAATGATTGATTTTCAGTCGTCTGTAAATTCAATTTTCATTGTATTTTATGATTTTCTAATTTTCTACTGGGAAAGAAGGTTTTACAAGTCATTAACTAAGAAAGTTCACATATACCAAACTTATCATTCCAACAACTTCTAATACATTGAGCAGAACGTATGTTGTACAATTATTGTTAATTACTATACATAATTGTTTAGTACAAATAGTACAGACGCCGAGGACATACTCGTATAATGGGATCAGAGACATTTTCTGTCATTGAACATTGTGAGATATCTCACACAAGTGACGAATTTATACAATGAAACTGACAACACTTGTGCCATAAAGAGTTTGCGCCAAAATTTGCAGTATTGGAAGTGATTTTTTGTGGCTTACATTAAATAATTTAGATTGCAAAATACGTTCTCTTCATTGACACTGCTACATACTTCGAACTCAGGAATTTCAATACATAAAAAATGACGGGGACGATTTCTCACATTTTATCAACGTATAACACGTAATTTTTAGTATTAACTAAAAACCTACTCAGGGATCAGTTTATTGGGTAAGACATTACATGTCGTCTCATCTCGTCTCCACGAACCTCACGTTCCAGTACGAGATGCCGTCTGAATTGTGTGCCACTTTGCGGCGTCACGTGTGGCCACGAAAGGTCGTGTGCTGGCACACTCCTCCCAGGCCCGGGTATACCTGTCACGGGTCATGGGGGAGATGTAAATGACACAGACGGGGCCCTTTCTTCACATCCGAGGGCGGCAGATTTCACACTACGAGATTTTTTGTGGGGTCAAACGGATTCCCTTGAAACGTAACGTGGCTTACTGCGTCCGACTAGTATTTGCAGGTGCGTCGGAACGTTCATCATCATTCATGCAGGCATCAACGGCGCCGATTCGAGGAGTTTTATTATTTAAAGTTGAACAATAAAAACAGCCAACTCAATGTTGCTATTGCCTTTGGGTGGGTTGTCTCCCGATTGTGTGTTAAAACCTGCCAAACATCAAAGCAGCATGTGTCGCTTATCAAACAGGGGATGCAATGTCAGAACTGTCACGTGTTACTTCGGCAGTTCCCGGCGTCAAAAGTACAGATGACACATCTCTGATCATTTTCTATAAATAGTCCTTTACGAATTTGAATAATCTGGTGTCACCAAACTCGTGGTTCGACCTTTCTTGAACGTACTGAAATGACAATTTGGCACCACTGCTATTAGGGAATTGTTGCTATATTTTATTAAAGATGTCTTGCAGTAATTTTGGCGCATCGTGCACTTCTGCTCTTTCTACAACCAAAAATTGGAAGATAAAGAAAGTGCTAATGAACAATAACTTGTTTACTGCATTACCAAAACTGAAAATCATTCATTGGTAATTGTTATTTGGTAATTAATGGTTAATAACATACATTTTACAGGCCGCAAATCAGTAGCGTAACGAAATCAGAGTGGACCCGCCAGTGGGCATTCATAGTTATTTTATACGAAGTTTAGCAAAGAGAATAGAGATCATTATTATCCACATCCACAAATATGGAGTTCAAACTGGTAGACCGCTAGGAGGAAGTGAGCTCGAAGTTACTTAAGCAGAATCCGGACTGCGTTAGGTATGCCAGAGTGTGCACGTCATCTCATAAACCCCCCCCCCCCCCCGCTCCAGAGACGCTCCTGCCCCTCCCCTCCCCGCTGCGACCGCTGCGCCCATCTTGGCGCCGACGCCAATTAGTTGAATTATTCTCAACCGTTCCCGAAAGGCGCGGCCGGCCGCCGGGCCTTTCCACTGTTCCGCGAACCGCGAACTAAGTCGTCAGGGGAACGGCCTGCACACTGACAGCGCCGACGCCGCTGCGCTTTCTGGCCGCGTCTCCAGCGCTGGGGGGGAGGGGAGAGGAGGAGGGGAGAGAGGGAGTGGAGGAGAGGGATGGGGAGTTTAGCAGGGGGAAGGGGAAGGGATATGGGAGGGCGGGGAGAGCGTTGGAAGAGGGAGGGTGCGGAGGGAAGGCGGCGGGAAGGCGTTGGACGAGGGAGGGGAGTGAGGAGTGGAGAGGATGGAGAGGCTGGGGCAGGTGATGGGAGCAGAGAGGAGGATATGGAAGTGGTGGAAAGGGAGAGGTGGAAGGGGAACGGTGCAGGAGGATGGAAGGGGAGGGGGAGGTACTTCCATCCGCCGCCGCTGCTACTGCAGGCGGCGGGTGTATGGCAGCGAGATCAAGTTTCAAGAAGGCCTGGCCCGGAATAAATGCAGCAGATAGCCAGGCCTGTCACACCGTTTGAAAAAGGAACAAATGAGTTTTCAGTCCTAGTACAGGTGAATCTTGAATTCGATTTTTAAAGATCAAAATGTTTGAATTGTGAACAAAATCATCGCTCAGTTACTACACAAAAAGACCTAATGTTTTGAGAGACTACTGTACGGTAGTGTGCGATCTATCTAGAGCATTGGTACGGTTGTTTTACTTATTACTTACTAAGTAGACAAGAAAACAGCCTCGTGGCTGGCTGTTGGTCAGCATGCTCGCTTTCCACTACGTGGCCCTGGTTTCGATTCGCGGTCGAACCAAGGCTATAGTGTGCATTTTCCTTGCCCCAGTATATGTTGCTGTGTGACGATAATAAAATTCTCTTCTCAGATTAAGAAGACCGGCGTGGGGATGTGTACGTGCTAACCACACGTACCCCATTAACCCATAACCGCGAGACAGGGACGTCGCCGGTAGGTCTGAGCCCGTTCTCGGGCCAAGCTGTCAAGTACATACAAACAGACAAGAGAAACACATTGTTTTAAAAATGGATCCACTGTCTGCAAATAATGGAGTCACCACTGAGGCGGATTTTCGACAAGCTCCATGGGTGAGTCAAATTCAACCACTGTCTGCAGGAGAATCGTAGCGGTCGGCTGCTCTGGTCGGTAGTTCTTCTGTGGTTTCTCTGATCAATACCAGACAAATGACGGAGCAGTACCCTACAAAAGGGGCCACGAACCGCGCGCGGTTTTCCCCTTCCTTGTCTCTTCCCCTCCCGTCACTCGTTTACACTTAGATGCTCAAATGATTCAAACCAACACAAGGACCACGAACCTAATTTGTCCACCGCAACTCGTTTCTGGGAAGTGGATTTAACTCGGTGAATGAGAACGGTGACTCATGTTGGTTGCGTAGCGCCATAGGCCTCCTATTTCGGATGTGGAAAAGAGCGCAGCTTGAACCGCTTACAGACAGAAAAGACCTCACCAAAAATGTTTATCATTCGATGTGACTGCATTGATCTAAACACTTCGTCAAACTGGTTCCATTCTTAATTGTTTGTCAGAATTCCCATTGACACAACTCATTGACCTATAAAACTTTTCCTGGAATGGAAATCTCTGTGCGAACTATTAGATACGTGGTTTTGTAAATAGAGTTTCTGTTTTCTATTCATTTTTCTCCTTCTGAAATCTGTCATGCAGTCGCAAAACAGAGACAGCATCCGATGTGATTTGGTCAAATGCTTATCAAACATTTAATCAAAAAATTGGTTATCAAACTATTTTTAAAAACCAAATAATTTCGAATATATGTTGCAGCATAAATGTAACGCAAATTCACTTTTATAATTCGTATTGTTAAAGTTAAGTGAGGCTTATGCGATCACTAATAGTTACTGGCACAATCGGCCGTTAATATGAGCAACCGCTAAGCGAAGGTTATATAATGTATTGTGTGCGGGTTCTAGGCATAATCGTTTTATTCGCAAATCTACTTCCCCTCTTCCCACATCTTTTCACTCAAAACCGCCTGCCTATCTCGTTCATATTCTATTAAAATATTATGTTAAAAGAAAATCAGGCCGTTAATCCAAATGACCTGAAAATGGAAACAGCCATTTCAAAAGGTTTGACTGCACATACTATTATAACCTGCACTACTACATACATTGCATATAATTATTAGAATGTGCTTCATCAAAAGTCACTCAGAAACAGCATTTCTGTAGGCATTAATACATAAAAAAAAGCGACCATGATCCCTGCTCTCTTTCTTCTTTCACATAAAAAAGTAAAGATCTTAGATACATATCCAATGACTTCTGGGAATTTCCATTACAGGGACGACCAAAGAAGTTTGTGGAATGTTGGAGTAAGCGAGTGAGCGCGATTATATGTTCTCGTACAAAGAGAGTGTATGTGTGGAGGCGCATGTATGTTTATATGGTGTATTTGAATGTACATGCAAAAGCAAGTATATATGTGTGTGTGCATGTGTGTAATGTAGAAACCAACATCACTTAATTTTCAGAAGCAGAACAGAGTTCCCAATGCACATTCATTAGGTATCGCCGTGATAACTGTGTAAGGGGCGTTGTCGCTATTGAAAATAGTTGCAAATAAACCATAGAAGAGAGAGAACTTTTATATCAATAACACTGAATATATATTTTGATTATACATAAAAAACATGAAAGTGCCCGTCTGTTCCAAATGTTTAAATGGATCGATCGGTCAAGAAAAATGTGGCCAAATTATCCTCCGATACGATATATTTTAATTCCTATTTTCAAATTCCAAGTGTGCATGTGCTGAGAACGAAAGAAAGAGGCTAGAGACCGAATGTAACGAACGGATAGGCTCTCATAGAAGGTGTGGAACTGTGAGGAGCAGCAAAACGAGATGTGGCTTCCCAAGAGGCGAGGAGTGCTATTTTACTGAACCAGGTGTCTGGAGTGTGTGTTCGAAGAAATAGGGTGATAAAAGTGGTGTGCAGATGGCGGCGGGAGTTGAAACGATTTGATCATCCACATTTGGAATGCGGTAGTCAGAAAAATAACTTGTTACAACCGTTTTTCTTTGTGATTCCTAGATATCGTGTGGTATCATGCATACTCCAAACGGCCAATAGTAGAAACTGACGATATAACAGAATTTAATAATAAAATTCAAGAGGTAATTCGTAAATAATCACAATAATATTATGCTTGGAAAACGCAGCTTCTTATTAACATAATCAGTATACGTATTTTAGTTACGCTTCCGGATCGCGATATATTGCAAAATCGTAATTTTTAATTGCAACCCTTGAAGACATTATGATAACCGTTGTCGAAGCATTGAGCTCAGTGCGTCTGGCCTCGCCGTCACCGCGGCGCCGGCCGCGGGAGAAGGGAGAGGAGGGGGGGCGGTGGCGTGTTGGCCTGGAGGAGGTGAATGGCGAGCGGCTGCGGCGTGAGTGCGAGAGCACGCGTGCGCGGTCAGCGGCGGTTCCCGAGAACCAATTTATTGGCTCCTTTGAATGCGCCGGCCCCGCCGGGGCCCCTCACCTGGCCCCCGCTCGG
>BOPP01000024.1:775954-787522 GCA_017312745.1 Gryllus bimaculatus | reverse complement strand
ACGGCCGGCGCCCGTTAGGGAGATTAACAGCTCGCCGTCCGTTATGAACAAACAAAACAAATTAGTTGCTATTAATAATCCGGGCTGGATAGCCGTGGTCTATTGGACATTCTACGCCCAAACGTTTCATCTGCGACGGCGGCAGACATCTCCAGTGGCTACTGGCATACGCAGCGTCTTTTCAGACTGCTACTGGTGACTGGTAAACATTTCTTCTTTAGAAGAACATTTCTTTTCAACTTATTTTTCCTTCTCCTGATATGGTTCTCAGTACTAAAACTGCCGAACGGAGCAGGCGACAGCTAGCTAGCTCCTCCGGACAGCGACTGAATTCGACCTAGCAATCCTGTCGTAAAAAAACCCGCCACCGTCGGGCTTCAAGCCCAAGCCCCTCCCGGTCAGAGTGGTTTGGGCGACTGTGGCGAGCCACACGTGCCCGCTGAAGCTTTCTCGCACAGATCCAGAGCGGACTCGCGCGCCCCGGCGCACCGCCCCCGCGAGGGGAGCGCGAGGCGGCTGGCAGCACGCGCAGCGCACGCGCACGCTCGCAGGGGGGGCTGGGGGTGAGGGAGAGCCAGCGGAGCCGCCGCCGGAAGTGCGTTGTTATAGGTCGTTTGTCACGCGCGTGTATTCTCGAGCATCTGCCTGGAAGACGGATGGCGGGCAGCGGGCCCGCCCACCCCACTGCTCCCTTTCCATAAGCGGAAAGCCACTGCTTACTGGGTCGCCAGCAATCGATGACTGTACCATCTTATTCGAAAAAATGCATGAGGTTTGTTGTTTGTTTTTTTTTAAGAAAATAAATCCTCCGAAAGATAGCGCTATTAATGTGGGGAAAACAGCGAAATTTGTAAATAAAAACGTCTTGCGTATCGTTCAAGGATAATATAAACAGCATAGAAGGAAACACTTGACATCAGAATCAAGCCTTCTCGATGGTCATTTAGGGTATATTCAGAACGTGTTATTCAGAGCCCTGTCGTTATAAAAATGAACGAAATTAAAATAGTTATTTACTAAATAATATATTAGGAACACCATGAATGTTTTATTCATTTTGTACATATTCCCAAAAATATATTTTTCATTTAAATGTAACACCACATTTCTCTTTTCATTCTCAAGGAAGCGACGCTTGTGCTAATGGTAAGTGCTAATGGCGAGTTTAATTACTAATAGCGAGTCCATTAATAATTTAAATACTGTTCTTTCACTTAATACGAAATTAACGTTGATAGTCCATGGAATCCACTCTCGTGTACTAGTAACACGTATTACGAAATTGATTTCAGTTTCATAAAGTTTCACTATTGACAACCAAAATGGATAAAAATAATTTTAATTCATAAAGGTAGGATTGATCATTATCGTTTCATGTTTTTTACGTTACACTGATAGTTATTTATTTTCATATTTTTTCTTGGTTGAAATTCTTCAACATTTAAAAAATGCTGAACATGCTTTTAGAATAATTTTATGTAACCCCTCTGGGCGGTGGGGAGGGAGGCGGAACTGGAGGCATATGGCGTGCACATGCGGCGAGGCCAAGGCCAGCCAGAGCGCGAGGGAGAGGGAGAGGGAGAGGGAGAGAGGGGGGAGCGAAAGGACGAGTGGGGGGGGTGGCTCCGCCAACCACACTGCTGACTCCGCGTCACCGCTCACATGCACATGGCCGTGTGAAGACCACCACATAAAGGCACGGGTTGTTTCACCATCATTTCCTAAACCTTATCGCAGTTAGCTGCGATATCGGATTTTCATTTTAATTACAGAGATATCGGATTTTTCGGTTCGCTTTCTTCGATCCATTATGACTTCACTGATTTTTACAACCGGCGGTCAGCCTGACGTCAACCCTCAACCCAGAGGACCAAACTTCGCGAATTCACATAGTTAACGAAATGTGCTTGGCATCACCGATTTTGCTGTCGTGGCCTTTTCAGTAGAACCATTCCAGCATTCGGCATGATGGCTGAGGGACACCACGAAAAACCCCGGTCAGGATGGCCGGCGCAGGAATCGAACACGGGCCTCCCGATTGCGAAGTCAGCGCGCTATGGCCTCATCCACTTCGTTCGGTAAAGACAAGCGGTACTTACATTACTATAATTTTCATTAGCTACATTCAAGAAATCTCTCAGTATTTACCGAGAATAAAATATTTGTAAAAAGAAATAAGATGTTTGAAGCTCATTCTACTGTTTTATTGGCATTGGTATACCCATGTAAGAGAAAAATTCTATCAATGTTGAACACACATGAAAATTCATAAACATCTCCTGAAAACCACTTTTTGTAGAAGTACTCTGTATGTAACAATATATACTATTGTATGAAATCAGATCTTGATCTACAATTTTTTTTACGTGGATCATTAGCATGTAGTAACGCATTAGAATTTACACTAGGGAACATGATGTTTACCTCCAGGAAGGTAGAATGCACAGCGTACTCAATGTTATACGTAGATTAGGAACATCACAATAAAAATGGCATTTCACGTCACAGTTTTGAAATACTCCCTACCTTTTTATACTGTATCGAACCGTATTTTGGTATGCACATTCATTTTAATTGCACTTGTAAGATATAGAATCAATGCTCCTAATCAAACAAATACGAGCAAGGTTTATCTTTCATGACGAAACAAATGATTTTGTGTCAAAGAGTTAGCATGACACTGGCGACAAATTGAAGAAATCAGATGCATGGATTTCGTGAACATTGAAATTATGATCTATGATCTAGACTATGTATTTTGCCTTTCCATCCCACATAACACACGAAAGATGGAACCAAAATCATGCCTTTTTGTCTACTTCGAAAGTAGCGAAGAGTTGATGTCGTCGGAACGGCCCGCACTCTCTTACAGACCGCCGCCAGAAGCAAACGCGCACTATTCTTAGCGTCCCTTTCCGATCTCTCGAAAAAACAGACCACGAGAGTGATTAAATATTTATTAATTCCGGACGCGTCGATTACTTATGTCATTAGTCCTATAAAATCACTGCATTATATCCCAGGTGATGGCGGTGTTCCTCCCCCGCTGCAACGTGAGATCCGGTGCCTATCTACACGCAGGCTTGCCGGGTTTTCCTCCTCCACATATCTCCCTCAGCGAACACTGCACCAGTGGGAACAAGACCAAAGCGCATGACAGATCTCCCAACACTTGTAGAAGTGAAGATCATGTACGTGTAAATGTGCGTGTTTAAGGGGCAAAGAGGAGACAAGGATGAGGAAGCAAAAAATCGCGCAGTCTGTGCCCGTTTTGTGAAGGTACAGTCGATACTGCTCCGGGGTTCGCCAGGAATCGGTCGGAGAAAGGACGGAAAACTACCGCCCAGAGCAGCCGATCGCTAGAATTCTCCTCCAGACAAAGGTTGAAAACGATCCAGCTATTTAGACGGAAGTCGCGGAGAGGCGGAATTGCGACTGCTTCTGGGGGGCGGGGAGGCTCGAAGGCGGCGCCGCGCAGGTGATGGATGCCGCAATTATTGCCGATTCATCATCCGCGCCGCCCCCCTCCCCCCCCGCGCGAGCGAGCGAGCGAAAAATGCGCACCGCGCGAAAAACAACGGCCGCCTCCGCAGCGATAAGCAGCCGCCGACCGCGGCGCAGCGCGTCGGCCGAAGGGTCCCCCGGGAAACAGAGTGGCGCACTGGCGTGAGCGGGGCAAGGCGGAGCAGGGGGACGCAGTTGGGAGGAGCAGGATGGGACGAGACGTGTCGGACCGGGACGGGACGGGACGGGACGGAACGGAACGTGTCGGGCCGGGACGGAACGGAACGGAACGTGTCGGGACGGCACAGGACGGGACGGGACAGGACGGGACGGGATGGAACGTGTCGGGCCGGAACGGAACGTGTCGGGCCGGGATGGGACGAAACGGAACGGAAAGTGTCGGGTCGGGACGGAACGGAACATGTCGGGTCGGGACGGGACGGGACAGGACGGGACGGGACGGGACGGAACGTGTCGGGACGGGACGGAACGGAACGTGCCGGGCCGTGATGGGACGGAACAGGACGTGTCAGGCCAGGACAGGACAGGGCGTGTCGGGTCAGGACAGGACAGGACGTGTCGGGCCAGGCCAGGCCAGGCCAGGCCAGGACAGGACAGGACAGGACAGGACAGGACAGGACAGGACAGGACAGGACAGGACAGGACAGGACAAGACAGGCCGTGTCGGGCCGGGACAGTATGGGACGGGGCGGAGCGGGGCGAAGTGTGGCGGAGTGGCACGGAAGGAAAGAGATTGAGAACGAAGACGTGCTCGGCAGTGGCGTAATAGAGGGCGTCGAATTGAGATTTCGGTAGAGGTAAACAAGTGGTGGAGGATGAGGAGGAGAGCGGTCACGGTGGATAGGAAAGGAAAAGAAGAGGGATGGAAGAGAAGATAAGAAGAAGGCACAGGAGGAGGAAGAAAATAGGGTAGTGGAGAAGGAGGGGAGTGCTGTGGTAGAAGACGGAAGTAGGTTGGAGGAGGAGGAGGAGGATGAAAGAAAGAAGGAACGGAGACGTTGCTGGCGATGAAGGTGGAGGCGACATGGCCGGTGCAGCAAGTGAGGACGAATGGAGAAGTTTGTAGGTTAACTGGAAAAAATACTTTCTTCATTTCTCTCTCGTGAATAATTGTACGCCATGTCCTATTCAATGACAATTGCGCAATAAATTCACGATCAACTTCAAAATAATGTTTTAATTTTCGCAAAACGTTTGAAAGTTTTCCATGACAGTTTCTCTTGGTACAGACTAATCTGTACCGAGCATTTCATTACATTCCCTATCATGTTTCATGTGGTTTTTAATATCTACATGTTAAAATTATTTTTATCATAATGTACTTTTTTCTTTAACTATTAAACTCTTTTTTGAAAAAATGCACTAACAATCATCGGAGCATCTTTGATTAAGATACCATACCAAACCAATTTTCCATCATTCCCGATTGATACAACTTCCGACCCTTCCGGTTGCAGCGCCCCCGGCAAATTCACGGGCGCATTAGAAGGAATCATGGCATCGTAGAGCCGGCGTCACCCCGCAGCAGTTCACGGGTCAGGGCGTACTAAATGCTTTAATCGAAGCAGAAGCGTTAAGTCCGTAAACACTTTGTCAGCTGTGGCTGTCATCCAATCGGGAGCTTGAACTCCACTTCGTAGTGACGTTCAAGTTCTCGATTAGACGACAGCGTCACAGCAGACGAACTGTCAACGGACTTAATGTTTTAATCGAAGTATATAAGTTTCTGAACGGGGACCATCTACCATAGCCCAACCAACCCTTCTGTGCCGAAACCCACACTCGACACATCCTCATCCACACCCGCATGCCCACGCTCACACGAGGTTGTTGCCAATGTTGTCGACTTGTACGGATGGGAACATTTCATGCTGGAGCACGCCCTTCGCCGAATTCTTTTGTCGCATCTTTTGAATGATGCGACGCAATTAACTTGTTGTCCTGATGCACGGTGTTGTTTAAGGTAGTAACCGTTTCGATCCAGTCTATAAAGATAAAGCACAAAACCCTGTTGTTCCACTTTGTCGGCCGAGAGCCCCGTCTTATTTTTTTTCTGTGGAGACAGGCAGATGGGCTTTGAAGTGCTGCGTCACCCGGCATCGACTTTCTTAAGATGATCCACTTCAGAGCCAAGAAGCAACCCCTGAGTGGTTAGCATTTCACGAACTTCGAGGAAATGCTCGTCTCTGTCCAGGCGTGGATGCACTGCACTCCAACGAAGTGGTTCCGCAAGGGACTAGCAAGACTACCGAAACTACGTGGAAAATGCATAGAACTCAAGATGATTATGTGGAGAAAGTGACCCTAACTAGGGATTGTAAATTGTATATGCATGAAAAACGGAAGTAAAAATCAGAGTAATACGCCGTTTGAACATGCATTTGCTTTGAAGTCGAATAAGTCCATTTTCTAATACAAGCAGAAATTATCAACCTTGACTTTAAACGCCAAAACATTCATTCCAAAATACTTTTTTCAGAATTAGGAATCTTTCTACAACCAAATTGATGTAAGCAAGAAATTGAGGACGATTCTCTGAACACGCCACAGACTACACATTGATGTAAGATGCCACAGGCGATGTTTACTTACTTAACGCCAAGAAAAAGTTAAACACTGTGTGCGAAATACTACGGGGAAAAGTGCAATCTGAACACGGTTTCTTGATCTCTGCCCTAACTCATCACTATCACTCAAGATTATGAACACACATATCAACGATCAGTTTTGGCAAGAATTTATATGAAAATATTCGTTCGTGTAATAAAAACTAATTGCAAAGGCAAATCAGCTACAGATTTTGGTTATTATCCCTTATCGTGACCTCCGTAACAGATTCGACTTACTTCCTCGAGAGCACGGAGAACACACAATATTCGCCATTGAACTCTGGAAACCTGCAGTGATAGTAAAGTTACATTAATGTCCAGAAGCAAAACAAGGTACCGTTTCATCATTTGCTCAAAGGATCAGGGAAGTTGAAGTATATTATTACAAGCATATTTAGTCTTTTTAAAAGTATACATAACTAATAAATTATAAATCATAGTTAAAATAAATATTATTTCCTCTTTTGATGCTCTATATAGACTTTAATTGAATAGAAACAGTTATGTGATAGAAAAGATTCTATTTAGCACCTACACTTTTATATCGATTTTAATCTGCCGACGTGGATGATCGATGTGGCTAAGAGCGTGTACTGATTGAACGCTTCGATCAGAAGGGTCGCGGGTTCGAGACCCGCCTTGTGCCTGATTGTTTGTCCCTTGTCTTTCTATGTATGTGTTGTCGCAGAGGGTCTCGCGTTCTACTGGCCCCAGATCCGAGAAGCCCGCAAATGTGTTGGTGTCGTCTAGTGTACGGTCGAACATGAGGTTCATTGGGACGCATAGGGTAACTGTCGGCTGAAAAAAATCCCTAGGGAAAAACTAGATCTCAACCGTTGAATGTCATCTGGCAACGTGCATTAATAATGAACATGTGTTGCGTGTGCGTGTTTTGAAGCGAGTCGCGCGAGACGCCACGGGCGAAGAGGCTCCGCAGCGCGGGAGGAGACGTTGCTCGAGCAGAGGCGGAGGGGCGGTTGGAACGGAGGTGAAGACGGGGGCGAATGGGGCGATGAAGTTGACGAAGGAAGCGACGAAGGCGGCAGAAAAGGATAATCCTTGGCCACAGACGTTCCCACCCCCCACGTTGCCTGCCGCCGAGGCAGAACCATCTGCGAGACGCCGCTCCCACGGCATAACGCGGCCGCTCCATGTGTTGATGTCTGCGGCGGGCGGCCGGCTGTGCCAGGCGAGGCCGGCGGCGGTGGCTGCTGCTGCGGGGCGAGGGAGGGGGGACGGAGGTGGGGGAAAGGGCGGCGAACGTGCGGAGCGGTGGTTGGCGATGGCAGTGGGGTGGAGGGCGGCGGTGGTGGCGGGCGACGGTAGGGCAGGGGGCTGTATCAGGGGGGGCGGAGGCGGGGGGGGGTCAGGGCGGGGGCCGTGTGGCGGGGGCGGGGGAGGAGGGGGCAGGGGCGGGGGCAAGGGGCGGGGAGGTCGAACGGAGGGAGCGCAGGAGCGGGGCTGCGACTGGTACGGAGGGGAGCGGCAGTGGGGCAGGGGCGCGTGGTTTGGGCGGAGGCGGGGCGGGGGCGGGGGCAGGGGATGCGCGAGCGGGAGCGGCAAGAGCGAGCGGTGCCGGCGGCGACGAGCGGAGCGGCGGCGGATGCGATGTACGGGAGCGGGAGCGGCCAGTGGGGCAGGGGGGTGTTGGGCGGAGGCGGCAGCGGAGCGGTACAGGAGAGCGCGGCCTCGTCATGTTGCGCTGCACAGAGCAACGACGCACCCTGAGCTACAATTAGGTATGACAGGTTTCTTGCAATTGGCATTTCTCAAATGTCATTTTATGATTTCGTGTGGTTATGATTCTGTAAGTAAAATTTTTTTATCAGCGACATTACAAGTAGTTTGTTTATAACAAGTTTCTTCTGAAAAAATTATCGTAAAGGAGCGTTTTGAGGAGGAAATCCTTGTGCTTAACTGTTTATACACGATTGTTTATTACAGTTATTTGCAAGCCTGGCGCCAAGACAGGGTAGTTGCGCTATCAACCACATACACGGCACTCAGTCCTTTGAAAATCTTCGTTTGCACGCACAGGTACTATCATAGCGGATCATCGGCAGCTGTATTAAGAAGGTCGACCTTCTCAACGTCAAACGTCTGATGGTGGCCTCATCTCGTAAAATTGGGAAAGAAACTTGAGCATAGATATTGGTCCCCAAACTTTCAGCATAATACAGCTGGGAAACCGGAAGGGATGTGGAGACGGATGTTTTTAGGTAAAGTGGAAAAATGACTACCTAACGCAAAAAGGAAAACAGCCGCAAGGAGGAAATGGAGGTAAGCACGTTGGTCTAAGATTAGCCATTCGGAAAAGAGCGGCAGGTGAGTTGAACGGCCTTCACGCAAAGGGCAGCCCACCAATAAGCGTCTGCGATGGGTGGGGAGCAGGAAGAGGACGGGTCAGGCAGCGTGTGGAACGGAGTGGAGGCGGGTGGAGTAGGTAGCGTGGCGAGCGAAGGGGGGGGGCATGTGGATGTGTAGGGCGGGAAGGTCAGGGTGATGCGAGGCAAGAGGGACGAGGCCGAGTGGGGCAGGGAAGGGCGGGGCGGGGGCAGGGAGGGAGGGGCGTGCCGAGGGCGGCTTGCAGGAGCGGCTGCAGTGGCAGCGACGAGAACGCAGCGCGGCGCACGCCGGGTATTCGTAATTCCGGCGCGGCAGATGCCAGGCGCCCCCGCAACCACGGCGCCGCCTCCCGTGACGTCAAACGCTCGCGCGGCGCTATTCTTGGCGAGACTGGGTGTGGCATGGGCGCAGCAACGCGTGGCTTGTGTGGGGGGGGGGGGGGGGGGGCCCGGGAGGGGGGGGGGGCACGGCGCGGCGTGATGTGGCGAGGAGTGATGTGGCGGAGCTGGAAAACGTGGGGACGTGGACACGGCGGGGCACGGCGTGGGTTGCGCGGCCTGGCATTGTGTCGTGGCAGTGAGTGGAGTTGCGTGGCACGGATTGGCGTGGAATGGAGATTTAATCCATTTTTGAGAAAACTTCGGAAATGTTGAGGTTTCATGTGAAGTACCACAAAAAATCAAAACACGAGCCACGTTTGAAATTCTTACAGCCACAAACTAGTTCACGTCGACAGATTAATAATAAAGAAAATCAGATGACCGGTTTAAGCGCTAGCATTGAGCACAGAGAGACACGTTTTGCCGCCAATCAATTTGTCGGTAACATGACCCAAAAAAACATTAATTGGAGGTACACAACGTGTTACAGGAATACAGGGATAATGTGCTATACATAGGAAAATTATTTATCAGATTTTGTTACCAGGATCTGATAATAAGTGTTTCTGTCGAAAATTCGCTGTTTTCCGGCGAACAAATACAATACAATCTATTTTTATATTCGTAAGGGGGAAGTAAAGTAAAAATGATATAATTAGTTTTGAAAACGTGCGTAAAATTTATCCAGAAACAAATATCCCTTCTTTTTCGCTCTATATTTTGAAACGATTTTAAAGCTATTTTATAAAATGGGCAAGACAATACAATTCGCTTCTTGACCTCTCTCGTTCACTTCACCTAGAACAATTGACCTCTCAGAAAACGAAACGGTCTCTAATCTGATATCATCGCAGACGTCTAGTTGCAAGTTGCGGCCGCCCGTTCCCCAACTTCGATTCGAGAAGATTGCGATCCATTCATCAGCAATCTTCCGCGCCATTTTACCTGTCGTACCTCCAAATTAAATTACCTTCTTTATACAGCGCCTTAAGGCGGAGGAGAATAAAAGAAAGAGAAGTTCTCTTCATGGCGCTTATTGGCGGATCGGGAGGCTTCTCGATAAAGGCGCAGACAAGTACAGGGAAAGTAAGGCGGCTCGGGAGCCCGATGGCTCGAGCGGACTTCGTAAATCGGAACGGCAGCCGCTGCGCGCGCGGAAGCCGACGCGCCGCCATTGGAAAGCGATGGGCCGCCAGCGAGCCTGGGGTGGAAGTGAAAAGAGAGGGCAGTGGATGTTGGGCGGAAGACAAAGGACGGGGTGAGAGTGAGAGGAATGAAATGAGATTTGGAAAGCAGTAGACCTGCAAAAAAATTAAAACTGCTAAGATGTCTATTTGACGTGCGGGGAAAAATAGTATTTTTATTTCTTTTTTCTTTTTCTTTTCTTCAAATTATTAGCTATTTTTAGTGAAGTGAAGTGCAGTTCCAGGGAAATTCAGCGTGATATGCGACATTACCAATGTTAAAAATAAAATAAAATATAGTGGAGTGTGGGGCAGGGCGTTGCAGTGTAGTGCAGCGTAGCAAGACGAAGCAGAAGTGAATAGAGTAAATGAAATAAAATTTAAGATTAGAATTAGATACAATAGAATACGATAGAGTATAATTAAATGGTATTGATTAGCTGTAAGTAAATTTTGGAGTGCACATATGTATGTGTGTATCTGTGTAGGTGTGTGTGTGTGTGTGTATATATGCGTATTCGCACATGTACGTGTGTATATGCATATGCGTATGTATATGTGTATATGTATGTATGTGTGTGTGTGTGAGTGTGAGTATATACGTATTTGTGCGTGGTGCGTGCGTGTTTGGGTGTGTGCACAGAGAGTCTGAGTTTCACATGTGTACGCGTGAAATGGAGGCTTTTTCGCTATGCTGAGGTATACAGTGTTCTAGGTAATACATTATATTTAATTTAAATTTGTATAGTGAAATTAATTGGCTACCACCTGGCAAAGACGCCAATTGTGGCTAAAATAAATATATTAAAAGGGAAACACTCGTGCAGGGAGCTACGAGCGGGAGGATGCGGAGAGTCGGAACAAAACAAGGTGACTAAGCCTCCCACGCAAATTATCGAACGGTAACAGAGGTCGGCGGACGCTCTAAAAAAATCATCTGCGAGTTCAAGGTAAAAGAGAGCTGAGAGCACATTGCCTGGTCACTATGTGAAGTGGGTGTTGCCTTGACGCACGCTCAGGTGCGGTACAGAGAGAGATAGAGACTGGCGGAGAGAGATTGATTGATTAGCGTTTCCGGCTACGTCAACTGCTTAAGTCATTAGTCCAGTAAGTGCAGTGCACGTTTTATCGCGGGAAGTGGAAGTGATCTTCCCCCGCTGACTGGTGAGATCCGGCTCCGACCGACGTCGGGATTGCGAGTGTTTCCTCAACAAGGTATCACCCACCATCGGGGCTACGCCTCCGCCGGGACAAGCTCTAAGCTCCCGGTGTGTGTGGGAGTGTAGTGCATGTAAGTGGAAATGTGTAAGGAAAAGGAAGAGGAAGGAAAGATCGCGCGCGGTCCGTGGCCCGTCTGTTAAGGTACAGGTCCGCCAATCGCCTGATGTAGATCGTCAAAATACACGTAAAACTACCGATCAGAGCAGCCGGCCGCAAGAATTCTCCTCCAGACAGCGACTAGGCTTTCCCCCGCCGTAAAAAGAAAAATTTTCAAATTGCCAGCCTTTTTCATCCCTCGGCGGA
>BOPP01000024.1:741193-758994 GCA_017312745.1 Gryllus bimaculatus | reverse complement strand
GCCGAGCGGAAGGAGCGCCGCGCCGCGCAGCGCTAGCGGCGGCTTTCTTGTAAATGGACGCGCGCTCTGACACATACGTCCCGCCACACGCGGGATTTCGGGTCTTGTATTAGCGGAGACAAATTTCCGTGACAGGGTAGGGTTTTTTTGTTGTTGTTTTTTATAAAATTTAAAATTTAAGTTTTATAAAAAAAGTAATTTAAATTTTAATTTCTTTAAATAATATTTTAATAAGAATTTATGAAAACAGTATGTAGTATGCTTATATTAAACAATTGAGAGTTAATTCGAGTGTTATGACTCATAATGTTTGGCATAAAACTGTTTAATTTCAAAGAATAACGTTTAAAAGCATAAAAAGAACTGAAATATGCTTTATTGATACGGAATGTTCACAGTAACGTTGAATATCATTCCGCGCATATTATAATTATGAAAGATATGAAATTAAGTTCGCCAATTTATAGACGAATGTTATTAGCTCAACGTAATACAAATTATTGTTCTCTTAATTATTTTTTCCTCTCAAAATACAGAAGAAATTAAATCATTTATATTATAAATATAACATCGGCGACATGACATATCTGAATTTTTTTAAATTTGTTCCAACATTGGGGGGGGGGGCTATTGCCACCTCCCACCCCCCGAATCCTGCCTCTACGCTCCGCAATGGTTTTTCGATATTTACGTGCTATTTGCTTTTTCATGGGCGCAGTACGAAAGCGGCGCATTCGCACATGATTCGTTCTCCAAATATTCGCACGTTTCGTAATTTTGTTCTTGGAAAAATATGGTTGTGAAAATAGAAAATTCTGTAAAAAATTTATATGTGTTTAATGATATTTAGCATACTAATTTGTTTTTGTTAATTTCAATTGCTAATTTTATTTTTATCACGCGGAATCAAAATAATGTATTTTTCATAAAATAATGCATAACGTCCTGCTAATTAGCGAAACTCGTAACTCCACATTTCTTTCTCTATTTCCTCTTCACTGCACGAATAAAATAATGAAAGAATAGTTATCAATAAAAATAAAAAACTAGTCAATCATTTTAATAATTGAGTTCTTGAGTATTTACGAGTTCAACGAGAATTGATTTATGACCCAGTGACATTCCACTGCACAATAATTTAAAAGTAAACACTACAAAAAACAAATTGCCAATTTCGCACACAAGATTTATCCTTTTACATTTTCCGCAGCATCTTAATGATGAAATGAAAGTCTACCCCACTTCATTGTTGTAGCTTAATCTCGAGTTTTAATTTCCTCCACTACGCACTAAAATATTGCGTGTTCAAGTTTTATAACATATTTGATTCATTTATTTGATGTCATAATCGACTATTGAAATTATCGGCAATCGACTATTAAAGTCCATGAAATGGAATTTACAGCATTTGCAGAAACAGTTAAATGTCGATTTGATTAGTTTGAAGCAATGATGTAATCAAAATGCCTTTAATAATCTTAATTTCAATGTATTATTTTCAAATCTTATTTGGTATCTTATGACCGAGAATATGGATACTATTTCCTTTTCTCTTATACCTTATACAATAGTGGAAGATTGGGAAAAGGCTAAGTTTATTGTTCATAAGAAAGCAATATCATTATTTACTTAATGATATATTAGATTAAGCTAACCATGAGAAGCCAAAAAATGATAACAGTATTATCTGACTACCTATCCGCAGAAAGTTAGTCTGTTTAATCTCTAGGGATATCTCAAAATATTCATTCAAATGGCATACAACTGCAGTAAGAAGATTCTAAATCATTCAAACGAACATGACCTACTTGGTTAATGAACCAGTCACAAACCAGAGGAAACAGCTTCAATTCTTGTATTTTGATTGCTACGCACCTATGTTGCTTCCCATCACGTTCAAACGACCAGGAATCGAATTAATTAAGATAACTTACTTCTCGTCCCCTCATCAGATATGCATCACCGGGCAAGGAACGAGACCAAAGAAATTACGGTGGACTTCAAATAGTATTGATCGGATAATGGATGGGAAACCGATCGTCTTTAGTGAACTCGTTACTTGCATGAACTTACAGCTATAATGCTCCCATTAATCACGCAATTTCTGGAAGTAGACGTCTCAGCGAATGATACTGCGAGTGATCATCTTCAAGGTCTCATTTACTGAATTGGTGAAGAAATAGGAAATCTGCATTAGTCATTGCAATTTTTCGATTTAAATCCTAATGAGCCCATAATAAATTATCTTTGAAAAAATGCATATTCATGCGTGATTCATAATTTAGACGTAAATGACACGCATTTAAAACAAATTAAGTAACTTGCGCCTTTAGCGGTAAAAATGCTCCTGAATAAAGCGTACAAAACGTAGCACGCACACTGCTTACAAACAAATGAAATACTGTCGTATATCACTGCAATAATATATTGTGGTATGTACGGATACACAGAACCAACAATATACAGCTACTATTATTACAGAATGGCAGACTTGGGCCAAGACGTTTCACTAATATTCAATATTTATTTATCTTTACACCAATCCTTAAATTTACTATTAGCTGCATCGTCCAATTTCTTAGATTATTTTGGTATTAAATCTGCAATAGCTTCTTTACAGTATCAGATATAAATTTAGGTTCAGCCACGGCCTCTATTAAACGCATATTTCTTTATTGGGATATTCCTTTCTCATCGGAGTTTTGGATTGCGCTGGAACAGAACGTTATCTTTCCATTATAATCGTCTGTTTCTGTAGCTGTGTGATGAAAGGAAATCTCAGGCAGGCCAAGTACGCTACATTCAGTGAAGAGAATACTTTATGTTTGCGACATGTTCTCCTCGCCCCCAGGTGTAGATAATAGATCAAACAAGGCCCAGGCTTGGAAACACCGTGAGCTGGCGAACATCGGATTAACCCGACACTAAAATGCAAAATACACACTACATTCATATTTTTAAAATACAGATGTTTTATGTAGGGATTTGGGTTAATCTCTATCTCTCTACCGATTTCAACACAGCGCCTTACATTAGGACGTGGCACCCAAATAGTCCTGAAGATAGTTTCAATAATTTTTTTTATCAAAATTACACTTAATGAAGTTATTTTCAAAAAGAATAAAATCTTTTTAAATTTCATACGTTTTTACGCATGACGTGTTACAAAATATTCCAAGGAACTTTAGAGCTGTTTGCGCACTATAGAGAATTCGTTTTATTTCACCAATTTCATGAAAATGCGTCAATTTCACAGACCTCTCTAATTTGAGGCAGACGATGTTGAGACAAAGTAATGGAAGGCCGAGAGCTTATCAAAAGCAGTAAACCTGCGAAATTAATCTCTGTATGCGTCATGAAATCACCGTTGTTTAACACTTAGGAGAACTGTCAACCAGGCTTAGTCAAGAAGGCTAGATGCGAACCGGCGACCTCCCAGTCAGAGACACGCCCGTCCATAAGACAGCACACGTTTTCGCTCACCGTTGCTGGTGGACCCTTTGTAACAAAAACATAATTTGGCCTGATAAATTTACCATTCGCAGGTATTGTTTATAAGATCGAAGCAAGACCAAAAAGTATTTAGTGAATAAGCAATATGACAGTAGTCTCCCAAATTATGTTGATGCAATCTTCATAAATAATTTTAATTACGACCGGCTGACGTGGCTCAGGGCATCAAGTGATGTCACTCAGTGCGTCTCATCGGCAGGTCCTAGGTTCGTGTCCCGACGGTGGTGGATATTGGACGCTAGATAGATAGCTAGGGCAAATTCTGCCTCTGTCCGGGCAGAAATCTAGTGGCCGGCTGCTCTGATCGATAGTTTTTCGTGGTTTATGAGATCATCACCAGGTGAATGCCGGAGCAGTACCGTAACAAACAGGCAACGGACCACGCGCGATCATTCCTTCCTCTTCCTTGCCCTATTCTCACCCTTCCATACACTTACAGGCACTACACCACCACTTGTCTCGGCTGTGGTGGAGCCGCCCCGCTGAGAGGAGATACCTTGATGGGGAAATACTCGCAATTCCCATCGGGATCTCACCATCAAGGCGGAAGAACATCGCCCCCTCCTGCGATTTAAAAATACATACACTACGCTTACGGGACTAAAAACCATAGCAATTGACGTGCCGGGAAACACCATGATTCCTTCAACTACAACAGTTGGGTTGTGTACAAACTTATGGAAAGCGTATTGATTTCACTTTGATTACGGCAGCACAAAGCGGCTTGCTAGCGCGCCTAGGGCTTAACAGCAGCGCAGGCCGCTTTCCAAGGAGCCTAGCGAAGCTCTGCACCCCCTCCCCGCTGTGGGGGCTCTTTGGAATTATGCAGGTAGCGACGAGGCGCGCGCACTGCAGGGCCTCTAATGGACGCTGGATTATTTATTCGGAGACCGGCAGGACGCAAAGGGAACGGCGCTGCTGGGTGTCTCAGGTAAACTAGGGTGCAGACGATGACAAGGGTACGAGTAGAGGCGACGTCGAGGCTGGATGTGAAAGTAACGGGTGCGTCCAGTAAGATTCATTTCGGCATTAGCGGCAGATGAACAGTAAAATGGCTTTACATATTCAACAGAATGATGGTGACAACCAATGTCATGAATTGCTTAGAAAATTCCAAAATATTACTTAATGTTTTTTAACATATAATAGTAAAATAAACATATATGAAACGAACGAGTGAAGAACTTTGAAGCACTTCACAAAAGTAGAGTTTTAATGTATCATTATTTTAAATTTCAGAGAATCCAATTCCAGTGTCATTTTTCATTTGTAATATACAATCAATATTTTTAAATGAAAACTTTTTTATTTAAATAATGTTTACAAACACACTGAAATGCGTTTAAATACATTAGTCGCGGAGTAACATTGACTTAAATATGTTGTGCCAACTTTATATCCCGCACTATCGATTTTGTTTCCCATTCAAACATTGCATGCAAGTCGCAAGGTTGATTAATCCCTCGTCTATTCAGTTCTCCACCGAAAAAGCTTATTGCCACAGTCACCGGGTGACGCATCGATTTTCCCTCGCTTTCGTGACCTCACGTGACGCGGGGTGCGCGTGCGGGGCGGAGCACGGCAGGGGGTGCGGAGGGAAGGGGCGGGGCAGGAGAGAGGGGAAGTCGGGTTCCGACCTTCACGAACACGACTCCCTTTCTCGGCCGGAACAGCTGACCTGCCGCAGCGACTGGGCGAAAGGGCGACATCTGCTGGGAGAGAGGGAGGCTGCAGCAACGGCACAAATCATTATAACGACCTACAGCAATCCAGATAAGCGCAACGAACTCCTGCAAGCAGGGTGCAAAGTTGGTTTGATGATTTTACTGCACGGTGAACATGTCTTTCTTGTATAACACATACACCATAATCCTTTCTCCAACATACGTCATTTCAATACTCTTGTATACTTTAGATGAGACACACACTTCAGATATGGCCCCCCTTATGCCAAACCACGAATGCGCATTCTCGAGAAACGTAATAAATGCACGCGCTGAATTGACAGCCGTGGCCAAGACCTGCAACATTATTATAGTCCTGAGTGGCAACAGATACCGGGGTCACTCAACCAGAAGCGGAACCAGGGCGAGGGACATAGGCCTCACAAAAGATCTACAGATTTCGTTTGTAACCTTCCTTCATTTGGCAATATTGATTTAAATATGTTACAATTATGTAATTATTTAAAAAATAATATTGTATATTGCTTATATACACTACAAAAATAATACACAATATCAACAAATACGTTTAATTTTTTTAAAATTATATGACCCCCCCCCCCAAAAAAAACTATCAGTGGGATCCAACCCAATTCTCAACCAAATGCAGATCGCAAGAAATAATGAACAATGAAACAACCATAAATATTGTTGATTCAGACCAAGTCAGTACTTACAGATACTTTCATAATTTATTGATTCTCTCGCGTTTTGATATTCGACTAGAGGCTTACCTCACTCATATCTTAATAAATTACCGATATGCCACACAATCTATTGCTTAAAAGTTGCTAACAATGGTTTGTAGCACAGAAAAAATTGTAGCACTAGAGTGATTGCTCGCAATTTTGGCACAAATTCTTGTGACCGGTCAAGTACCAAACAGTGTACTTGCAATTCAATACGTTAACACCAAAATTTAATTTTTTTTAAAAAAAGGGTTTGATTATACGCAGCATAACTACGATAGGTTACCCACCGTTAAAATCAAAATATCTAACACGTAAACTCGAAGCAGAAAACTGGGTTTCCCTGTTGTCCTGACACATACAGTAAAGTATAACGCGTAATAGAAGAATTAATTAATAATATTACTACAAATTATATTCATTGAACTATTGAAAATGTATATTACTCCTGGTGAGTGGTTGTTTATTTTACATTTAATTGCGTAATATGAACATTTGAAACCGATAAACTCAGCCAGTTTTTCCCTCACATATACTATATTTGCAGAGGTAAGATGGAAATTACAGAGGTAAGTTGTAATAGATCTAGACGTGAATGTATTAAGTGTATATCACACATGAAATTGATGGAAAAAATTATGATTCAAGAATACGTAAGTACGTTGATGCTTAAACTGTGAGAGATTAAAAATGTTTGCAGGAAAGAGTGTTTTATTGTTTTGGTAAGAAACTCAAGGCTCCACAACAAACAGAATTGAAAATTATTTCTGTTAAAATTTAAGCGAAGACGACCTGGAGTTTCGTGTGGGCACGGGGCTAGGCGAGGAAAAGTAAGATAAAGCGGGGCAAGGCCAAGAGAGGCGGGGATGCTTTATAATTGATAGAAGTGGGTGAACAGAGGGCGAATAGATAGAATTTCCGTGAAATAGATAGTGACAAATGATACCGGAGCAGCGCGGGGCACAACAATTTTATAATTTGGTATTCACAGATTAAAGCTTATCTTCAATAAAAATATCGTATATGATCTTACTCAGTGATTTTTAACCTAAGCACGCAAAGAAAGTGCAAATATTGATGTAGTGTGAATCATCTTTTAGCAAAAACCGGACAACGCTATGTTCGGCAGTTATGTAATAAACGATTTTATAAAAGCCCAAGTAATGACGGATTTCTAAAGCTAGTATGCAAATAGAATTATTTATCGAAGTATCAACGTACGTGAAATAAGTTAGATAATTCTCTTCCAATATAATGTAGGTTATTATATTTAATAACTTGTATCAGAAACGGCATAAGCAGTGTGCATGATCTTTGCAATACTTTCAAAGTTTTAATTAATACCGCATAGCATTGTGAACACTGCAGAGAATATCAGCACTCGCAAAGAAAAACAGGAAAGAAAGAAGAAGATGCATGAAAAGGATATAAACTATGAAAATCAAAAAACTTGCAAAAATGGTGAAACTGATTTTTCGCGTTAAAGGTTTCGAGTTTTCAGAGAATACTAATAAATATAATACGCTACGGTACAATGGAGTGACGTCACTTGCGAATACTCGTCGCGTTTTGCAGCTTCCCGTCAAACGTTTTTGCTCGAAACTCTTTGTATTCGTGCTGTAGAAGCGGAGGAAGACAATATCAAATTCTCTGGGAACGTCGGGTCCACTGCATTTCTAAAGATAGCCTCCGAGGGGTCGAACCCTGGACGGCCGTAAACGCGAATTAATCGCTTCCAAGCCCGAGCCGGATGCACGCCTGCAGCAAACAGGCGAGCGCAACACGCCGGCACGCGAGCGTCTGTTGGCCCTGCCACGCCCCCGCCCACTCCCCCTCCCCCAACCCCCACCTGCGCCCTCTCTCTCTCTCTCTCTCTCTCTCTCTCTCTCTCTCTCTCTCTCTCCTCTCTCCCCTCTCTTGGCCCCGCCCCTCAAACGCTGTTAGACTGCGGGGGTGAGCGATCGTAAAACTACACCCGAAGATCAAAGAACCAGGGTAGTTGAAAGATTCGCATTGTACACAGAGGCTAACGGCTGCTTCAAATGGTACGAATTTCTTCCCTCTGAAAAATCGAAGTGAAAAAGATCAAGCGATTCCAAAATTGTTTTTGCTACAAAAACTCGTGTGTGTTAAAGTCATTTCTGCTGATACTTATTACTTCAATCTCTTGATGTTTTTCTCTAATCGTCAAGTGTTCTGAGCGATTCCTACAATTTCCTCTAAAACCTTTTCTCAACTATCCGGATGATATAATTATGTTAACTTAAAATGTTTCCATAAAGATAGAGAAATGCAGCAAAGTTAAAGAAAATGAAATGCTCGTTTCCTAAATAATCAGCTTGGAATTCGTAATAATTCGTTAGTTCTGACTCCAGATTATGTTAACTAGTCAGACATTAAATCCCTAAAAATGTTTGTCTACACATGCTTCTAGCCAGGTCAATTACCAAACAGACGACAACGTTACGTAATGATGCGAAATTTATGTAAAAAACTTATTGCCGGACCCTGGTAACGAAAAAGTGTAAAAATTCATTTGCTAAATTTAGAAAAAAGGATCCTCTAACACGTAGTGTAGCTATCCATGTTTCGTGGATTCTTCATACCGAAAAATCGAATGACAGTAAAATGTCCCTCCGTCCGTGAACAACGCGAGGGGCTAAACTGTTCAGCCAATTTTCTCCAAAATTGATATTCTCCAAACAATCTGCCTGAAGTCGCGATTCCTTAACTTTGAAATCTTATTGTTTTGATTAAATTATATTGTTGATAGTGTGAAGAACGTGTGGAAGGTGTTTAATGGATTTAAATAAAGTTTACGATGCAGGTAATGGTGCAGATCTTTTGTTCGAGTAATCAATCCTTGAATAGTAATTTTTGGGAGTCTTCGGATTTCTGTTTAATTTACATCAAAATCAAAGTCGTTTCTTGGCCGGCCTGGATAGTCGAGGTTACTAAGGCTGAAGACCGCGGCCGCCTCGCTCAAAGAGTCGTGAGTTCGTATCCTGACCCAACCATGGATGTTTGTGAGTGCTCAAGTTGTCCTTATGTGTTCGCCTTATAGTTACCCCAATGTTAAACATCACAGTGGTCTCTATATGACCAAACAGTTAAAAAGCGAACTTGAAAAGGGTCATTTTCTTACCAGATGTCGCCTGCACGACAATTGAAGGGCTTAGTACAATAAGGGACTATCCTACTTTGGCATAATTTTGCGATAATGGGGGTTTCACTTCAACTTTCCTTTTATAATCAGAACATCTTTTTACCTTTTAAACACAATAGACTTGCATATAAGTCCATATTATATTTACAGACCAGATAATACTAAAACAATAACATTTGAAGTTTTGAACATTTCTAATAACTCAATTACACCAACAACAAAAAAGTGGGATAGCCCCCTTATTATATTAAGTCCTTCAACTGACAAAGACTGAGAAAACCGACTCCTTTTTTCCCCGGAGCGGTCGTTGTCTCTGCCGCCCCGGCGCTGTGTTCGCCCACCAGCGGCTCTCGCAGCCCCGGAATGCAGCCGCACGCGCCCGCCTTGGGCGCCAAGAGGCTTCCCGGGCAATCGATAGTCCAATAACTTTTATCGTCTCCCGCGCAGCCTGCTTGTCATCAACAGGGCGCCCCGCCCCGCTCCACCGCCCGCCCTTCTCCCCGCACACAGACGTCCCCGCTATTGGAATATTGGGTTAAAGCGACGCGCAAATCGTGGAGACAACGTTGCCTCTAGGTGCAATGTGTTTTGATACAAATTCTACGCATACAGTTCTCCTCGCTTTTAGATAATGTACAGTTGCCGACACATAAAATGGGTAACAGACAAATTATAAGACCCAGTTTCTGCACATTCTGGCAGCACTGTACGAAGGATATTCTATCGGTTTCTTTCATTGTAAACTATTACAAAATAACATTCTCAACCAACTGCCACCGACTGAGAAGATGATGGGATAGATTTCTCCTAGATTTTCCCCAATCACGATTTCTAGCATGAACGTTCCCTATGATAGGCGAGTTTATCCTAAGGGTTGAGAGTACTGGTGCACAAGGCACAAAGGGGCGGGGTTAGTCGCATTGCGTCGTAGTGCAACCCATTTGATCGAATACAAGAATTATATCAATAAAGATAATATAAAAACCTTTTCTTGTGAAAATGAACTGAAATTTGCGTGAAATCTAGGAGAAATCTAGCATAACATTTTCATATTCCTTGGCAGTTGGTTGAGAATGTTGTTTTGTAACAGCTATCGATGAAAGGAGCAGATGGAATTATCCTTCGAACAGTTCTGACAGACTTTGGCCGTTACCCATTTTATGTGTCGGCAACTGTAGAAACATTTTTAGACACCCCGGCACACATAGTTCCCACAATGATTACAGTACAACAATGTTTGAAATGTTCAAAATGAGAATTATGAAACGTTTTAGAATGAAACGGTAATGCGTTTTATGTGTCTACTGGTGTATTTTTAACCTTTACAAACTATTAATAGTTCTATTACTATGTTTAAATCAATTGGTTTTAATTATAATTGAAAAGTGTATTTTCCAAATATCCACTTGCACTTGTAGAATAAAATTAGTACACATGTTTACTAAACAATTCGGTAGCCAGCAATCTATTTAATATCTTACATTTAGCAAACTTTTGTGATCGTTTGGCTAAACTAATAAACTTTTGGTACCCAATTCTATTTTGTCAACAGTGGTTTAGCCTTGAGAGTACAGCGTAATTGGCTGATATGGACAAAATCGTGCAGAAATTCAAATTATACCACTTAATCTCAACATACCTTTCAAACTATCCATTTTCATAAAAGTTAACTCGACATGAAACAGGATAAAATTACCTATATTCCATGTATTCGACATCTTTTCTTCAAGGCCATAATGCTATAATGTTCGAGGAACGTCGAGACCAGTACAGTGCCGAGGAAGTCATATATGCGGTCACACACACACAAAAGAACAGTGTGAATCCACCTCGATGCGGTAAATGTGCAGGGTCGCGTGCCACGGCTCAATGTACTAATACCGATTCTAAATGTTCACTCTGCGGAAATGCTCATCGATCCTCTAGAGACGACTGTGCAATTTATCAAAAAATCCTCTCGAGGAAATCACTTCCATCTCGCTTCCCCGCCTGACAATAAGTCGCACAACAAGCGACTTCCTCATCCCCGTTCATTAAGCCCTCGACGAGCTCATTCTTTCTTTTCCATCCCTATCATAATGTCACAAGAACATTACCCCCGTCATAGAACGTTATTGTCATCATTGACAAACCAAACAACGCAATATTCAGATGCTTTCAAACAGTCTATACGTTAATCCATTCAGCAGCCATTCCAGTTGGAACAATTTATCTCCCATCAGGTAAAACATTTCTTCAGATTCCTAAGACAAATTAATTCTTCACTCATAAACCCCATCCTTCCATCAATAAAATTATGTTACCCATAAAAACATGCCTTATGTTGTGTCCCTTATTCACTCCGTCTCATTTCTTGGAATGCAAACTGCATTAAACCTAATATCCACATGCTGTCCTTCATAAAATACAAGTAGCGTGCTTTCAGGAATTCCATCTTCGACCCTCGATAATAATTTATATGCAGGGCTGTGTCTTGTATCGTTATATGGCTATGACCGCAGTGCTGCAGCGAGGTAACCATTTTTGTAAAAATTCCGAAACACATCATCAGCTACTCCTAAACACTAATAAAGCTTTTGAAAATGTTTGAGTAGCTATGCGGCCGAAAGGTCAATCTATTCCATTAACACTTCAATTTATAAGCATCTTAGTATTCCATACAGATTCGGCGTCATTGATACCTTGTGTCTCTCCCATCAACCCTCATTAGTGGCCTGCGATTGGAATGCTAAACACATTGCATGGGAAAGTAGACTAGCTCATCTGCTGGTAATCTGCTGCTACAATGATAAAATCGAAAGTAAAAACGCACCTGGCAGTGCTTGCTCCCAGTTACTACAGCTACCGCGCGTTAATACAAGCTGATATTCTATATTTGGGTGTTTCTAATAACATTAATTGTAACAGTCAAGTCGAGAATCGTATCGCTCTGCAATCGTATCACCACCCAGTAGTTTTCGTATTCGGTACAACCCGAGAAGAAATTTGAATCTGCCCAAATGCATCATTTACATCAAGTAACTGAGCATAGCTAACCATAGTAAACTACCAGCTGCTAGTTACACATCTTCTGTCTCCATTGCCATTACTCCGAACTACGCAGAAAATCGAAAGCGCCATTGACTCTCATACCATATTAGATACATTAGTCGTAACGACCACAACAGTCCATCAACGCTCTTCGCTTCCAACATTACCAACAATAGTGAAGAAATCGATAGATCATAAAAGATACGTCCGAAATCACAGGCGGAGACATCGCCCTCATCTTCTAAAGTATTATTGAAATCTCTTAACTAAAATTGTGAGACATTTGGCCTTCGAACACACGCAAAATATTGAGTAAATATGAAAAGAAAGACTATCAGCGACAGGTAGAAGCTGGGAATAGGGTACCGAAGAGACTAAAGAAATTAGAAAATTAACTGTTGCGAGAAATTGAGTGTCATTCTGACCCACCACTAGTATGCTTATAACATTAAATTTCGCGTTGCTCAGTGGCTAAACCGTTGGTTGGGCATTAAATGTAATTAATTTTATTTTAGTTTAGTTTATATTGTGTCATTATTTACCAAATATCGATGACATTTGATTTATTGCGAAAAAAAATTAAAATGCCCTGTTTTTCATTCTTTGTTACTTTAAAACGTGTTCCCAGGCAAAATTATTGTTGGCAAAAGTAAGATTCATGTTCAGAGACCGTCAAACCTACAGAAATAAAATATTAAACTACAGTAAAACTTTCTTTTAATTGCCCTTTTTGTGCATCATTTCATTGAGTAAACGTCAAGGCTTTCACATGCGTTACAAGCTGAATATCACACAGAAGGTTACTCGCGTTGGATCGGGAGAGACTGAAGAGAATAAGACTCGTGAATAAGCCGTGTGCAGATTACACATCTCCCGACATTCAAGTACAGTTTTTTTGTTACTAAATCAAGTAAGAGGCAGAGGACATAAATAGAAATGAAGATCACATTTCAGAGAGACAGATAATGTTTATTACAGTACGCACAAAATATAGAAGTAGATTTTACTTATTTGCAGCAAAATCATTGGTGAATAATTTATTTTAGGTAGTGCGTGATTAAATGTGAATAATGCAATCCAAAATGCATTTCAATGCACTTTAATATTGATCACATGCAATTGAAATTAGTGTGTTGTATGTGACCGCTACCAATGTAAACACATTACCACTTCCTGTCTGAAAACGAAAGGCGGGGAAAATTGACCTTATCAAAATAAAATTTCATTTTCAAACAATTAAAAGTGTTACAACAAAAATAAAATAGCCTTACCATAATCAAGCAAAATATCTGAAATTAGAATATCGTCATAAACCGGTTTAAACAGTGAAGTGTTCAATAAGTACAGTGCATAAATTAGAGAAGTTCACTTCTTCGGCAATCGTGGCGGTAAATATTATAATTTGCTTATTGGGAGATATTTTGTTCTGTTTTTTTTTTGCAATCGTTGAATCATTCTCCACACTTCATTTTCTATTCAACGTTCAATTGAACGAAAAAGAATATACTTCGCGATAAATGTAAACTAAATTCAGTAGTTAATAGTTATTTATAACACGAGTAGTTAAAGTGACATTTTATTTTGCGAGTAGGAATGGTCCGATAGGCCGACTGGCGCAATTCTACGAGAAAAATAAAATCATTTTTACCACGTGCGCCTTGCTGACTTTTTGTCCGTCTGTCCCTCTTGTCCCTTCGTCTCTTTTGTCCCTTTTTTTTTGTTATTTTGGTCAGACGAAAGTATTTTATTTTCTTTGTTGCATTCACAGATGTATCAGAAACCTTGAGCATCGTTAACACTAGTGCAAAAAATTGAACTTTTAGCGTACTAGGCGTGCTCTGAAAGAACAGCTTTTAGTAGTTGCTGGCTAAAAAAGTGTTTGTACCGCCTCCATTCTTCGTGATGAACACGTTCGCACCAGATTCCAAGAAGCCTGCGGAGCCGCAGCGACCCAAAGCGTTCCCACAATGAGGAGACACCCGAAGGTCTCGTTACAGCAGCGAGCGTCAACTGGCAGTTAACCGCGTAGCGAGGGGGGGGGAGGTGGCCGGCAGCGGCGACGACGGAGACGATAGCGACTGTCTGCGGCGAGGTCGTTACGCCGACCGACGACCCGTCCCTCCGAACCAGCCAGCCAACGACCACTACTCTAAACGACCTTTGCTTGCCGCATTCGTACACAGTGAACCTGCCCGCACCATCCCGCCTCCAATACGCTTTCGTTCATCTGACACTCTCCCCCGTCCTCGCCGTAAAGTGGTAACTACGTATGATATCCAGGTCCTGTCAGAAACCTTCCCAGCTTTCATTTCTATACCCCGATTTTACCGATCAATTCAGAACTTCGCCGAAATAATTGTAGAGGCACAACTCTTACTTAATGTATGATTAACACCATCTTGCGTTATAGAGAACTCATCGTGCCAGGACGGTAACGAGCATTGGGTAGATCTATGCAAATACATAACATGCTCAAGGGATCACAATATGCACAAAGGCAATTGCAGTCAGCACGGCCCAGCAGTAAGAAGATGGACAAGTTGCTGAACGGTCGCCAGGGACCCCCAAGGTGCCGTAACAGCAGCTACAGGAGACGAAGAGCTGCTCGGAAGGCTACGCGCTTCACACACGTACAATCTCTATCACCAGATCATTTGTAAATAGTAGTATTATGTCTTATGTTCAGTTCTTACAAGTCAAGTTTTCTGGATCTGTTTATGTATCCTAAGAGTCACATTTCAATATTAACAATTCTCAGTTTTTTCATCATTTTAGCATAAAAGATTTATGTACATCAGTTTTTCAAAGAGAAGTTCTTAAGTAGTAGACGAGATTGGTTCGGCTAGACCGGTGCTTTCGCTTATGAACACTGAGTAACACAATAAACATATATATGCAACATACACAACGAAACCACGCCTCCCAGTCGCACTTTCAGCTTAACCCTTCAAGCACGATTATGTTAAGTAGTAGTAAATTATTGAAAAGTAGTAAGTCCAGAGTCTTCATCGAGTCTGTAATACAGAAATTGCGTTCGATTTTACCGTACTCTAAACGACAACTGATTTCAAACTTCAAAACATATGGATAGACGAAAGCAACGTTTGAAATCTCTGTTCGGCCTAAAATTCCTGTTCACATCGGCGCGCGCGCGATGCGATGAGGAGAGTTCTCACGAAACGCCCCTGCCGCCAGTGGTACACGCGAGAGGATGTAGCCCATTTGCAAGCAACTGCCTTTAATCTTCAGTGAATAACCTCATCGTGCAGGTTGGATAGGTCTCAAACGTAAGGGGAAGGTTAGAAAAGACAGATACATTTTTGTGTGAAGGAACTTTCTAGAAAATAGGTTTAATGTATTTCAAGCAAAACGTAGCTATGTATGCAACCCTTCCGCCTGGGAAGAAGTTTGGTTGCCAACAAGAAAGGGGAAACAAAAAAGGAAACTGTATGCATTTTGAGGTTGTCAGTTTTATTTAAGATACTGTATCCCTCGCAACCGAGTGAAGTGGCTCAGGATTCAGGGCGTGCCAACTTCGCATTCGAGAGGCCCGGGTTCAATCCCCTTACCAAGCATCCTCACCGAGGTTTCCGTGATTTCGTGATGCTAGGATGGTTCTACCGAAAGGTCATCACCGCGAAATCGGCGTCGCTAGCCGAATTCGTTAACTATGTCATGAAATTTAAGTGAATTCAAAATATCGCGGGTTCCTGGTTGAGTGACCGAACTTCCATTTCAGATAATATTCGTAGTACCTAAGTCTTGAATTACTTCTATGAGTCTTCTTTATTACCGTGTTTACGTTTGGGAACGACGATTTCACATCACACTATTGTGTGATGTTAAGTTATCAAAGGAAATGATTTACGAGAGATAATTTCAAATGTCAAGATATTAATGGATTATAATCTTTAAATGTTTAAGGAATAATTAACGCAAGAGAAGGAAAATCCATTGCCCACTGAAATATTATATTAGTACCGATAAAAACTGGCGCATTTTTTTTTCTCCGCAATAGTGCTAACAAAATCTAGCGCTTTCAAAGCCCTCTTAGACTGCGCTTTTCGCACTACGTAACTGAATGTATTGGAAAACGGTTTTGATTTAGAACAAAATGATATTTTATTAACTGTTTTTGCAAGGGAACATGAAAATAAGAGGTATTCCAAAGTTTGTTAACCTGCATAAAACATGTCTACAAAAAAAATATTAAAAATTCAAACTAACCTAGGTATCAGTACAAGTATGCACTCTATCTTCGAATTTACTTTGACATAATTAGAGCCTGTTAGTCATAATTTTCCATTAACCAATATTGAAACCTTTAATACATAGAGATGACTAATATGAAGATTGAACGCGATTTACAGTGAGCTTTATATTAGGCAGAAACTGTATTCCACTGAAATATTAATTAGCAAACGAAAATATCCCTTTAGATCGTAAATAGTTATATCATAGAAGAAGCTTCGTATTTTTAATATTTAAGTTCAGATACATTTCATGGCAATGATGTTGAAATAGGAAGAAAAATAAACTTCTGTATTATTGTGGAATTACTAGAAAAAAATATCAAACGAACACAATTGAAATCTTACAAAACGGATCCCGCATTACCAACAATTTCCAAATCTGTGTACCAACAAAAAGTTGTTACATGAAAACACACGCATACGAAAAAACTTAAGATACGTTGAAGATTCGTAGGGGAAAATTAACGGAAGGAAATGCAAAATCTGTTAATTCTAGTTTCTCGCTGTTATCGGTAAAGTAATCTGCCAAAGAAGTGCCTTGTTAAAATATTCAACGATAATATATGAAGAACGGCTCCCAAAACAAATCATGAACAATTCATTATATATTGACCGATTCATTAGCTTGCAATTTGCTGAGAAGAATATGAGTATAGAGCCTGTGTTTTTATCGCGGGAGGTGGCCGCGATCTTGCCCTGCTGAATGGCGCAAACCGGCGTCGACCTAGCGGTGGCTAGCGGAGGTTTCCCCACCTAGGTATCACAACCAGCGGAAACCGAAACCTTTTGAGTTATCAAGAAATTCATCTCAAAATTGTGCTTTTTCTCAAACGTCCAAACAACTTTTCCTCAAAAGCGGCTCCAAATTTTACAATGAACATTTGCATATATGAGCTGTACTCTTCTAATATATTGTTGAAGTTCCACTATTAAAGGTCGTAAATATTAAAAATAAATATATTTTAGGCGCCAATAAATGACAGCTGGGAAGAGGGTAGCCTAGTGCTAAGAGATAAGGAATATTACTAGTTCCAAGAAGTCCGTGCCATTCTGTAGCACCACAAGTCGCTCTTTCAATGATCTTTTAACGTGTTTTGCTTTGAGCACTGCTTTGTTCAATGCTTTGTGCAATGATTTGTGCTATGCAGGTTGGACAGGAGTGGCCAGAAAAAAGAAGGGGCCTGGGGTAGTAGATCCATGGGAGTCCTTTATTTCCAACAAAAGTTCCCCTTATTCATTATTATCATCAATTATTAATATATTGTAATGAGAATCATATTCCAACAACAGTTACTTTTTTATTTCAAAAAACATCTTGAAGGAAATATATTTTGTTGAGATGTTCGGGGCCATCCTTAAGTGGAGAACTGGGGGTAAGTGGCCGCCACCGTCTCAGGCTGGGCGCATTCTCATTGCGTCGTGCCGC
>BOPP01000024.1:697294-740849 GCA_017312745.1 Gryllus bimaculatus | reverse complement strand
CCCGCGAGCTAAGAATACCCACGCCACGCCGCGCCGCGTCGCCGCCGCACAGTGCGCCTCAACAGACGTCCAAAGCGCCTCCTCGCACAGCTTTGCACTCGCTTTGCACGCTTTCCAAGAAAGGTTTTCAACTTACAGTGCGCTACGAAACTGTCGTACGGGATTGGAAAAGGGGTATTTAACCCTGGACGCACACGCTGAGGCCGCTAAGCCGTCCGCACCCCCCCCTCCAAGAGGATATGTTTTGCTTCTTTCTTCGAAACGTTTGCTTTTTCAGATTTTTGGGTTCATATACATGAAGTTAGTAGTATTGTTGAATGTTTTCGGACATTTCACTGCGATAATTTGTTTATTTGTCATATTACGGTGAGTAAACGATTCCGCTAATGTGATACATGTGCAGTTTTCCCCACAGAAAAATAATAAATACAACAAAATGTCAAACAAATTCAAGATCTGTGAGTGAGGAACATTAAGAGATTTGTAGTTTAGAATGTGATAATTAAAATCAATTAAGGAAAACACGTTTATGACGAATGACATTTCTGTTCTAAATAGTGTCCTTAACGTAATTAGGTACATGAAAATATGTGAAATTATTTCACGAGTTAAAATGACATTCACATAAGTAAAACGTGTTCAAAATATACCAATGTAACTACTAAGAAAAATATCAAATATATTTGAAAATAGAGTAGCTTATTCAAATTTCTCAAAACTGAAATATACTCTTTGTATATTCTTTCATTAACCCGTGGGCGCAGTTTGTGCAACAAGTGTTTACTTGTACCTGCATTAACAAATGTGAAAAACATGTTAAAAAGAGAGTCTGAACAAATTTTCAGGCAAAGAACTTAACTTCACGTTTCTTTGCCCCAATCAGGCAAAAATACCGCATTGAGGATGCTTTCTCATCTTGAAAGTTCGCAAGTTCAAAGAGCACGAAAGAGGGCACATGTTTGTTTATGTTCAGATCTTTATTTAGCGCTCATAACGTTCTTAGCAAAACGGCAATGACAAAGTGTAGACGATGAACGCTGGGACATTAACGCTCGGGAAGGTAATCTCACGTTCCTCGGGGTCCAAGGAGACCTAAATGAAAAACATTAAATCAGAAAATTAATGTCATGTTTAACTGCCAATCCCTACGTTCTGCATATTTTGGTGGAAATTCCGTCTGTTTATCATGAACCGTTTATAAATTATTTGAGGTGTAAGTTTTCATTGACTAACCCTGCATGTCCCTCTATCTTGATGTTCGTGAGTATCAACGCTACTTCTGTAACCTCACGGTAAATTTTAATTAGGAACCAGATCTTGTGGTGTTGACCGAACTCAATTTCACTCACAAAGAATTGTAGGGGCATCTGTTAGTCGCGCGGGGTTGGCAAGCCCTCCGAAGCTCTGAATTTTGATTTTCCGGTCAGTATGGAAATTGAAGGATCGGTCTTCCCGATACGTTTATCAATAATAAAGCCTTTTATTTTGTCTTATTTACAGTCTCCGGCTCGTTCACGCGCCAACCGCACCTGCATAGGACACTTGGTGATCACACGTCTGAATGAGTGTCACTTTTCTCTGAAATGCACAGCCCCTTGGAAAAAAGTCTTCAAAATGCTATTAGATTCCATTCAAGTTCGAGAAATATCAACAATAAAACAAGCGTGAGGTGCCAAAATGCGACAAATGTATAATACATAATAATATAAAATGTAGAGATCATTCAAGAAGAATGAGCAACGTGTCTTAAAATCAAAATAAACCTTTTTTGTTGTTATTTAAGGTCGCATCAACTACTAAGTCATTATTCCTTGCAACGGTATTGTATCTGTGAGAATGACACGATATGATGCTGATGATAGGGGTGATAGGACTAACATAATACAACCTTGCCCGAGGCGGGACTCGAACCCGCGATCCTACGGCACTGCTGCCTTAGCGATCTCGGCCATCCGGTCCGGCTAAAATAAACCCTTGTTCATCATTAGAAAATCTTTTTTGTACTCTTTTCTTTTCCGCAAAACGAAGATTTGGAAATGTCTGTCCTGTCGAGGTGATCTGAAACGATTTGGAACTGTCACAGAATCTCATACTCTGATTTTACCTTATTTCTCAAACTGAACCTCACACAATTTTATTAAAATACATTTGAACATTTTTTTCACTTTATGTAAAGTGTATTTTTCCCTATCCTCGTTTGAAGCACTGTATCAATTCATTACAATACAATACGTATTACGAAGCCAAAACATTATTATTTTCAGTATTGAAGCGGGGAGTGCAGGAATACAAGGTTCGCCCCAGTTCGCACAGGGACCATACTTTAAGATAGAGTTTCCACAATTAACATTTTATTATTAAATATATTGCAGTGAGCCGCATCGTCAATTTTGAAGTGACCTACGAGTTAACACAATATATTTATTTAAAAGTGAAATATACTTCAACTATTATTAATTATGTCTTTTCAAATATTTTGTACTGTAGAAAAGTTGGAATAATTTTTTATAATTACATATTATATACAGTTACAGTTCAGTTACAATTTAGTTACAATTACAGTTTACTTACATTTTAGTTACAATTACAGTTTACTTACATTTTAGTTACAATTACAGTTTAGTTAAGGTACTTTCTATCTATTATAACAAAATGCACATACGACACTACTCTTTATTTAGGAATTGATGCTTAAATTTTTTTCCGAGCTTTCATTAGCAATTAATTTGAATCGGAAGTAAAGACTTTTTTGTTTTGTTTTGTGTGAAAAGGAAATATAAGGGAGCTCCAAATGCGGGCATGTTGGTACTATCCTCCCTCTTCACGACGGATATTGACTCTTTTCGATTCTCACGTAAAAAATTTTAACATATATAAGTTTAAAATACCAACAATAACTGCAATGGGCACATTGGATGGCACATTGTAATACGTTGCCTATCTTCTATTTAGTGGAAATTAATCTAATTTCGACAATTGACAAAACATGCAATCGACGGTTTTAATCTTCTCACAAAATGAATTAATGATTGTTAATATTTCTTGTTTAAAACGAGACTTCGTTTAAAAACTAAAAATATGTAATTCATTGACCACTCATGTTACTATATCCTAAGCAGACCATGTAAAGTAATCATTGCATATTAGTGAATTATCGCAAGTTTTGAAAAAGCAAAAGTATTTTCATCTCAATCTGTGAGTAATTCAACCAAAAACTTCAAGAAATTCTAGCTACCAACATTGATAGCAAAGAGTAAGCTGATGTGCGCTTAAAATAGTGATTCCGAATGAGGCGTAGTGCATGGTAATGTCCATTTTGCTAGGTACTGTTCGTACACAAATACAAACCATCATGTATGTCGGGGCGGTTTCAGAAAGTATTTCATAGGTGTGACAATTTCAATGCAGAATCTCCCTAAGTGTTTTTAAAATACTTTTTTGAATTTTTAGCCTGAAAAAATTGATAGGTATCATAAAAGGGAAACCTCCTTTGGACGTTATACGATCAATAAACGGAAATAGTTTTTGATTCATTTAGTGAAAAATGTTGTCGATGGGAGGTATAATTTCCATAAAAACTTAACATCTGACAACTACGTGTATGATCACATCAAACTTCATCCATTTCGCTCCAATTCCTAAAAGCCAGAAGCAAGTTCTCTGAACTTGTTCGCAAACAGCCTTCTGAGGATATGGCTTCTGACATATGACTAACAACCCTCTGAGGAGACAATAAGGAATCTAGAAATTAAAGCACGAAGGTGAAAAACAAATTATAAAAGTGAATAAGATAATACATGCGTAAGTAACAAGCTCTGATCAAACGAAGACTTCACACAAGATTATCTTGGCAAAAAAATATGATTGTAGGATATATGCTAAAAATCTGAGATCAACTGAATAACAAATGGTTTCAGAACTGGCATGAACCCAAAAAGAGCTTAGGGTAGAGTGTACCATGTGTATATTAGAGAGAGGTATGCTGTCCTCGAAATATTGGTCGGAAACACGAAATCAAAATATCATTAAACATTGGTTTTCTATTTGAGTTAGGGGTATACTTTTGAGTTATAAACATTTTTCAGCCATATTTTTGAAAATTCTCGAATCGAATATCAACAATTGTAAATGTGTAATAGAAAAAATATATATCATAGCAGAATATGAGTACAATTGATAAAAAATGGTCGTGTAAAAAATGAAAATGCTTACTGCATTTATTGGGCCAACAAATGCTACTTTTTCTCTTAAAATATGGATTCAAGAATTGGATTAGGAAATGAAATAAATGTTGAAAATAGATTCCACAAAAAACGCGCTAAATGATATAGAAAAATTGAATACAAAAAAGTACGAGACTCAATATAACGTACAAAGCAAATCTGACTACAAGCAGAAAGTTCAAAGCGTAAAAAAGAAAATAGTTCTGAAAGCTCCATAATTTTGTAGCAAAAATTTACAATCGCAGTTATTTTGAACTATAAACGCAAATTTTTGCCTCTCTGATTAAAACACATTTGAAATACGTATTTCAACCTGCTCTTCAAAATCTGTTTTTCTTTATCATTTGTTTCAGAAAAATATTCACTCTATAAAAAATTGAAGAAAAAACTTCGACCAAAAGAAATTCTGCAATGGGGTATATTAGTGTAAAAACTTAAGGGAGAACTAAAGGAATATTATTTTCAATAAAGCAGCATTAACTAAACTGACAATATGCCATAAAATATGTTTAAGAAGTTCCTAAAGTTTAAACAAAGAGATTCTTTCTTCTAGGCGAGATTTTTTTAAATAATTGACAACTTAAGCGATGTTCACTTACAAGCACTGAAACTTACAAGCGCACTAGAACTTAGACTGATTTTCATAATCTCTGAAGTATTCATGTAGATAGGGGACGTCCACGAACTTTATCACTAATATTTCGTTCTTTTTTATTATTAATAACATTCTTAATCTATGTAAAATAATAGAACATACTGTGAGAGTGCAATATAGAAGATATGAAACAAACCAGTCATCCGCGCTTAATTTCCTTTTTTAATTATAATTGAAAAGAAAACGCTTTATTTTTCTTTGAGCAAATTATATATTATTTTGATTTTATGCGTTTCTTTGTCATTTCTTCACGTTACCTGAGAAATTTCAAGTATATTACACGTCATTAAAAATCCCTACTTTCAAACTTTGTTTGGACTATACTACGGAGGATGATTATCTTATCATGAATTGATATTATGATTGCTCTTCTCGTAAGACAGTAGTAATGAAAAGTAAGTTTGATACTACTGCAAAGAGTTGCAAAACTGGAAAACTGTCATTTTTCCTACATGGTAATGAAGGACCTCGTATGCATGTAATACATGATAATTCAATAGCTTCAGTTAATCGGAAATTCTGACTCCTGATAAAACCTTGTTTTCCTTGAAATTCTTATTTAAATTTATGTTCATAATATTGAAGTTTATTTATAAGTTTCAATTTGAATAATTTAAAGCTAACGTTATATTCTTTTCGAAAAAAAGACAAATCGATTACAAAAAATGTTTGAGTGCAATCCTTATCAAATGGACTCCAAAAGTCAAGATCGGAGAGAAGAAATTCGTTAGTAATTTATAAGCACATTTTGAATAACGGTGTTGAAATATGAAGTGTTGAACATTGCTGTTTAACTCTGGAGCAAAAAGTAAGTAGTTAGGTAAACGAAAAGAAAATGAAGAAATAATTAACTATCAAATTATCATGGAACATTGTCAAGCAAATTGGCTTAAAAATGAAAGGTAAAAAATCTGATATCTTCCATAAACATGCACGCGACATACTTTTTTAAATAATATTTTATCTTAAAAAAGGTTTAAAAAGCATATGAACTGAAAAATTGTAATGACACTAATCTGCTCTCAAAAGACCGTTCGATTTGCTGATTAACTTTATTAATATTTTTCCATGTACTAAAAACAAAAATGACCTCCAGTTTTGTCCTTCACGAACAGTATTTAAGTAATCTCATATCGTTCACTAGTAAAAAGGCGAATAACAGTCATTGAACAATGGGCTCTAGACTTACAAACGTTTGTATTAGTTGAGCTTTTAGAAAAGGACTTCGAAGAAATGTTAGAGAATAAACAACGCATATTTTGCTACTTTGGAGAGGTCATGAATAAAGGCGAAGACTAGGTTAATCGTAAAGTAGGTAGATGCAAAGATAGTTTATAGTTTAAATGTAAAGGGGAGTCGTTTCTATTTAGGATTATTGGCGAGTGGGGCAACAAATTCATACTAACAAATGCTACTATTGTTCAATCGATATAAGATGATAAAACGAACCAAAGCAGAAAAACAATGCATTTCCGCCAAGTGTATGATATTTCACCTATTCGTCATAGCAGTGTTCTTTCAATACTAAAAACACCCTCTAGTTTAGAGAATTTTACAACAGATCTAGAAGACTCAGATCTGTTCATTTACCGCAAATTCGGATGTTAGGATTTCAAGGCATAAAATGAGTCAATTTTTTTTCACATGACGAGCTCTGTGATTTTGTAAGAAATTATCTTTCGAAGACAATTATATTTCATTAACGTTGTTGGGATCCAGATCTACAAATACGATAGTGACATTTTCTTGGTACAAATATCATCAGAAAAATCTATCCTTATTTCTCTCTCTCGGTATCTGCAATGATGTCTAGGGACCCTTCAAAACGTCGAACGATCAATGGACTTTCTGTTGATTCTGCGCCAAACATGGAGCTTTGGAATCGTTAATTCAGGTCTCAAATGTTTGTATGTGACAAGGAAGATCCCAACCATAGAAAAAACTCAATGATTGTTCAAGGTTGTAAAATGATTTTGAATACCCAAATTTGTAAACTTTTCTGTCACAAACTTCAAAAAACTTGGAAGTCTTCAGTAAGAAGCATGGGGAGAGATTCTTGCAGGTAAGGAACACACTGAACGATGTTAAGAAGAAAAATGTGATGTGCCTTCAATGTAGGACACCTGTCAGACGTTAATTTCGAAAAATCAGCAAACATAAATTAGAAAGACCATGAAAAAAGAATGTAAGGTCTGTGTGCGAATATAATACATTATCATTAAGAAAAACTATTTCAGATCCAAAATACAGTCAAATGTATTCTTTTGATAAACGGCATATAATACATTTATTTCCCATATACAAGTTCATATGTCAACTATTTCGCAATAGCAAAACACTTCATCTTGAAAAAGGTAATAAATGCATTTTTTGATCCAGGACACCAGAAATCATAAATATCATTTGAAATATCAGATGACATTTAGTCCATTTTCGTAGGTCTATGTGGTCAATCACTTTGTGCATGACCAGGCAGAAACATTTCCTATAATATTTAAGAAAAGGGGTACTATTTTATATTTTCCATTTTATAATTTCTATATCGCTCCTAAGTTTTAATTTAATTGTCTTTTATTTATTCGCTCTAAAAGTAAATCAGGGAATGAGCGACAACTAGAATTTCCATTGTTTTATTATTTTTTACAAAATGTCATTTTGTATAATTAAACAATCACAGATCTTCACTTTATGAACTACCCATTTTGAATCAAATCTAGCAGATTGAAAAAAATTCAGAATCGTTCCTCATTCCTCAATTGACTTCAAACGAGGAGTTAAACAGATTCCCATAATTTTTTTTCGCTCGCTATATTTGGACACTCAAGAAGAGTGTGGGAGATGGTTTCTTGTGTTCTACACAAAGGAAATGGTTATGGTTAGAATTTTGTTTAAGGTGATTTAATCTGTGAAAAAAGTAATACACGGGGTTATAAATACAAGAATGTCTGCCCAAGAATTATTCAAGCAGAAATTTATAAACAATTCAAACATGTTTATATTTTTTTATAAAAGGTAGTTTAATCTTTCAAATATTGGAATCCTCATCGGTTGAAATTTAGATTCCACTGTATCATACATTCGCAATACATTTTTCTTTTATATAAATCGTTTAATACACTCGTCAGAAGTTTGATCGAGACATGGCATTTCATTTCAGTTCAGTTCAATTTTTCTGAAGATAGATAGAAGTGGAATCCTATTAGTACCTAGTTATGGATCATCACAGGTCTACACAATTTATCAAGGATAACGGGTAAAAATATCTCAACCCAATAAAAAGGCTTGACGGAATTTAAATTGAGTTATTCATTAAATTTCGCTCAAATCATTATTTAACAATGGAGGAAAAAGAATAATTCATTTCAAATTGGCTACGAAACAAATCATATTTTATGAACTGTCTGTTATTAATATCCTGTCCATATTAATGAACATTGATTCAAATCCAATCTATAAAAATTGATATCAAAAACTGTGGAGTAGTTAAATACATGTTTTTTTTGAAAATTTATTTTTCGCTACAAGAAATTGTTTTCTCTACTACCTGCAGATTATAAAATAAACCCTGACGATTTTTCAACAAGTGGCCTTGTGCAAACCTTACAAGGCCGTCTCACCATGGCCATTAGCAACGAGTAAGATACTTCCCAAATTAATGAGTAAAATTATATTTCACTGACACAAAGAAAAACAATCCTTCAGAATAATCGCAAATTTAAGAAAATAATTTAATATAACGTTCAAAAGGAACAACCCAATTTTGTATTTCCGACTGTCCTATGTACAGGAATAGAGTATCTCATTGCCGTTGTAAAATTTAAAAAATCTTCATAAACTATTTACGTATCAAATTCCTACACAACTCCAGAAACTGCAGTTTCCTTTGTTCTCATCGGCTCATTCGCTATTTAAAGATAGAGAGTGCCTATTCCCTAGTTTTCAGGACTACCAGATTGTGGTGCCCACAGGACATCACTACTCAAGATTAATACTATAAATACAGCTATTCATCTCTTCCCAACCTTAGAATTGCAAAAGTTTTCTATTGTGTTTTTCGAATCATGGAACATTTTAGTACTAGGTTCAAATTGAAGTTGTCAATAGTTTTCATGCAAATGTATTGACAATATTTAGTTGTTTTTTTTCTTCTACGGCCTTCAAAGTGGTTTGTAAATTCCTTTAATCGTTGGACGGAGAACTACACGAGTATTCAAGGCCGAACCTGGATTGATCTCCAAACAAATATTACGAAATTCATTGTCCATTTCAAAATTGAAAATTTAGTGACCTATATAAATCTGAACCATCACATTCACAATTTATCAACTGCATTAGAATAAAATATTATATTTTCCAATACCCTTTGAAAGGTGAACACGTGGGAGTAAAAGTAGGCTTGTTTGGCAACAGGGCACATGAATCTCAAAATGAAAGTGCGTGGGTTGTGCATTTCCTAAACACATAGTTGTCCCAGGCTATCGAACCGTAACAACATGGAGTCAAACCACCTAAACTCGCAACAGCTGACGATCAAGGGGCGTGCCTATGTCCACAGGGTGTGGTTATCGAGAGCAGAAAGTCACGTCGAACGCGAAAACGAACTTTTCGCTGCGCTCGCACGACATCCTCACGACAAAACCTCGAATGACACGAGCGAGGCGCGCACAACCACAAACTCAAGGATCGAATGGCTTCCCTCTTACCTGGTGTACAAGCGATCGCAGTTTGGGAGTCGCTCGCTGGCGGTGTCGAGACGTATCCAAATGGGGGAAAAGTCGCACTGAAACTCACACGCACACTTTCACTGCTCGCTTTTACGAACGATCCGAAAGCACGGAAGTCCGGCGCGCGGCGGCGACTACGCGTGGTCCAATATGGGTCAGGCGGAGCGGATCCGCACCGCACCACGCCACGCCACGCTGAGACCTCGACGCACTCCCGGACGCAGCAGTCTGCAGGTCGCTGGCGCGTGCACTTCGTCCGCTCCACAAACCGGCGGCCGAGATACCCGCGGCACGACAGAAAGACGTGGTACTCTTCGCTTACGAGAAACTCTTACGACTCTTCTGTACAGGGCACAGATACGACTACAGTGTTTACTGTTACAAAATTAAATCTCGATTTTTTCCACTACTTTCTGGATATATTAATAAGTGTCACATAGCACACCCGTACATCCTTGAAGTTGTAGATAAACACAGTCCATTTGCGCAAGCTTTTCTAAAGAAATGCATACTATGCAAATATTAAATAGTTATTCCAGGATATAAGCAGTCTGCCGTTGAACTGGGCCACGCAATTTGCATAAGAAATGATGTACTCATGTTTAACTTAGCTTGCGTTGTGTGCAAAACTATGTCGTGTTTTAACTGGAACAATGCGGCACACATCCACAAAACGTGTTTCGTTGGTACGCAGATTATTCATAATAAGCAAGCAACGTAAGCTGTTCGCTAGAGTATATTCTTGCAAAAACTTCCCGCTGTCAAACGAATCACAATAATCCAAGCACATGCAGGTAAAAATACGCACGGCGTTTACTGTAGTATCACTCTTCCAAACCAGGCATCGCAGCACGTAAACCGCACACTTATACAATATCAGTCACCAATTGATGTGTTATTTAACACCTCACTTTACGAAAAACCGCGTACAATTCACGAGAAATCTGCACAATGCCATTACAAGATGGTGGGCGAGTTGCAATGCGAACCCAGTGCTCAGTGGTGTAACTACACTGACGTATACCAAAATTTATTAGAAATAACACTATTATTTTCACCTCACTTTTAAAAAATACTCTGGAATACTACTTAACGTGGCACATATTTCGAGAGATCAAAAATATAATTTATTAAACGTGCTTTAAGGAAATGGCACATCTGCAATCGAGTTCCTCTTGGTGCAGACAACGATGCATCCATAGGAATTGGTAAACGCGAAACAACTGACGATCAGCCAAACACAGATGACAGTCCAACCACACGCAGATGACCGTGCATTCCCGTTTCCGTCACGCGATATCGAAAACGCACACGAACAACTCGCACAAGACAGTTTTCAACGTCTCATACAACTCCTCGCATGTGTCTTTCCCATCTTATTTTTGTCTCGCACTGCCACTGGGCAATATTCTGTATAAATACATCCGCACCATCCCTGCAGACCGCGACACTAGAGAGTACGGACGGCTGCCAGACTGCCCGATGGGGCGCTCACGTTTGTAACCCTCCTGCCATCTTGCGGAGATCCTCGGAAGCAGCGCCCTGGAAAACATGGCTGCCGGTGGTTCAATAATAATTCTAGGCGTGGAAGAGCCTCGACCCCAAACATTTTGGTTCTTTCAAACTTTTAATTAGTGAATAATAAGCATGAAATTGACCAATATTAGTTTTGACATTTTAATTTACGCCATTGAACATGTTTTTGGAGATAAAATAAAAGAACTTTGAAGAATCGTCTGTGCCGAGCGCGCCTGCGCAGTGAGGGCGAGTTGGAGAAGGTTTGCGTCGGAGGCTTTCAAAACCCAACCTCCCCCCGCATCCCTACCATCCTTTAGGTCCCTCTTCGCTCCTGCAGAAGTGGCTGCTTGCATTTTGCAGCGAGTTAGCGAAGAGAGAGGGGTTGGACGATGGAGAAGGGGTAACATGACGGTGAGAAAGAGGGAAGGGGGGGGAGAAAAATCAATATTACTCTCTTTCATGACCCTCTCGGTCTCATGTGATCACGTTTCGTCTCAGCTGCGACAATGCACAATTGCAAGTAAGCGCAGTCAAAGCAATAACCCTTCTACTTGGGACGATTAGTGACAAAATGGTGTCCGCATAAATCCTCATGAACTTGCAGCAAAATATTGGTTTAATACCTGGAAAACTTGTGACGCGATTTTTCATTACTGAATAGTGCTAATAGATCGCAAAATTACGTTAAGTGATTTTAAGTGTTACTTACCGTTTGTTCCTAATATATTCATAAGTTTTACGATTTTGTTTGACAACTGCTGTCATTAACTTGTAAACATTTTTTTAAAATACTAATCATGTGGTGAATTTAGTGCACATTTTTCTCTCTGATGGGCGAAAACTGATTATTTCAATAGTTCTACCAGGTCATTTTGTAAGTTTTAAAAAATTTGTATGGTTAATGGGAAAATGTTTATCTAAGACTTTCACGATATGACCCTGCGAAAACTCGCAACATTCGAACAATAAACACGCGCAGCCCTCAAAGCAGCAAGGTGACAGGCGTGGCTCCGTGGTTGCGGCCTCCTCTGAACCACCGCAGCGCAACAGCACAAGCGGCTGCGTGCCGCGGCCGAAGCGTGGGGCCGACTGACGGCGACTGAACGCGGGTGGCGGCGGCGGCGGCGGCGGCGGCGGCGGCAGCGGAAGCGGGGGCGGAGGCGAGGGCGAGGGCGAGGGCGGTGGGGGCGNNNTGGGGGCGGGGGCGGGGGCGCCGGAAGACGTGAGGGCGGTAAAGGCGCCCGCATCGACGAAGGCGGCGCAAACTGATTCGAAATGGGTCAAAATACGCGCAACAAAAACAAAACATATCCCGAGGTGTATCCCACTACCTCAACTGTGTAACACTGTGTGCCCGAAGAGTAAAGTAATTAATGTTTTAAGCGATGAAGCATTCCATTCTACGTGGGAAAGGGTAGAAATATTGTTTTGGGAAAACTGAAATAATGATAAAAATTATATTTTTTAAATATAGAATAAATATTACATTTATTTGATAATAAAAAATAAGCCTGCCAAATAAGACTGAAACTGATCAACATTAAACAATATCACAAATGAATGTCCTTCGTTCTTTGCGAAGGGAGGAAACGTTATAAGTGACGTTCCATCAAATCTCGCCATGAGAATGAATGTTAAAATAATCATCCATTAATAAAAATAATAAAAATGTAGGAGTGGATTCATTATATGCAAGTCAATTAGCATCCAGCTCTCAATGGGATGTTGCATAATCTATAGGAGAGATTTCCAACCATTTACTAGCATCGACCCCTTATAAAAAGTGTTTTCTCCATCGACCGTCTTACATTTTCTACATAATTTACAGTATACCTCATAGCACAAAGCATTGCACAAAACGACATACCTATAACAATTTCGCATTCAAATGTTGTCTTAAATATCTCGATTTCCAATAATCGGAGACGTTTCTGCTTATGAGCAGCTTAGTTTCTAGTGGGGTATCCTCCTCTTCGCGTTTGGACCGGAGTCTCTGGCTTTCAGAAGACATCTCCGGGCCCCGAATTAATATGGAAAACCTCACGATCAGTCCTGTGAATACGAACAACCCAGCGAGTATTTCAAGGTTGTTAGCCAGCCATCAAGAACTGAATTATTAAAAAAAGTTATAACAAATAAAAAATACCCTTGGAAGAAGATGTTACAAAACAGATCTTAAAATACTAGGCTAATCAAATAAAAAAATATTTTTTTCATTTGATTTGATTTTATTATAATGTCAAGTCAGACTAGAAGGCATTCATCGTTGCTAAGTAACAACTTATTAATGTAATGTAAAAAAATAATTTCAAAAATCTATTATTTCACAGAAAAATTAATTAATAGTACAATTTAAAAATAATCATTCAATATGACTCAACTTTTGTGATTCCCACCCATGTACACGTTATTATACACAATGCAATTTTGAATATCCCAGTGTGGTATCATATGGCGGCATGTCGTTGGTATAAATTGTAATTCAAGGTGTTTTCCGAATATTGACTTGTGTACATTGGTATTATGTAATTTGTCAGTTTAAATCTGACCATCGTTTAAAATATTATATTTATTTGTTTTGACATTTTAACTCGAGCCTGAAGATAGAAATAATCATTTCCGAAATGTTTGCTATTATGTATTACATATTTTAGTATATTGCAATCATGTTGTATTTTTATGTAAAACAGTTATTCAGAACAATTTTCTTTTATAACATAAGAAACCAAATACAATCAGATAAAGTTGTTAAATATGCAGGCAGAAATGCAAATAATAATTTTAAATACCCTTAATGAGAGTTTGGCAACATTATTGTTACTATGATTATTATTGTACCATTATTATAATTATAATTATAATTACTATTATTATTGTATAATTTGCGTGTTAGTTATATTTTATTTAGTTATATTATCTTATTTATGAAATAAGCTGTCAGGATATACCAATTGCAGTTTAAATAAATTTTATCGCATCTTTTTTTTATTTCGACCCATTGTGTGCGCCGGCGAAGGGCGGCGGGGGCGGCAGAGGGCGCGCGAGGCAGGCAAGTGAGCGCGACGGCTGGGCGTCATTCATAAATTAATGACGTCACTAGAGGGGAAGCAAGACAGCGCAAACGTCACGGGTCGTGAGGGATGGGACAAGAATATGGAGGATTTACAGGCCGAGCGCGCGCTGGCTGCAACCCGCGTTGGGCGGTGCAGCTGCTGGAACCGCGGCCCCCCTCGCGTTCCGCAAGGACAGAGCCAGAGGTCGAATGCCTAATTGTCAGATGCTCTGCGGAATACTTACGCAGATTGCTTGCTAGTTATTTATTATCTCACCCGCTGTCCGGGTATTTTCGGGGTGTTTTTGTGTAATAGAAGTGGGATCTAATAATATGAGGTCAGTGTCCTTGCTAAATCTAAAATTGTGAATAACTAAGAGCGTTATGTTTTTGCAAAATTAGTTCTGCAATTGTGTTCCTCAAAATTGAGTCAGCATAATATTCTGAGTTTTTCTCGCATTTTTCCACAGCATTCGCAATGGAAAATAGTTGTAAGTTTGTAATATAGTTTATTACTTGGACCCCTGTACACATTACACCCTTCCCAAATCATTTTTAAGTGAAACTAGCCTCATAGTGGAACCCAACTGCGAGCAGCCAGACTGAATTGGGCGTTACAATTCCATCATGCATAGGTAAATATTCTATTATTGCCGCACGTTTATTAACAAACAGAAAGGTATATTGTTAAATTTGTACGATTAAATTGTACATAATAGTAAATTTAATTTCACATATATTTCAATATTTTGCACGTTTCTGCCACCCATGCTATGAAGCATAGATACCCTGAATACGTACACCCCCAACAATGTAATAGAAGGTCCAAAAAGGTATCATCTTGTATATTATAATTTAGAGAACCTGACTTGGGTGGGATTCAAAAAACGGGATTTAAGTGCCTCGGATGCACCGTTTTCGAGTTATACGAGTCATGTATGTTGCAGCGTAATATTGCAACGTTGCAGCAAAACATTGCTTGTTACACGGTCACTGGTTGAATTCTCATAAGTATAATTAGCAAAATTCTACAATTGTCGCCTTAAATATTTTTTGTAACCCTGGTAATTCCCTATTTGGCTGCTGCTCCTTTACATGAATTTTACGTATAGTTCGAGATTTTGTATGTATCTAGTAACTATTACCATGGAGTACATACGTACGAGCAAAACCTCCAGAAAATGTAATGGAGGGTACAAAAGTATATTAATTTGTGTAATACAATCTAAGAAACTCCGTCTAATTTGTGACCATGTCGTCTTATAAATGGTTCAAAACGTCCCTTGGACTATTATGTAGAAGGGCTTTCTTATATTTATTGCAAGGTGTCGGAGAGCAACATTTCAACAAAGTGGAAGAATCAAAAGCTTTAAAAACACCGATGTTTTCGAATATGGTTATCAAGAAACATGAAATTGAAGTAACTGAAGTATTATTCGCAGATCAAGTTGAATAAAAAAGCAAAAAATAAAATAATTGTATTGGAAATATGCTACATTCCTAATCCTCTCCCAGAAGCTTTCTATGACTAGTAACTTCATTTTGGGTATATCGTATACTTCAACTTATCAAAATATATCTAAACACTCCACAAAGGCAATTTTACTGAGAGTTAATATCCGAAAATAACTGAAGGCAAGAACAGCATGCTATGCGATTGATTCAAATAGTTTAAGAACAATACTGAAGAAATAGGCCATTATCTTTTGAGAATTTACTTATTTCATGCTTTTCAATTTTCCGTCAGAGATTTTCCAATTACGTTTGAGTTGTTACATTTAATGGCATTTCGGTCCATTGTAGTAAAACGACTTTTGATTCAGTTCTGGGCGCTTTGGCAGAAGAGAGATTGGAATGTTAACATTTTGAGTCGACATCTCATGTGAACTCATTTGTTGTTCGTTTACAGTGTCCGAACCTCTTTTTAGAAAATCATTTAATGTGGTTTTGTGCGCCAGCATTTTTGTCGCTGGAGCTTTAATTGTCCATAAATTATTAAGCCTGAATTGATGGAAAAAGAAAAACGACCATATTCCCACTCTCTTTTGTATGCAGACCATACTTGCCTTAGGAAATTTTAGAAACCCCGGCATCGCTATAGATCGACTGAAAAGAGATATAATAATTATTATAATAATTAATATTATAATAGTAATAATAATAATAACGATAATGAGATATCGTTATAGTCACAGAAATAACAATGGAAGCAAATAATTTCGATATTGTAGTCAACGAAACCGCCCTCACAGCAGTAATGATTGGGATCTCATTGGATAATAATTTTCGGTCAACAATTGCAGAAAAAAGAAAATCACTTGCCAGTAAACTGAAATATTTTATCATTTTCAAGAAGTCTAAAATGTGCCCATTTTTATTGCATCTAACGGTCTTGTTGTTGTAGGTTGGAGGCGTGTGAAGAAGAAGAAGAAGAAGAAGAAGAAGAAGAAGAAGAAGAAGAAGAAGAAGAAGATATATGGTTTTTCGAAGCCCGTGCTGTTGGCTTCTACGAATATCGTTCGTAGTATTTTCCCATGTCACTGAAGCGGGGCTTCAATGAACTGGGGAGAAAAGAGCATACAAACCTTTTCATTATGTGCTACAGTTCTCTCCCGAAGTTCTTCGTCTCCAAGTCCTTAAAACTTCCGATGGGCGTGGGGAGTAGAAATTGTAATAATAATGATAATGGTGATGATAATAATAATAATAATAATAATAATAATAATAATAATAATAATAATAATAATAATAATAAAATAATTCTTATAAACATATATAGTACTTTACGTGATGCATCACCAGCAACGGCGAGTCTCCTTGCAAACACTGATTTACTAACTCATCTACATTAAAATAAGAAACATATGTATTTGAATTCAGGGAGTAATTATTTTATGGTGGTAAAAAGAAAATGCAAATGACACCAAATGACAGAGGGTAAACTACAAAATACAATTCAACAAGAAACATTTGAACATAGCAACAGCTCATATTGCCAGGAAGTTGACAGTAAAACTAAGTAAAAATATCCGAAAAAACGGAATGTGCGTTCAACAGTAAGATAAGAAGGCAGCTTCGGCACATCGTGTGATCGGTCATTAATAAGTATTACATTCTGAATATATTATTTATTACCTATATTTTATATAGAATAATGTCCTATATCAAATTCAAAATTTTATATATTTCAATAAATGTTAATCATTGCGAATAAACATTTATGTTTTTAATTTCAAACTGCTGAAATGAGAGTTTTTGGACTTCTACAAAGAAAAAACTTGTGTAACTTGGAAGAATCTTGACGACTTTCCGCATTACACAGCTGCATGCGGGAGGTCTACCTGCAGGGGTCGCTCCTCAAATGCAGCAAGCAACAGAGAGCGAATGTAGTCGATTTTTCTTCGATCGGGGACCTCACCCCATCTCAAATTCTCTGCTCCAACAAGTTCCGTATACATTATATATTGTCCCTATACAGTATTTGAGTAACTCCTCGAGTATGCGGATGTGCCTCGGCCTCGTGATGAGAAACTGATAATTTGGTTTCGGATCCGGCCATAAGATTCTAAGAATTTCCCAAAAACGTGTTGGCTCGTGTTTTGGCGCTGCGATCTTGGTATGCCGGGAATTCAACCAACACCACCTAAATTTATCTATGTAGGTGGTGTTGATTAAACTCCAGTACCTAGGCATTTTTCGAGGAGAAAGACGAAGAGAGAGAGGAAGAGAAATACAAAGAGAAAGGCGAGGAGCGAGGATAGAAGAACACAAAAACGAAGAATTTCCTAATTTCCTGTCACGGAAAATGAACTAAATAAGTGGTGGGAGCCTATTAAATTTGCCCGGATCAGACGGCCGTGGGTGCACGTCTGATAGGACAGTATAGCGGGGTTATCGAGCCGGTCGCTGCGTCTGGACTTCGGGGATCAGCGTTATATCTTCAACAAATATCGAGAAGACGATAATTTTTATATGAGAAAACAGGATTAGCCAAGTGACCCGGAGATGCTACAGATAAATGCGTGTTCTTCCACAACGTCGCGTGCTTTCAAATTGCTTTGAAATATATGTGCAAAGGCAAATTGAAAGAAAAACATTACAAAATAACTCTTGACGAAGTCAATTTTATGAAACAATTACATTACCCAAATTCAAGAAAGCCAAAGGTAGAAATCGTGCTCAATATCACAAACTTATTGCAAGATTTAAGTGGTCAGTTCGCAAAGCCGACAAAACATCTGAAATGAATAAAGAGAACTCTGAACTGAAGAAAGATAAAAAATAAAAGTCAAACAACAGAAGTAAGTTTAAAGTGTCGGCGACGACAAATTCATCTAGATTGGTATATAAAAGGGGTATCCAACTTGCAAGGACGCAGGGGCTATAACTAGCACTCGCCATATCAGCTCGTACTATGCATACCTCAGTGAAACATTTCGATGACTTTAAATTTCTGAATTTACTAAAAAAACCTGAATACCGATATAGACGGTACAGTCTGGACTGCACGTTTTCTGTATGTGCAGTGTACGGTTACACAGCGTTTTCTGCATGTTCTGTGATAAACTACTCCTTCTCTATTCCTGCCTTTCTATTTTTTCTCTATTTTCCCCAACGTTGGTATGGCGCGACGTATCTGATTGAACTCTAGGCCTGCGAATTTGAAACGTGTATGTTGATATGTTGGTTTCTGAAGCAATATTACATGAAGCCTCAACATTGTATTTTTTTTTCAAAGTGGCTCCATTTTTTAGATATATTCTCGCAAATATTGTTTTTAAGTTTTTAAATATCAAATCTTTAAAAAGGTCATGTACATTTTTTTAGATGAGAATTTTTGCTTCTTCTTTGCTTCAACTAGAGCCAATTTATACTTTTTTCTCAAAATTGGTTGCATTATTTTTTCCTTCTCGAATAGAGCAAAAAGGTCGCCGTAGGGCCAAGGGCTCATTTTCTTTAAACTCTCAAAATTTTCGAAAATTCCAAAAGTTACAAATAATGAAAGAGAGAATGTGCTGTTAAAACCACTACTTTCAATAAATTATTCAGTTATAATTGAGAATCATTTTAAAAACTGCCAGTCCACGGTGCTACTGTCTACCTGATTGATTGTTGGGCACGACACCCTTATCAGTCTGCATTCTGACTTCACATTTGGCAACTTCGGAGTGGCACGCTATGGCGGTCAGCTGACACTCCGCACGTAGGGCTTCTTCAGGCGGCTTCGTAACGACGGCGGCGGAGGCGACGGCGGCGGCGGCATGGTGGTGCAGCGGCCGCCACGAAACGCCGCCGCCGTCTCCGCCATCTCCGCTGCCGCCGCCATCGTCGACACCGCCGCCGCCGCCGGCGCTAATGAAGAACGAAGCGGGGGGGGTGGAGGTGGATCATATCGATCGCGCGCTAAGAGCTGCTCGACATGCGGCAGCGGCGCCGCCACTACATTCTGATCGCCGCGCGGACGTCCGGGAAATTCAGCGCGCGCGGGACCATGATTGAATTAACGCGCCGCGCGCCTTCCTGCCCGCCCTCCCCTCGCCGACCTCGCCACCGGCGCCACCTTCCTTACTCGCCGCCCTCCTCACATCACCGTCCTCGCTGGCTTCCTTCCTGCCCACCCTCCTCGCCCTCTCGCTGGTCGCCGCCTGCGCAGCTCTCGCCGCCCTCCTCGCCCTCGCCGCTCGCCCTCCCCTCGCTGCCTGCGCCGCCCGCGCCGCCTTCCTTCCTCGCCCATCCTCGCTCGCCGCCCTCCTCGCTTTCGCCCGCATCCTCGCCCTCGCCGCCGCGCTCCCCTGCCGCCTGCGCAGCCCGTCCTGACGTCCTGCCCTGGCGGCTGCGCAGCCTGGGCCGCGACGCCGCCCTAATGCCTCATACTATTCACATGGTAAGACATCATCCTACTTCGTTCAAGGTATTGTCAAATTTTGGTGGAAGATCTGCTCACGATTTAATCGCTAGTTCAATCACTTGTTACTTGTAAAGTTAATCGCTTGTTTACACACGATCAGACGTTTTCTGTAAAATATTTTTTCTGTATCAAGGACTTTAAAAAAATTGAATTCTGGAAACATAACGTGTTAGAGGTAATTATATACAGGAATAATAATTACTTTTTCGTTATTAGGAACGTTCAATACTTTTTGTGTCGAAAAATTGCTGTTTTTTGCCGCAGCAATACAAAACATTCTCTCTACAACGTAAGTAGTATATGAGAAAGTAAACAATATTGGCGATCGTAATTGTTAGCCAAAAACTTGGCAAGAAAGAATAATTGCACAGTTGTTGGTGCTGCATTATAGCACCTCCATATTTGTTACTGATGTTGCGAAAAACAAAGAATATCTTTCACAAAATGAATGTGATGCTACAGAATAGTTCAGACGTTTCTCGCTCACTTTTTTTATTATCTTGACTGGCTTTTTTGGTTTGATCCCCCCTCTTCCCAGCTGTTATTTATTGACGCTAGGACCTCTCGCAATATCTATCGTTCCTGTGGGGATGTTCCCAGTGCTGCATCCCCAAAGCACCTTCGCGCTGCCCGAACATTGCACGGGGCCAAATAGAACCTTGACCTGTACGTATTCACCCACGGAATGCCTTGTCCCGATCCCGGTTCTTTGAAACATACTCTGCGTATAGAAATGCAGTTTCTCAATTACACACTCATATAGAACTTCCAGTTGCCTTTCTCGCCAAGAGACTATGGCAGCATTAAGGTAGTGATGCAATTTATGAGGTTTGGAATTCCCCAATACCACGAACACAAATTGAAACCTTCATTCTTTACGCGAGTATCGAATACCCAGGGTTAGCTCCCCGTGCTAGCGCTCACTCAACACAATCGCTGCTTCCGGAGACCGACTCACTCGATGGCATTCGTAAAGAAATAACGGTCATCGAAACTCAACGACATCAAAATTGAAGGAAAATCGGACCTATGCCATTTTCATAAGCATACTTTGTTCTATCCTGGGAAAATTAATCAAAAGATGTTGAAATTTGAAAAAAATTATTTTTTTAACCTATTGAAAATGTTGAGGCTTTCTGTAAAGTACTTCCAAAAAATAAAATATCCATCTCAAATTCGCAGCCCTTCGAACACGTTCAGTTCAATCGGGAATATCAGTTTTGGATGCGATTGTTTTAAGCGCTAGTGTTGCACACGGACGGAGACAGATGTTTTGCCGTAAGGCTCCAAAACTTGGGATTGTAACTACAATGAGAAGTAACTTACTATATAAAAAGGTCAGAAATATCCTCTTTTTTGGTTCCGGAGCCCCACAAAACGAGTTTTTCTGTTGAAATATCGACACATTGCTTACATCACCAATATACTTTCACTTTACTACGTAAATACATAAGTTGGACAAAAAGTAATGAGAATATTGCTGCAATTTAAAGCCGATGTATCATCGTGCTGCCATCTGTCGTAACAAAAGGAAGAACTGTTAGACGAGTGTGTGCAGCGAGAAGGAACAGTACACTGTCAGTCTACTGCAGTGTGTAAATCGTTCACAGCAGTAAAGCAAGCGCCCAAACGACTTGTTTACAAAGGTAGTGCAACGTTCGTGGCTCAGAATCGAAGTGCCACGAGGTCAGAGTAAGCCCCAATGTTTGCAGGGACCGCGTGAAAAATGTGGGGACGCAGAGTTGCCATATCCCACAGTCGCACGATGGGTTAAATCGTTCAGATTAGGCAGAGACGGTGTGAAGGATAACCCCGTGCAACACGACCCCACGTGGAGAATGTTTGCGCTCCTGGCAATGGGAGATTTTGGAATAACTACCTTCCTCACCTGATAAGTCTCCGTGATTATGATATCTTCGGCAAAATGAAAGAACCACTGTGAAGAACCCGGTACAATATCAGAGAAGAAATTATTCATGCTTCAGGGCGGTCAGTATGAAACGTCAAGAAAAATAGACGCGCAGATGGCGTTCGACGCCTCCCTAACCTGGGGCAAAAGGTCATTAACTACGGAGGAGATTATATTGAAAGGTGTGTAAATGTAAATACATCTGTCAATAACGTTATTTCAGAAAAAAAAGTTCTCATTACTTTTCATCCAACCCTTGTACGTTGTAGGAACCGTTCCGTTGACCTCGTGCGGGTGGCCGGCAGCAGCTCAGCGGGGCAGTAACCTCGCCTCGGCGCTCGAGCTGTCCGTCCGTCTGGAGAGAGCGCGGCGCGGCACAGCGCGGCGCGGTGGCCAGGGCTGGTCCGATGCATAAGTAAGGGTGCACACCAGAACGCGCTCGCCTGCTCGCTCGCCCGCCCGCCCGCCGGCAGCGCTCGCTTCGCTATTCTCCTCCGAGAGCGCTCGCGCGGGCGCCGCCTTCTGAAATATTCGCGCCGCCCCCGCCCCCGCCGGCAGGAAATTCATATCTTCCTCTCGCCACGCGCATCCTGCTATTTATCCTGCGCAGGTATTCGCCGAAGGCGGAGCTGCCGGGCCACAACGCGGCTTCAGACGCAGCGAACGCTGAGAACGGAGCGGAAGGGCGCCGCCCCCGCACGCCCCCACAGCGCAGGCCGGCGGCAGAAGGTAAAGGAGCGCGTCCTGCTTTGGGGGAGAGGGAGACAGTGAGAGCGGTTTGAGGAAACGCCGACGGAACGCACGCGGGGGTGAGAAAACGGAGGGTAAAAGAGTTCGGCTGTTGGAGGAACCAAAGAATTGTGAACAGATGAATTCACTACTGGTGCTACAGAATGGCACAGACTTGTACTATAGAACGGCATAGACGTATTAGTTGTCTATTTCATTTGGTCTCGGCTAGCTATTCGGACTTGTCACATACTCTTATCAAGTGCTATCTATCGTCGGCCTAGTACATTTTTTGGAATTTTCTTACATTTTCGGTTTCCTGACAGAAAAACTGAAATATTATTTTATGAATATCAAAGAACAGTAAATTCTTGTCCTAAACAATAATTTTCTTTGTAAAATTTGGTGCCATTGTTTAGAAAACAGCGCTTAACTGTTTCTGTTAATTCGAAATTTGAAGCTCTTTTTCAGACAATTTTTTCACATGCACCAATTTTCATACCGTCCTTTGATACATTTTTAAAAGAAAGTTGGACCAGATTTTAGTAAAATAGTTTAAAAATTTGAAATAAAAAATAACCAGCAGCGATTTGGCACGTTTTCGTAATACGAAATACTCGCACATGGTAGAAGTAATGCGGAATATAGTTTTATCGATAGTTGTTCAATTTCTCTGAAATTTGTAAGATAAAAACGAAAAAGAGTACATTCTTTAAAAAACTTGTTATGGATATTTGTATTTTTATCAATAAATAAGAAAATATGCCACATTCAGGCACTTGAACACAAAACATGTATTTATTAGTGAAATAGGCATTTATAGGCACTATATAATTCGCATATGATACTCCTAATGAATCAAAATGATTCGGTAACCTAAAATATTGCTTTCTGGATTGAAAGAAAATATAGGCAAATAGGCAAAAATCCGCAGCTTAGAAGTCACAAACAACTTTTTCGTATTCACGTAGTGAAAAAGCAAATATAGTGCTCAGCCAGGGAGGTACTTGTAATTGATGCACACCACCCTGCAGTGACCTCGTGCGAACCCCGACTTGCATTTGAGCAGAGGTCGGGCAAAGAAAAAGCGCTTACAACTCGACGGCAGTTGGAGGCACAACCTACGGGGAAGTGTTTAGCGCAGGGTCACTAATGGTCGCCCCCTTGCGACCCTGTGCGGGGCATTAGGAACGCACGACGGTGGCTGGGAAGCGTCAGGCGGCTGCAGTAAGAAGCACGGGGTGTTTCTCACTCGGAAGACCTGAGTCCAGTCTCGGCGCAGAAACAAATGCTGCTGGTACAAAACACGTTTGCAGGTTTATGTAGTAGTATAATACTGCGGAGCAGTCACAAATAATGCGAGAAAGAAGACGCTGTTCTATCACCACTTGTTAATAACATATACATCATAATACTATATAACTATATATGAACCTAAAATTAAAAATGTATACCAATTAAATCTATACCAAGGAACAGGTGGACCGAGGAACCAGGGAATGAGCACATACGATGGGCCCATTGGCCGGTTGGCCGGTTGGCCGGTTGGTTGGTTTTGGCCGGTTGGCCCATACGATAGGAAGCAGCCTGTTAGCCTCTACAGCCCAATTCTCCCTTCTAGGCGGCAGGGAGCGGGAGGCCGAAATGATTTTGGGCGCGTCAACTGCTGAGGTTGTTAGTCCCAAAAGTGTAGCGTATGTTTGTTTGTTTTTCTTCGGGAGTTGGCAGCGATCTTCCTCCGCTGGATGGTGAGATCCGGAACCGTCCCACAGACGGCTAGCGAGGTTTTCCCAACCAGACATCTCCCTCCAGGGGGGACACCACCCAGGCGAGACAAACTCTAAACACCTGATCGGATTCACGGCTTGTGTGGTAGTGAAGTATATGTTCGTAAGGGGTGAAGGCGGGACAAGAAAGAGGGAGGAGAGATTGCGTGCGGTCCGTGGCCCGTTTGTTAAGGTACTGCTCCTGCATTCGCCAGGTGTTGATCGGAGAAATCACGGAAAACTACCGATCAGAGCAGCCGTCCGCCAGCATTCTCTTTCAGACAGCGACTGAATTCGATCTAGCTGACAAGCAAGTGTCGAAAATCCTATTAGCGTGGGGAGTGAAATCCTAGTACCTTCCGGTCCGAGGCACCGCAGTGACATCAGTAGGTGCCAAGCGTGTGGCGGGGAGGGGTGCCTTAGGTGGGGGAGGTAGGACAGGTGCTGGAGCACGCTGCCAGGCAGTGGGGCGTGGCCGGGCAGCCAGTTGCGTGGGAGGAGATGAGCAAGGTGCGGGGGCCATGGCGAGGAGCAGGACGCCGGGGCGGGGATGCGAAGCGAAATGGCGGGGAGGGCCTCCGTCAAGCTGACACTCCCACTTCTCAGAAATTCAAAATGAAATAACCACTAATTTTGCACCAAAGTAATATATTTTGTATTCAATTATAAACAATTAAAATACGGGTGCCAATAAGACACTTGTCGCGAAAATTTACATTTTTAACCCCATTTTGAGTCAAATCTCGACGTTTAAATTGATACTACGATTTGGTACCAAAGTTATTGACAATTACAATTGAAAATTACGAAAATATACAGAATTACGATTTTTAGTACGGTGTAATTTATAAGTGGTAAGATGCTCGTTATTGATATTTTATGTAAAGTAATTAACCTTACGTGTGAAAAACGAACACAAAACTACAATAAGGTTGTAACTTTTCGTTCTTTAAAAAAAAAACTTTCTGAAAAACGAAATTTCTTCATTCGCTTTCGATAGTTTTCGTTGCAAATATTGCAACAATAAAAACATGTTAGGGGGATAACTGTCGCTTTGATTTTGAGGCTAGAGTTAACTGAATTCAATGCAGATTAGTTTAAAAATATACAACAATCTAGCCGTAGCACCCCGCCTTTTGAATGTTTTTTAATTGTTTGTAATCGAGTACTTTATTTTATTTTTATATTTCATGTTTAACTTATACTAAATTAGTACAAAATTAGAGGCTAGTTGATTTTGAATTTCTGAAAATTGGGACAGCCCAGCATTGAGTCGGAGTCGCAGCGACGGTTAACGCGGCAGGGCGGCGGCGGTCTGGAGCGGCGGGAAGCCGGCGGCGAGCAAGCTAGCGGGCAGCGGGAGCGTGCGGGAGCAAGGCCGGCGCGGCGGCTCGGCTGCCCTCCAACCCCCAGCGCCGCCACCGGCCAGCGGGCCGCTTTCGCGCTCCGCCCTCGGTCGCTCCCGTAACTTGGTCGCCATTTCTCCACGTTTATGAGGAAACGTGTGAAGCCCAAAGCACGAAACGTAATTTCCAGCCATGTATTATCAAGCGGCTGCCGTGCGCAACTTCGCCGCATCATCCGAGCTATTCCGCAGCAACTTCCAAGAGAGCAACTACGCTGAACTTCGGGTATTGTCCCCCTTGTACGAAGGTTCGCGCCGAAGTATGTATCAAACTTGCTTTCTAATTCTACTAATCAATTAATAATGATGAATGGTAGCCCTAAAAGACACTTAATACCCCATTCAATTTTAAAATTGTAATATACTATTCTAAAAATATAATAATCATACGGAATCTTCTACAACTGCATTTAAACTTCCATACACTATTTTCTAACAGATAGGGATTAAACGATTATTCCTTTCATTTTAATACCTAAGAATATTTTTATAATGTAGCTAATTTTTTTTAATTTAAGCTATTGTTTTAAATGATGATTTATCGCGCTTTTTATATTTTCCATATTACCATTAATATTGTTTACAACAATAATAATAATAATAATAATAATAATAATAATAATAATAATAATAATAGTAATAATGTCGTTATTTCTGGCGAACATCAGGCTGTAATGCTCGCTCTTCCGCCTAGCAACTTCAATATTTTTACATTTACATCTTTACTATCAGCAATATTAAATGAATTGGCAAAGAATCAGAAAGGTGTGTACATAATGTTCCATAATGATTCGTAGCTCGAACACCTACAAAATCTTAACCCCCACAAGAAGTTTTCACATTTATACTGCAGCAGAAGCTCTAGTATAATGTATCAACAGTTCTCATTGCTCTGAGGATTCTTGTAACACTGCCAGTACATGTGGCATGTGAGGAACGTAGATTTTCGAATCGCAAACTTATAACACATTTTTACCCACCAAAATGTTGGAAGAGAAGACTAGTCTATTAATTATACCTATCAAACGTGATGAAGCATCAATATTTTATCTAAATGAATTAGTCACACAATTCTCGAAAGAAAAAGCGTGCAAACTTAAATTTTAATATGCTTAATCAAAATTTTTGTAAAATCGTATTATAATAATTAGAAATGTCTTATACATGTAAACATCACTTGTCTCATGTTTGTAGTAAACATAAATATGTTGCGTTGAGTCTAATCGATTCCTGCACGGCCCTCGCGCACAGGCGCCTCCTCCGAACACCAGTTGCGCGCAATGTGCGCCTCAGCCCCTCGGCGCCGCCCGGCGCCCACCCCCGCCTCCACCAAGGAAGCCAGCCCCAGGGGCGCTTTCCGCGAGTCGTCTGTCGAGGAAACCCCCGCCTCATCCCTTGTTCTCGGGGTTAGTTACATCGACCACCGGAACAGTCTTGTTCAGCAATTCGGTAGCACTTTTGCCAGGTGGACAAATCCTTGTGGGCTCATCGTACAATAATCGGCGAGACATCTCACAGCAGGCAGCTGCTTTGCCGTTTCGCGAGGGCGCACAAAAGCGACCAATTGAAGACAGAAAAATAGGTCGCTAAGAGGAGGGGTGGCCAAGATCCAGTCTCGACGATAGAAAGTTCGGAAAGCTTGATGAACGAACCAGTCAGAAGCTACGCACCACCCACGTGGCAGCACAGCATTCTCCTAAAGGGTTGGAGAAGAAGGAGCAACGGGCAGAGAAACGAAAAGACACTTGAAATCAGAACTTGGACGCAGACGTATCTTGGCGAAGAGATGTTGAGAACACTGGTGTCAAGCATAACTTGGCAGATCAGACGCGAACGTGACTGGCCATTACCTGCCGCCCTAAACAGTTCGTCATCTGTCAAAATCCGAATTAATTACGTTCGACGGGCCGGTCAGACCGACATCTGCGAGACACACACGAGTGCGCAGCCCGTTTTATCGGCTGCTTGGTCTCGAAGAGGTGGCGGCCGCATCCGGCGCATCAACGTCGAGGTTCTACGCCTCGAGGATGGTTGCGGGCGACTACCAACGCCTGTGCGTGTGCAACAAGGGCACGAGAGTCCTGCCCGATGCGAGGCCTTCCTGTAGCAGAGCTCCGTCACAACCGGAACTGCCCCGATAACGGCTCGCGTGCGTGCAATCTTTCGGGGCGAAGTCTCCATATTATCACAATCATGTATATTTGTCCATCTCTATCAAAAAAACTAAGTAGCATTTCTAAACTGGAGTTGCTTTCAGCATCAAAACGATTTTTTTTTCACATTTTCTCGACATTTTCGGCCTCTAAGAGTAAAATTCCAATATTTAAGAATATTGAAGAAAATATGGTCATTCCCGCAACTTTCTATTGAAAAATTCGGAGTCGTTTTGAGAAAATGTTATTCTGAAAATGTGTAATTTTGAGCACATTTTCACAGAAAATATTTCAGTTTTTGAGTAGTTTCATAAGACATTATTTGAGACAATTGTACTCACAAATGCAATAATTCATAAAAACGCCCATAACGTAAATATTGACGTGAGAGATATAAAAAATATATATTGTGTAATTTTAAGAATACATCAAAATGGTATTTATGTTATGTTGTTCTGTGCATTTAGCACTATCTGTTCACGAAGTTTAAAGAAACTTTAAGCCGTTTTTGAGAAAATTTTGTTTTTAAAATTGCCTATATTTCGCTCAAAATTAAGCCAAACATACTTATATTTGAAAAAATGGTGTATAACCTCATATAAAAATGTAATTTTGAAGAAAATAATTAATTCAGAAGAAAAATCTCCAACTTCAATATTTTAGTTTATAAGACGCTGAGGATTTTTTTTTTCCGAAAATTCAGAGATTTTAAAGAAAATTGGACCTGCGCCATGTCCACTTTGCTCTATTTGATAAAAAAATACAAAAAATTGGAGTCATTTTTGAAAAAATTTGAAAATATTCTTGAGACTTCATTCTAAGTATTCGCAAAAATTACAATATCCATTTCAAAATCAAACCGGATTGATCGGGGAATATCACTCAGAGAAAACCTTCCTAACTGCGAGCCGCCGACGTTGACAGGCAGACGAAGTTACGGCATAAACCAATAATTCGGTATCAAGTACCCACAAATAGTTGATTTTGACTGCAAAACGTGTTAACGGAAGTACTTTACTATGTAAAGAAGCAACAATTACCACCTGTTTCGATATCAGGGATCTACATTAAGAATTTTTCTGCCGAAAAATCGCCGTTTTTGACTGCAATATTTAATAACTTTCTCTACACTATGTATATAGTACGAGTATGTAAGAAAGTTGAAGTCACATGTCACTGTTGAGAGCCCTTCATTTTGATCTGGCTTAACATATTTTCTTGCTCCTAAATACTTGTGTTGTTTTTTTTCACCGATGAATTAAAAAGATTTTCTTTGCACCTGAGGTGATAAGCTTTTCTTTGTTGAATTCACATTCCAGTCTTTTAGCATCAGCAATTTAATTTTTTTAATGTCACTCTCAAGAACACACTACTCAAAAATTATGGGGAAAACTTTTAATATCTGACACTATTAAAATACATAAAAGTGGTATTTTTTAAAAAACATGTCATCTATGAATCAAAACAATACTCAATAACTTGTACACAGATACACCCATGTTCTTTCAATTTTAACTTGCCATTCTACAAATAATTATAAACTTTATCCTTGTCTTTAATGAAATCTATTCATATATTAATGATGATTGAACACCAAAGCTACCTAAAAGTCCACCACAAAAAAAAACACATCATATTATCATTTCAATAACATCAATCTTTCTTGTTCTCTTTTTCTGTCTCTTTTACTTACAGAGTTGTTTCCAAAAATATAAAACCGTAATGGCTTCAGAGCCCACTCAGGTCCAGCTGAGTCTATGCCAATCCTTGTAGAAGTAACCCAATCTCCAGAACAAATTTGTTCACCTTCACTATCTGATTCTATCCACATTCCCCCCCAAGAACTTAAATCTTGCATGTTGCATGATTTTTCATCAATACACAAACTTATACACAATTTTCCAGGACCGTTGCAAAGCTCATGAGGTTTGATTGAAGGAACATTACATTTCTTAGAATCAGCCTGTAACAAGTTCCTTTTGCTGCGCATTCTCTGGTTTATTCTCTGAGTATTCATAAAATCATGACCCTGTAATGGATCAACAGCTCTCACTAAAACTGCAGCTCCATCACCTGCAAAAACAAAATAATTAATGGTAATTTCAAATCTAGAGTGAAATTGAAATATTCTGAACTTAAGGAAACAAAAACATAAAAAATTCACATTGGATCCTAACAACGAAGTAAAATATGAAGAGCAACTGCTTATTTTATCAGCTTAAATTCTAAAATACTAACAAATGAAACAGATTATGCAAACATTTTTAATAAAAATATACTTATAATCCTCATCAATTCTGCTCAAAATGTCCTGTACGTTTATACTTCTATTTTCTATAAAGGCTGATGACATTAGGTCATTGTTACACCTCCTGCCAGAAAAAATTAATCTTAACAATGGTAAGCACATTTCTGAGACCACAAGCTCCATTGACAAGGTTAGCAAATTAATTAAAAAGATTAATTTTATAAGGCAGGAGGTGTAACAATAACTAATGTCATCAACCACTATAGAAAATAGAAGAATAAATGTACAGGACACATGACGCACAAATTTTAGATCTTTTATTGATCTTAAAAAATTACTAAAAGTTTCCATTAGAACTGAAGTAAAAGTAGAAAAACATGGAATTATTTTTCATATGACAGACATGTAACAAATTAGATTTTCTAAGTGTTCATAATAGAGTCACAATACAATGAATTCTTGAAGCCTTACAATACATAGATCTAATAATATTATTATAATATCTTTATATAACTTATTGTATACTGATGAATCAGAAGGTTTTTCTTTAACACACACCAGGAAACTTCAAAAGAGAATGGAGAAATCAGAAATACAGGTATGTCTTTCTAAAAATTATGTTCAACATACTGGTCACTAAGTTTACAATGATTCACAAAACTTGTATTCAAACTTTATACTCATATACTATGGATACTACTTCAGATACACTATGGATTAATCTCAACCTACACAACTACATGAAAATCTCATTTCTTATGTATGTTATAGACATATTTCTTTGCCCATATTCTTTACTTTATTATTAGTTGATCTCCCATACAGAAAATACTTTTCAAAGAACAAAAGCCAACAAGAACCTAATGCTGTTAATTCACAAAGAATTAAAGAACAAATGGAAAAAAACTCTTAATAAATCTCACAATATTTAGACTACAGCAAAAAATGTTCATCTGGGTTTACATCAAACCCTTAAATATAGAAAAGAACTAAATCTTAAGTAAAAGCAGAAGTGCTTACTTTTCCCCATTACTTTTCAAATATCACATCAGGATACAAACCTAGGCTTGAGATATTGAAGCAGAAATACATCCCATAAGTGAAGTATACGTAAGTTGTTCCTGGTTTCATGAACATCGGTTTGTTTCTTGGAGTAACTTTACCATTGAAGGAATGTGATGCTTTGTCATTTCCACCAAGATAACACTCAGTTTCCACTATCCTTCCTTTCAAAACAATACCATTTTCCAATGATCGAACTAAAACTTTCCCCAGAAGTTTCTGGGCTAATTCTTCACATGGCACATTATAGAAAGAATATGTTAACCGGGAATCACCAGATGTTTCACTAGCACACTCATTTGTAATGTTACCGTCATGAATGTTTAAACTAGTGCCATCAATACATTCAGGAACAACTACTGCGTTCGAAGTTTCATCGTTTTTCAATTGATCTCCTTTCGTTCCCTCCAGAACATTATTAGCATTGCACTCTTTTCCAAACAGCACGCTTTCATGGTTTTGACACAGACGTTTCGCAGGGAGGTATGATATCACATTCAATTTTCTTTGCATCCCGCACATCTAATACATAATTACGTTAGTTTGTTTTGGAATATTTATTTTATTAATGTCATCTTTCAGAAACGCAGTGGCACCGGCACCCTAACGTCAGATGAAAACAGGTTATTGCTGGACGTACGCGAGTGAAATGACAACTGTACTACAATTTATTGAGTTGTGTACTTGACGTAAAATAGCTGTTCAGTATCATCCAATCACGAGCTTATAGGTCGCCAAAGTGACATGACTATAGGGACATTCAAGCTCTCGATTGGATGAAACCGTGAACAACTGAGTTACGTCAAGTGTTGAGTTAATTAAATCCTAGTATATACTTTATTTTATCAATGGTGGCGCTTCAAGATCATGAACTGGAAGGAGGAGGGGACATTGTTATCAAATCAGCTCTAATAGCAAACATTTTAATTGTAAGGAAGCTCCCGATTGAATGTTAGAGCCCCCACTCCATTCAACTCGTGACCTTGAGGCGCCAATATATTTAAATCGGAGTGTACTGACGATCACAGAAAATGGCTCTCCTTGCGGCTCCACGGGAAATTCAAAGGGGCGCCAGTATCGAATCACTTGTGACCACTGACAGTTGACTGCGCACAGACCTCTATCACCGTTATCTAATCATGGTCGAAATACATGGGCGAGTTCCTCCAGCGTTCAGAATTTTGCTCGTTTTGCGCAACACTAGTTTGATCGTAGCACTTCGTTTGAAAAGCCAGACCAGACGGTGCCATATTTCATGGAGAATGAGAAGTGTTGAGAAACATTTTGAAAGTAGTATAAAGTGACAATTTTTATCGGTAACCAATCAAAAAACACGGTAAGGTGTACAATATGCAATATTTAAAAGAAATACTTCATAAATGTTTCAATGTCTTGTAACAAGGAGATAATTTTGGCATCTGCTGCATTTATTATTCAATTGTTATACAAACTAGTGTCTAAAGCGCATTATCTGAAGTCGGATTTCATGTGCAAGATCCCCGATCTAAATACAATATAGAGATTAGTGTTATCAATGAAACAGCTGCACTCACAGATGTGTATAATAAGCGCACGTTTTCTTGAGCGCCGGAATATCTACCCCCAACTCATTCACTAACATTAGTTGAATTAAGCATAAATGATATCTACGAACCTTATTGATAAAATCTGATAACCTTAAATGTTTGCTTCCGAGTATAGAAACGATTTTACATTGAAAAGCAAGCTACAAATGTTATAATAATTCTGTTGCCGAAGTAAACAAACCTCCCACTCTGTCGCATTTAGCAAAATGAGGGCTCATGAAAACGTGCGCTGATAATAGTAGTGGCTGAACCACTGCTTCAAATAATTCAATTTATTTAATAATATATTTCGACTTGTTTTCGATAACAAAGAGTTTTAGTTGGTTCTGATTTATGTTTGCAGTCTGTTTTTGATACGGCGAGCAATTTTTGAATCCCGGTGGCTTTATACGTATTTTACTATCTCGTTAACTTGAAATTTAATTTCACGAGTTTCTCGATAACTCGAAATAATATCTTCTTCCCCTGAGTGAAAATCTTTTAACTTGAAGAAACTGACGAACTTTGTTTTCACGCCTCGAAATCCAGATCCACCGAGACAAAAATAGAGCAACGTATCACGGAGATGGACAAACATCTCAAATCATTAATTTAAATGTTAAACTTAAAATAATTCGTTCAGTTGAGAAAGTGGTGAATGAGAATAAAAATCTATAGTAGATGAATTCGGTATTGTTACAAGTATACTGTCAACGATTTTAAAAGAAAAAACAAACGTCACGCGGTGGAAGTAGTGGCGTCTCCTCACTCTGGAAGTAGGGCGTTGGTAGTTGAAGAAAGTGTTAACCCCGACACTACACTTTTCGCTTACACGTTTAGAGTAAAATTGAATTATATAAACAAAATCCTGATTTATTTTAAATTGTAATAATAGAAGAATGAGGGGAAAATAGTCGCAAAATAACTATGAGGATGTTGTATTTTCTATTGCAACGATTGGAATAATACATTTTAAAGTATTTAAAAAGACATGCTCGACACTTTTCCCATTCTTCGGTTATCGTTTTAAAAATTCAATTCTGAAATATTATCAGGTTGTTCGCCCATTATCAATTACTTGCTTCTTTTCTTCAAACGAAAGGAAAAGAAGGGTATTTAAAACTATTGTTCCTCTTTTCCACTACACTGATCAACAATTAACACATTAATTTCATGAGTCTTGCTAAAGGCTGCAACGCGCGAAGGAGCGCGCTGCATGTCGATCCAACGCTGCAACGCGCAACATGTCGATCACGGACGTCTGCTCTCCAGCAGGCCGTTGAATCGAGTTCCAACGCCTTCACACCCTGAGATATATACTCTCTGTACACACCATAGAAGAAAAATTATTGTATCTCTCCTCTTTGCTTTGCACGCATAGAAGAGAGCGTACAATACTTGAGTGGGGGAAGTCGCGCGCTTGCGCTGTCGCAGTGCTGCCACCCGTCCGCCTATTGTCAACCAACCGAGCACAACCGAGTCTCATGTTCAGAGAAGAGAGAACATAAGATCTTTATTTTGAAATTGACAATTAAGAGTTCTATTGCCCCAACATCTTGAACTATGGATTACATCTGACAGTTCAAACCATTCAATTCATATCAATAAGAAAAAAGATATTGGCAATTACCTAACTCTTCAAAATCTTCCTAAATCTTATAAATCATATAATTAAGAAAAAATGAAAATAGAAATAAAGAAAAACCGTATAATTCAGAAGAACTAGACTTTATTGATGCATTTTATACAAAACTTCAGTAATATTATAACTGTTGAATCTATTATCTATTGAAAATTTTAAGTCCATGGCAAAAAATTACTAAATAAAATAGTTCCTACATTCATAAAAAGTAAAAAGTACAAATGTATAAATATTTTTTTACAAGTTGATGGAATACCACCTAACACGAAAACCTTCCAATAACTCTGCAAATTTTCCATTTCCTCAATGTCATTTTGTACCATATTCCTCCTTGCCAATTTTTCCCTTCTACCTACTTTTGTCAAATCCTCAGATAATTTTGATGAATCAAATCTACCACTCTTATCATCATCCTCTGACACAATTTTTGCACAAAACCAATACAAAATTGGGGATGAAGATGAAATTAACCTAGTTGTAACTTGAACATGGACACATAATACACTGAATACTGTCAAGAACAATGCATGAATGACATAAGGAAGTACATCTTCTGGTAAATGGACTGTTTTAGAATAACTTTCCTCGTCTTTGGACAACTCTTTTTTTGATTTTGGAAAGTCATACAATCCAAGATATAAGCAATATCTTTTGTGTTTTTTTATGTAATAATAGGTCTCGCTCAAAATAATCCAAACTACAGGAAAAGCCAAAACAAAATTGGGAATCTGTTTCCAATGATAATATCTCAGAAAGCCAACGTTCCAATAATGTGATTGAATGTAAGAATATGATAATGGTAGTGCCATTGCACACCAGTGTCCTTCCTCTTGAATAATTCCCCCAGGAATAATTAAATCATTTGTTTTGGCAAATGTAACCAAAAAATTGGGCAAACTATGATTGTGAGGAATACAATACTTTTGATAGCTGTATATCTGAAAGGATACAAAAGGTAAAAGAGAGAGTATAACTGACAATATGTAAGGTAAAATAAAAACACCACTTATCATTAATATCACAGGCATCATCCACAAAATTCTTACACTGAAATTTCTTATTTCTCTACTACATTTTGGTAGAGTTTCATGAAAAAACGTTTTAAGGCACTTATACCCTATAAAACCAATATTCAAAATTCCATTTGATCTTGTAACCCCACTCAAACCAAATACGATTCCACAATTCATTGAAAATTTTTCTTTGAATCCGCATCCACATTTTAACAAACCATAGAAAGTCAAACATGAATAAAGTGATTCTGAATAAGACGCAGAAAAGAATATACTGGCAGGATTTACACAATAAAAAATGCATGCTCTGTATGCTAGTCTTTCATTTTTCAGCACTCTAAGGCTTAAGTTATATAAAATGGAAGCTGATTTTACAAAACAAAACAAGTTAATACATACTGAACTGATCAAATACAAAGAAAAATCACTCAAAATTCCTCCAGCTATAATATACAATAATTGTGCCATCACTCGACAAACAAGTGGGTAAAGTGGAAAAAATGCTAAACAATTCTCATAAGTATAACCATACATTGCAATATGCATAAAGTATTGCGCATCCCATCTCATCAATCCTCCACAAAGATACCTGACAGCCACATCACCAAATGTTTCCTCAATGATTTCTGATTTTGGGGCAACAAAAGCATCTGCATCATGATCAGGTATTAGAAGATTAAAGAGAGCAGATGTGGCAAGCACAAACACACGCGAGTATAATGCAAACCACCACACTTTGTCCTTCAGTGAAAGAATCATTACGCTCCTAACTCAAGCAGCTAAAGAAACGTACATATATTTAAGAATCTTAAAATACGGTGGATATTAGATGTAAAGAACAGTGTATATACACAAGTGGTGAATTCTGAGGTAGTTTGACTTCATGTTAGTAATAGATCAGGATCTTTATTTCAATGAAGTGTCATTACATGCACATCCTGAAACATATACACATATAATTAATTTTGAAACAATTGTTGTTTAATATGAATATAATATCAATGCATAATATATCTAAAAGACACTTGAATAACATTTCTCAAAGACATTGAGTTATAAGGAAATTGCTGATAAAATAGAATTGCGTATAAGATGTTTGTCATTCTCCGTGTGATATATCTATCAAGTATCAATCATTTACAAAAATGAAACCTATTAAACTCCTAACCACATTCACCAATTAACATAGCTGTCTTCACAGCATAATTAGTGAGATGTATGAGAATAGTGCTACTCTTACTGCTTGATGCTACTATTCTTCTTTTACAATTTTTTTCCCTCTCCCACAAAATGATCCAAATTAAAATGGGAGGAAATATTTACTGTATATAAAGATTTATGACAAGAGTCTTCCATTGCTCCCACTCAATTAAAATTTTTATTCAAACATGTTTTCAAAACATGAAAAAATGATGTAATTTGAGAATCATATTTGATATGTTATGTAGAAGACCAAACTATCTTTGTCAGGAAAAAAACAATGCTCTTAATGTGTTGTGAAAATTTAATGAAAAATTCTGAACAACAGCACTTTAAATAAATTTTAATAAAACTAATTCTGAATGTATGAGGAAAAGACAAGTCTGAATAGATGAAGGACCAGAAGTGAAATCCTTTCTGAATATTACATATCAAGTGTGGGCTCAAAAGCTCTGAAAAAACTGGCAACCATAGATGAAGAATGAGAACTAAGACAGGAAAGGCTGGAGAGGACATAAATTCATAGCTCAATTTCCAGAGGAGCAAAAGAGATCTTTGAAGGAAAAAGTAAGCTCTTTTTCTTGTTTTTCAATTGGTACTTATAACAATTAATATTACTTGATTAGTGTATGTAAAATTTTTATATTACAATACTGGCAATAGCAATCGCCTGTGGCAGCAAAATTGCTGCAACCTATACACAATGGGCAATATCTTCATTACATACCAAGAATATGCTCCATAATGCATGTAAACAGCAAATATTTGAGAGGGTGGTCTCTCCTTTGGGGCTTTGCTTGACGTTACATGCAGTGTAAATAGTATTGCACAGAATAGGAGAATTCATCTGAGACATATGTACTGTACTAGAATAGGTAAAAAACGCGGGGGGGAGAGGGGGGGGTACCCTGAGCTCCTGCTATTAATCAAAACCGTAGACACTTCTCAGATGACCAGTGGCGGTATTGTTTCTTTCAATTTCTGTGCCCACTGGCAAAAAAAATAATATAAATTATTGACCTTTATAACACTTCTAATTAAAACCAATTTCCGACTATAAGGTATACCATGTTTATTCTTCTTCTTCTTAGCAATCTATTTACCATATTCTTATACACACAAATACGTTCTTACTATACCTAAGTAATCAAGGGGCTGATGTAATTTATTTTTAAAATATTACTTACTACTGCCAATAGAATTTGATAATAATTAAGTACCAAGAATAATGTTCACAAATAAATGTAAGTTTCATTCTTTTAATTTATGTAGTACATTTCTGTATTAAGTTTTCTGTGTTTACAAGTATGGGTGAAGTCCATGGATGAAGTATGTGATGTAAGAGCTATTGTTTCAATATTAAAGTATCCATTATCAACATGCTCTTGAGGATTGCAGTCGAATCAAGCAGAGATCAACATTTATTGTTAACGTAAAACATCCCTAGGCCAACACATCAACTTCAGCCAAGGATGTTCATGGTGGGAGAGTCAGAAGGTATGTAGACATTGAAGGCAAAATTGAGGAGTGTTTTTTCAAAACAAATCAAATTTTGAGAATGTATTTATAACAGTTTTTGCTATGATCTTGGAATTTTTAATGCATAAAGCAAAAATTTACTCTAGAATCTGTTGAGTTTTGATAAAACCTGATTTAAGGGATGATGAAACAGGTCAATGCTTAAATGATGAATAACCTATATTGAATTTCTTTTGCATTCATCAGATTTTGAAAAAACACTTTAATTTCAAGTGCTCCCAGGAACAAAAGAGGTTCAATTCTCAGATATAGAGAGCAATGTTTGACAAAACAACATATTAATACTACTACCTACTTTAAATGACAATCTAGTCACAGCTCTGCCATATGCATAAAGGAATAAGAAGCAAATAAGCTCTGTCATATACATATATTCACAAAAGACAGCCAAGGCTAAGGAAAGGAAAACGCTGACCGAATAAAGGCCAAGTCTTGCAGGGGTTCTCAACTCGGGCAGAGTAACCCACCCCTGGAAAGATATGAAAAGAAACAAATACATAAAATATTGGCATTACAGCCTCCATTGCACCATCGCCAAGACAGCCAAGAGCACCAACAAAAATATACCTTTAGAGTTCAGAACTGAAGTTCTTTTCCTTCTCAACACTTGACAATTTACTTGATGGAGTTAATCTTTTTATCCTTTTCTAATTAAGAAAATTGAAGTGCCTGTCTGGAATTTCAAGATGTCTTTTTATAAACTAATTTGATTATTATTGTTATTGTTGTTATTATTATTATTATTATTATTATTATACAAGCTCATCAAATTGTTTTGACAATATTTGTCTGTCTGATCAGGCTAATCCTGGGAACAGCTAAACAAATTTTAATGTGTGTTTTTTCACAGAAAGGTACATTCTTGCATTACACATCTTTTATGATACGTTGTTATTGTTGTTGGTTTTTCCCAATCAATGTTTTTTCTTATATTAAGAAAGTTAGATTGATGTGTTATTTAATTGACAGTTTTATTTCAATGTTAAAGAAAGTTTACACACATGACCTTCAAAACATTTAATTTATTTATTTTATTTATTTATATCAAAAACTGTGTGTGATGTGCTATGGGGAGAAGTTTTTTTGGAAGTTACATTTACGTCCAGAAGCAAAACAAGGGGCCAACTCACCAATTGCTCGAGGATCAGGGAAACTGGACAAAAACCTGAACGAGATGGGGGTCATTGACTCAGAAACTGAAGTACAATACTTGTTACAGATTCTTTACTATTATATAATCCAAATGGTATATTGTTAAAATTAATATTACTTTCCTTTTGGATGCTCGGTATAGTCTCTAATTGTATAGAAATAGTTGTGCAGCAGAAAAGATTTTACTTGGCATTTAAATTTTTGCATTGAATTTAAACATTTAATGTCATTTTGCAAGGTGTAAAATAATATACATGTGCATAATTTTGTGTGATTTTTTTTGTAGTGAGCTGTTGATACTGTCACCTGATGAACGTGATTACTATGTCGAGTGTTGTAGTTATAGACAACGACGTTTGCTGAAAATATATTCCTGCCCTTAAGGTTTTGACAAATTGACCCATTTTTGACAAAAACCACTGATTCATAGATGAAAAGATAAGGTAATGGTAAAATACCTAGATTAATAAAGAGAGGCTAACAAGAATCACGTAAGAGAGATTTACTTATTATTTGTACAATTTTAATGTAAATGTCTGGGAACTATAAGATGTATTTCCTCAGAAGCGAGTTCACCTGCGATTTATAAAACCCCCAAAAGAAGAATTGAAAGGGGAGTGTATGAGAATTTAAATAAAAATTACTTCAATTTTCCATTCTGGACAGAGTCCATTCCTTTTCCTGTTTAATAAATGCCTGGGCAACACCAGGCTTTGGAAAAAAATGTTCACGGCAAACATAAAACCCACACAGAATTTGGAGTATGATCCAAATAAGGTAAAAGCATTTCAACTCAGTGCACATGAGATTATATTTTTCCAGTACAATTTACCAACATCACCATAAGAACTCTTACCCACAGAAAGTAAGATTTTTGGTTAACCAATGTGTTCCAAAAATGAGGTTGAACAAACCTTTCAGAGACCATTAAAAATAAGATGACCAAAACGTATTACAATAATCAAGGCTGATTGTGAAACAAACATATGGAAAGATCATGCTCAATTAACATTTACGTATTGAAAAATAACAAGTAAATGTGCATAGAAGTGCATTTATTTTGTAATTACTCAGAAAAGGGAAATTTGATATTCTTTGTTTCCAAACAAGGTCGTTGGGCAAGATGTCATGTAATCAATGAATCATTTTAAAAGATTTTTAAAATCGTGTTGTCATTACGCGCAAATAGAGGACAGTCCATGTCCATTATATAACCCTGGGGATGTTTAAGCAAATTATCACAATAAGATAGTAGGAGTAACTTATAGCATATGCAAGTTCTTGAGAATAAAATTTGATACTTTTAATAAAAAAAAGTTTCATGTTAGCCCCAGTGCAAGACAGTTTTTCTTCATGATCATTTCAGTTTAAATAAGGCATACCCTACATCACAAATCCGTATTTTTCGAAAAGACAATAAATAAAATATTTCAACCTTTATATTTATTTTGTAAATAGGCAGGCCTTCAATAATTATGTTAATTATCCTAAAATATAATCAAACTATGAAATTTGGGTGGGGACTCCTTTCCACAGATTTGAATATACAATTGGTTAAAAATAGCTCTCTTAACCACAATGTTAATAGTTTTATCTTGTAAAAAGGGTAAGGTTTTCCAAAAGTGGGCCTAATAGGCAGTGACACCAAGGATTTTGAGGTTATAATACCGACATAAAATCCGGAAACAAAACGTTTAATTCCGACTAAAACAAAGGCACCTAACATTAGCTTATAACTATCGTGAAAAGGAAGTGTAAAAAGTATATTATTTAGAATGATTCTACCTTATAGAGAAAGTTTACTATTTATATCACGTTCCGCAGGTATAGCGTCTCCAACCAAATGCACAAGCAGTGCTGCAGACAGTCACAATGTTTTTGCGATAAGCAAGCATGGCTTCTTGAGCTCCGGAATTCGTATTATATCCTTGTATTCTCTCTTTTACATCCCTATTATTCATTCTTTCCTGTACCACCTAATACAATTATGAATAAAATATAGCAAAGAGCGATAAAGTCGACATTCAACAAGGTTTTTCGCTGGAGCCCTGCTGGAGCCTATTTACTGCTATATACATCGGCAACAATCAGCAAACGAGCAAAAACGTCCATAATAATAGTATTATGAAAGAACTTCAATTCGATTCTTTCGTGGAGGGATATTTTTCATTACCAGGGCCCCACAAAAAGCTTTTTGTTAAAAATCGCCGACTCGCGCAGCACGATTACAATATTTTCTTTTTATAATGTACGAAATAGCAATTCCGCAGGAACAAGCAACTCTGCAGAGAGTATACATGCAACTCTGGCTCTACTCGAGGTACAAAAAAGGAAAACGATCCAAGAGTCTTAACACTGTAGTACGAGCCTGGTACGAGCACTCGTCTGGACTCTGGAGTACTGACTGGGCAGGAGTAAATAAATAGTTTTGTACGCGCAAGTTTTCTTGACCCTGGCATATCCTTTACTCCCCACTCCCTTACTCAGTTGAATTCAGAATAAATGATAGGAACAAGTTTAGTTGACTAACTGAAACCTGAGGGTTTGCTCCAGTGTAAAAGAGAATATTTTGCATCGAAAAACGAGTAACAGATTTCATATAATAGTCCTATCAATAGAATAATCAAACTCTTCACTCCCCTCGCATCTAGCGAAATGAGGCCTCAAGAAAACGTGCGTGTTTAAAACTGCTTCTTTTCAAAATAGTATTTGTATTACGTTACTCAAGGGTCCCACTTGATCCCACCAGAGTTGGTTCTCCAAAAAATATACTTCGTGTTTTTATTTCTTGGCACAATGGAATATCTCATGGCTTTCTCCGTCGTGCGGCTAGACGTCATGTGAATGCACGTACTGTACGACATTGTCGCGATCATGTACCATCTAGCGGCACGGCCGAGGAAGATGCCAAAATGCTGAAAGATATTTCGTGAAGTCAGGCCCTCAAGCGCCAAATAAATAAAAACCAAAGTGAATTCTCTGTGATTTGTAACGTACCGACGTTGGAAAATTACGTACGTTGTTTTCACTATTGCTTATGCTGTAAAAGGAAAAAGCGGAAAATTCAAGCACAAAAACTCTCATAGCCGTTCCCTGGTAACGAAAAAATAAATCCCGTTACTGCATGTAGAAAAAAATCCTTCAACAAGTGATGTAGCCAGAATCAGTGCCATCAGAAACACTTCCAGAATCCATGTTTTATGGGGCCTTGATATAGAAAAATCGATTGACGGCGAAACGTCAGTGAAAAAGGCTAGCGACTAAACCGTTCTGCCCATTCTTTGGTAAATAATAAGCAATTAACACATTTCTGGAAGGCAATTTTTTTAATTGTAATTAATTTTGTTAATTGTAAGGAATTTTTACGCCGTGCACGTTGCTGTATTTCATACAAAAGATAAATGAATTCGAAGTGGTATACACACTAAGGCTGAAAAAGTATAACACAAGTTTTCTAGAGCCTTGGAATACCTACCCCCACTCCTTGGTTGAATTAAGAATATTAAGCTTGTATTCTTCCAGCACGTTTTCTGTAGTCATCACTTTGCTTGATGAAAGGACAGGAGGCAACGACCAAAGGCTGTGACGACAGGACCAAAACTTAAGTTTCTTAATGTAAAATAATTGATACCACGAGATCGAATCTTCCTTGTGAATTTTTGTAAACGACCGTCGTCCACATCCTTTTCGTAAATAACCCCTTTTCACCTAATAACAAAAGCTGACCCCACTATCCTGTCCTAAATGTGGATCCGTAGTATCGACATCCCATATTATTCTGGAGTGCCCTTCATATAATTCCTTCTCTCCAGAAGTCTTAAGTTTTTAACATCCAAAATTGATACCTCAAGAACCTCCTTTACCAATATCTCATACAATAATCCTTCAAATATGTTAATATAAATGACTTGGCTAATGTAAATATGTGTATCCATTCCAATTATTCAAGTACCCACAATATTAATACATTCTGGCCATTTGTGATTGCATAACTGTAATAAGTGTATATTCTTGTGTAAATCAAATTGATTCTCATGGTCGCTTACGCTGGCTTTACACTTGCAAGAAAATGGCGAGCAATATTATTTCGCA
>BOPP01000024.1:675432-696550 GCA_017312745.1 Gryllus bimaculatus | reverse complement strand
TTGCTCTTGCTAGTGTAAAGATGACCGCAAGAAGCGCAAACAAATTGCTGAAAGATATTGCGGAAACTTATTGCTAATGTAAGGCCAGCCTTACAATCCAGTTATTGAAAAGCGACCTTAAACTTAAAAAAAAAAAACACCTTTTCAAAGACTGTGTGGACTCCAACAGTAGACTTTGCTACTTGTATATAAAATTCATAATTCAATTACCATCAATATTGCATCAATGAATACATGTGGTACACCTACCTCTAACTGTATGTACACCATCAAAATTGATCAAACTCAATCCACTTGTGCCGATAATTTTCGGAAATTATCAACGAAATATTTCAAGCCATTTCAATCCACTCCAATAAATTTTGATTAAATTAGCAGTATCAATCCATATCAAACCACATAGAAAAGTGCAATGAGAATAATTGCATTTCATGAAGTCTAACTCATTTCCTACACTTTGTGCACATACTGCAGCGCTAACTATACTCAATGGAATTTACTACAACCAATCACCAAGAATAATTCCAAGCCAATTTTAAAGTACAATTTCAAATCAGCATGAAGATTAGTCCATTACCCAATGGTGTGAGAAATTTGGTGCAAGAATTTGAATTGCGATTAATATTTTGATGAAAAACAAACAAGTACTTAGATACAATGCTCCAAATAATGATTGAAATTAATAAAACTATTAGATATCCCCCCCCTCCAAGTTTGTCCAACAAAGACACACTTACGGCAGTCATTAACACCACTAAACAGATTCTCAAAACATATTTCTACCCCAAATCCTCATCGTACCCTACCCATAATCAAGACACTTGCATTTCTTAATTTTACCTGAATTGCACTAACTATTCTGCGATTACTTGGGATGTAAAAAAAGAGGGAATTCTGATCAGAATAAAACAATTCACATGATGCAACACCATTTAATACAAATGTACTAAAAATTACAAGAAACAACATATTTCCAATTTTCCCAGCAAATCGCCCTTAACCTTGCACAAAATGAAGACTGCTTGCTATTTGCACAATCTGCTCTTTCTGAAGAAATTGTCTAAAAGATTCAAAATTCGATTATCCAGGAAAGCCATCTGAAATAGTATGGTCAAGCACAATGTTTTAAGAATGCAAGTAAATCCATTCATACACTAATTTTTATTCACACAAAATCAAGTCCAGATTATTCCAAGAACACCTGCTCCCCTCCCACCCATTTCCAAACCAAGACTTCCTGCTTAGTAACAGGAAATCAGACCAAAGAAAAATCTTGACCCTATGTTTTTCAATTCCCGGAAAAATCCTCATTGCAATAAGTAACTATCAATTGGCCTTCTACGTTTGTACCAAAGAAACTCTTCTGTAAAAGGACGATTCTCAACACCAACAACAATCTTATCAAAATTTTCCGATATATGACGAAACAGCAATCGAAATGGGACAGGAAAGTTCGCAGCTAGACTTAAGGAAACTTAAATGCACTTACCTTCCAACTCGAGCAATCTCTTTACTCTGAAACATTGTAACAATTGATCATCAAATTATTCCATTCATGATCATAAAACCACCCGCCCCTCAGCAATCTTGTACTGTTCCCTCAATGTAGATAAATATCACTACAGAAGGACCATTTCAGACATATTGATGAAATGTGTAAAATTCTCAGAACTACCGGTGGCAGTGAACTCTTGGCATGCAGGCATTAAATCGCTTCAGCACCAAAAGGCAGGTGACAAATTACAAGTAAAAAAGGAACAAGCACAGATTTCTTCGAAAATAAAGCATTAAAATGTGTAGCAGTATCAATCTTACAGCAAGTGCCAGCACATTCCAATACAATAGGAAAAAAATTAAAAAATTACTCCTCGGCACTTGTTACATAATAAGATTCGAAAGATCGTGGAACTTACCAATATATAGCACTTCTGGAGTACCATTATGGCTAATGTCATTTATAAATGAGTAGATTAACATAGTAAACTCGTACTTTACCTATGTATTATTAAGCAACTAATATCAAAGAACAATGTGACGTTAACGTATCGAACATAAGACTGAAAAAATCTGATATATTAAGGATGACCAGTGAAAAACGGACACCGATTCCTTTATGAGGTACACTGCTCCACTGCCACCACACCGTCTCGGCCACTGCTACCCGCAACTGCTACCCCAACGGCACGAACACTGCTACTCAGCCACCGAACGACCCCAACACAGCCTTCTGCCAACTGCTACTCTCACTTGGCTGGTTTGGCAGCACTCACCGCTACCACCACCCGCCCTGCGGTATTGGAAAAACAGGGTTAGCCGCAGTCATATGAGGTAATTTCATTATTTTATATATTCCACTGAATGAACAGGGAATATGAAATTCTGCCTATTAATAACAAATTTCTATAAACCGTTTTTAATCTTATGAATACAGAATTAAATTAAACCAAACAACTTATGTATCAGAATAATAAATCTTTCATATCAGAAATAAGTCATTACATATTACAGAACTTAAGATAGTGATGACACTAAATGAAAGTACTGCCCATTTGCACAGGCTGTAGCAAATACAAAAAAATATTTAATTCGAAGTGCAAGTTATAGCAAAGCCAAACTTTTTGTAAACACAACTATCTAATTTCACCAGTCACAGAAACTTACATTTACACATCTCATTTCAAAATTAAAATGCCTATCTAATACAAAGGTTACATTTTGAAAATGCAACATAACACTCCCACACAACACACTGGGAGTTTGTTGAATAGTAGTTTTATTTGTGCAAGACAAAAAAGTTAGAACATGTCAGTGAAATCTTCCTTAATACTCAAAATTTAACAGAACATCTCAGGTATAGTCACGAACAAATACAGAATACGGTCACCTTGACCACATGACTACATTTATCAGTCCCACTTCTATACACAGTACGCAATCCATGTGAATAGCACTATTAAAGTTCTGCAACATTTCAGCGAATTTGATCCATTTCAAGGGAACTATTTTGCTCCAGATAAAGGAAATTAAGATCATATTAAGAAATTACATTTAATACACTACACTTGAAATACAATGATCCATGATGAAAGTAACATGAAGTTCACAATGCATTTAAAGCAGCTTGTATAGAAGCAGGGCATAAAAACAAAAATAGCAGAAATGGTACCAGTCTAATGCTAGAAATTGACATACATTCTATCTTAAGTCACTAAAAGTATTTGTAACGTTTCACTGGCAACATCTTTAATTTTGGATAATCATTTCCAAAGCACAAATTCTTACAAGGAATGACAAACACTACTTTTCCCATTATACTTGTACAATAGAGCATCTAGCATTGCACTCACAAAACTTTTCATTTCTGCATATCTTTTTACACATTTCTTGACAACAGGAGACTTGGTACAAAAACAAACTTTTTTTATGCAGTATACAAAATATTAGTATTGTATGACACCACCATTTTAACAAATGTAAAATCATGAAATGACATTATGTTGTTGAATGAAACCAGTTCACAGTATCACGAAATCAGGACACTTTATATATATGAAATAAACGGATTTCTAAATCTAATGAATTTTCTTCCAAAGTTTTATAATTAATCAGTACCTTTCAGTGCAGAGGACAGCTTCCATCAAACTAATCCACATATATAAGTATTACGGAAATCCTTCTGCACCAAGCAACCTGGAGAATAACACCACTGTACTTTCACACACCATTACACATTATTTCACAAACTATGTTTCATTCCAACTAAGATATAATTAAATTGAAATTTACCTTTTCACTTTGATTTAGATCTGGACTTGCTCCTGCTTCGATCTCTTGGACTCCTGCTTCTGGATGGAGATCTTCCACGAGAGCTCTTGCTGTCAGAACGTGACCTGGAACGAGAGCGCCCACGAGACCTAGAACGAGAGCGTGACCTGGTGTACGAGCGACGGCGGCTCCTGGAACGTGAGCGGCTCCTGGATCGAGATGAACGACGGCGAGAGCGAGATCTAGAGCGGCTGGAAGATCAAAATAGATTAGCACAAGATACATAATACTACACTACAAAAAAATTAATTATCCTTACCTCCTCCGACGGCTATGACGGCGATATGGAGATGATGGTCTTCCATAACGTGCCATTTGAACACGAAGTTCCCTTCCATCTAGAATTCTGCCATCCATTGCATCCAATGCATCTTCAGCGTCTCTCTTGTCATAAAACCTAAAATAGAAATTTCAAGAGTAGAATATAACACAGGGCAAAAATATTATAAACAATTCAATTAGAATTTTCAATGCCATTATAGTAAAAAAACCGATTGGCAAAATTAATAGGCCAAACGTCCAAACGTGTGTAATATACGTCTGCCAGATTGAGTGATGCCAACGTATACACCCATTTTGTTTTGAATTTAGTGAGTCAAAATGTTAACAATTATTACAAAACTCCCTCTTGAAAAGTACCCAATCAAAATCCGATGATGGCAAATAAATGGCATTTTCTAATCTCCCATATACTAGTTATTCACCGAGAAACCTTTTCACAATGTTTGTATTTACCAGCATTAAACTAACTTAATTTAGCTCCCCATGGCGACGCGTCACAATTTATCATATTACGGCTATACAACAAACATTTAACACAAGTAGCCAAAATCGAAACTCGTACGTAAAAAAGTGCTGAAATTTATATAAAATGCCATCAAATATCCCTCATAGTCATAGAATATTAGCAAACCAAACAAATAAAACAAGCCATTAATTTCACAACACATGAGCGTCAAATATCGACCTACATACCCAAGCCAAGGCCCGCCATGATTGTTTCATGAAATGGCGCAGTATTTCTCAATATTAAAAAAGCCAGGGTATCCCAACATTATACATACCTCACGAAGGCAAATCCTCTACTCTCTCGAGAAAATCTATCACGTGGAATATAAATATCGCCCACCTCGCCGCATCTCTCGAAAACGCGACGCAAATCTTCAGGCGTCGTTCGATAGGTCAAATTATCCACTTTCAAGGAAACCATCCCGTCAATACGGGGAGGTGGCCTTCCGTAACTCATTGTCGCCAATCAGAATACTCAAATCTAAAGAAACTATCACCACGGTATTTGTTTTCACGGAATTTCGAAAAATTCTACGTTTACACCAGCACCGGCGCACAAAACACGTCCTACCTCAGCGACCAACTGGCGCAAAATGGCGGTTTTCTAGAAGACTCGAGCAGGAAGTAAAACTATTTAAGTCAAATCATTTTCCAACCCATCACAAAAAATGAAAAAAAAATGCTTTAAACTTAGTAATTTGTGTAATTTTAAATGAGATTTTTATAAAATAAGTTTTCACTTCTCACATCGTCCAAAACATAAAACTTAATTTTACGGTACACGGTGAGACACTCAATTGACTCAAGAACATCCTGTTCGTTCAAAACAACTGAAGTCAAGAATATAGCTTAAACTAACATTGAGTTAACTAACCTTACAAAAGCAAATCCTCTGCTTTCTCTGGAGTATCTGTCTTTAGGGATATAAACATCACCAAGAGTTCCAAATTTTTCAAATACGCGCCTGAGGTCCTCAGAGGTTGTTCTGTACGTCAAGTTTCCAACTTTCAAAGAAATCATGCCATCTATGCGTGGAGGAGGTCTTCCGTAACTCATATTGGCATGAAAGATAAAATAAACTGGATCTCACTGTGTTAACAGATGCCTTTCTCTAGAGCAGTTTTGATCTTCATGCACTTGGTTTAAGGAATGTCACAAATTTTCCTCACGTTTTCACAGAGATAATTTCCGCGTGACAATATGGCCACCACAGTAATAGTCTGACGTCAGTTGCTATGGAGATAGCACGCCGGGACTATAAACAGTAAACACTATGTTGTTTATTGTAGCTTTCTTCTCCTGCTTTCATAATTTCTATATTCCTGACGACATCATTTCCGTTTTTGTATGTCAAACAATTCGAACATCCAAACTCCTTCTTGATTTTTTCTGTAATGAGAAACCGCACAACTCTTCTTTAGAAGAGGAAATCGTGAAAGTATTTTTGGCGAAAGAGGAAGTTGCAGAAACTACACAACCACATGTAATAAATTGTGTACAAAGGGTACCATTCAAGGAATACTGACAAACAATAGAAATCATCGTTCGAAAGCCCTAGGTGGCTATTATGTTAGGAGATTGGTATAATCACACTTGATAGGTTAAAGTACTTCGTCAGAGTTTAATATTGCAAAGTAATACTTGATTTAGATACTCAGTATTCTTCATTTTACGAATGGTAATATTTGGGATGTTTTTAACTTATTTCAGTATTTTCAACTTTGTTAGCAAATTCATCATCTTGATTGTAGTTTTCAACATTCCTAGTCTCAAACTGAGGTACACAGATACATTTATTCTAAGTCCTTTTGCTATGCAACTAGTTCCTCTATTGCATGGTACACTGATATCATTGATCTCACTATTGTCCCAAACAGTAGCCTACTCATGGAGTAATAAACAAATAAACCCTGAACTCTATTACCAGAACAATTAAATTCAAATTACACCTAATAATAATTGAAATTAATACATTGCCCATATAAGATCTTTCTCAGGGAAATTATTATTAGACAAATGAGAAAATCTCCTTACCATTGCTTAATTCGTTACCAAATAAGTATGGCAAAACTGAATTCACATTATTTCATCTGCTAACTAAAGATTTGCCCTTCTACCCACTACTTGGACCCTTATATTCACTAGAATAATCAAACTTAAGGTCAATAATATGTTATGTTAAATGATTATACTATATAAATCACCCGTTTTATTTAATAAATCCAGTCAAAATAGTTTTTAATTAAAATAATCCATAATAAAGTTTTTAAGTAAAATAATCCAGTCAAAGTAGTTTTTAATTATTTTTTTTCCGAATCAAAAAAGAAAGAGAGTGCCAAACTCCCATTAGTTTTCATGAAAATTAAGTAACTCTCTCTTATCGTTAGACAGCATTTAAATAGAATAGGGTATTATTCTCCAAGTCCTATTTCTCTTCCTGGCCAACAATTACTTCTTGTGTGGTGTGTCAGCTTGTTTATCTAATTTACTTTCATTTTAATTCTATTTCAAATTTTAGGAGTGACTCCTCACAGACATCTCTTGTCCTTCAACTGAAAGCCCCTCATACTGACTCACCTCATCATTGTTTCTCAGCCGCTAGTGCCAGACAGGCCATAATTGACCAGGACCTCTGTCCTCCATTAAGTAAATGCTGATACAATGGGTCACCTTGGCTTATTTATAACTGTCTCCACATCATATGGTATAATATCGTATTACCTTTTTATAAAGGAATTTTTGTGGCTATGGAAAAAGGCGATCCCGACTCACTGTACTTTGTACTTATGGGTATTAGGTAATTTTGGTTCTTATGTTTAATTTTAATATTTAATCTGGTTAAAATTTCTTGTTTCACAGACAGTGCCTAAAGAAGCGACACAAAAAGTCACAAAATGTTGTAACACAGTTCTAGAATGAAACAAATATATATGCTTTTTATCACAACCTGTGTTCGTCTGCCTTTTATTGATTCCTATTTTTATCTATGATTGTCTATAATACCAAGGATACTTAAAATCAAGAACTACACAATCTATAAACTACTTTATGTATTTTGAATTAACTTTATAACAGTTTTTTTTAAATTCATTTATATACACTAGGTATTCAATGCCCGTATTTAATATTTTTTTAGTTATTGTTAATTCAATTACTTATTGTTCATTTTATCTAATTTATATTTCATTTTGTAATTACATTTTTTTTTATTGCAGCTGTCAAGATGCTCATTACAGAAAGACCATTCAATTTTTAACATTAATTATAATGTAAACTGAATCAACAAAAAAAGAATTTCTTTAATTTTAGACCTCAAGGAACTTTACTCCTCATCTTACAAACTTTAATGTTCTAAGTTTATATTTTCTTAAACATTCTCCAATAGAAAGACCATTTATTACAAATGATAGTGTAATTTCATGTGGAATTGCAAAACAGTTGAGTGCACAATAGTTTTGAAATTGACTCATTTGATCAAAGTTAAGTAGTAAAGAAGCCATGTGTATGAAAAGTCTGTTTCTAGATTGCAAATGTCTACAGACTTTGGGCCATATTCCTATTTTCTTCCCTATTTCAAGATTAAGATGGAAAGGCATTAATTATTGAAGAAATACAAGTTGGATGACTTGAAATATACCTGTTTGTTTTGTGTTTCTTTCAATGACCAATTCCACCTTGAAACAAGGGATGTGGAAATAGTGCATTTTGAATTTTCAAGTATGAGCCGGGTACTGACAACTGAAAATCAAATACATGAAATAATATTAAAATTGAACTTTTTAAAGTTCTCTTTTGCTTTCTTTCAATAAGCAAAATTCAGAGTAAAGTGTATTTATGACATTCATTTATTGATTTGTCCACTCACAATGATTTACTCTTTGCTTTGAGATAAAATATCAGATTATGCAGGTCTGGAAAATATGATTTTATATGGAAGGGGAAAAAAGGAATAATGAGATTCAAAAGATTTAAAATTTTACTTCAGTGGAAATTACATGTATATAATACATAATAATGCCAAAGGCGGGATTCAGGAGGGGCAACTCCCCCCCAATTTTGGGGCAAATTTCAAGAAATTGTATTTAGACATTTCATTTTGCAGATCTTCAAATTTATGTACAAAAGATTTACTTGTTTCTGTATTCTCACAAGAAATACAATAATATTTAAGCGAACAATAATTTTATTAAGCTTAGCCAATAACAAATAGGCAAACTTCAGTTCAGTATTCATAAAGCACACGGGACAAGGTTCAGTGTTTTTGTGAATATCCCTTATTAATAAATCCTCTTTCCATTATATTTTCCACATTATTTATTTAGAAATTACAGTTTCATGCCTAAAACCAAGGACCATATCATTCAAATTTTAACTTTCAAAAAGAGTAGTTCCCCTTTATTTTAGATATAGATAGAGGTAAAGGTTATGATATGAGCCCCCCTGATATCTTTTCATACATCACAAACATTCTAGCAAAAACGATTTTAACACCTAGTATAATAACTCCTAGTGCCATCAAAGCTAAGGGGTTGTTGTAAATGAGAGCTGGAGTGAAACAGAGATCTTTGTGTTTTTTCAGTTCTAAAAGCTTTGGAAGGTAAGTCTTTGGCTTTTAATTATAATTTGAGTTGGCATAGATCGATTCTAATTATTAACGAATAAAATACAATATGTTTGAAACATTTTCCTGCAATCTGTAATTTCGAACGTATAAAAAACCGGTTTTTGAGGGAAGAATTTTAATACGGCGATTGTTGTAAAAAAGCCCCGAACTATCGTGCCTAGACGAGCCCCAACCTTTAACGGGTTTGTATTACTTTCATTTCAACTTTTGATCGAACAGTTTTTGTTTTAGATGCCACGAATAGTACAAGGTCCAGAACAAAAAGGAACTAGTGATGTTACAGAATGGCACAGACCTTCTCGTACTAGTTAGTTTCCTAATTTTCCTAATTCCTAATTTTTTCGTCGGGTCTAGCTTTTCGGCCATGCTCCATCCTTTTGCCAGCTACCGCCTATCACCGCCCAAACATATTTTTTTCAGAATTGCTCAATTTCTCTATTTCCTAAGGGCAGGATCAAAAAACTACTTTAAGAATATTATAGAATAGTGAAACCTCGTCCTATATAGAAATTTTCGTTGAAAAATTTGAGACAATTTTTACGAAAAGGGCGTTGAAGCGTTACTGGAAATATGAAATTTGAAACTCTTTTTCATAGAAAACTATTGAGATTTTCATAAACTTTATTGGAAGTCGTTAGAGCACTGTTATTCATAAATGTAATAAAATAATGTATACATACAAATCGCCGAAAAAAAAAATTACATTCGTGTAAAATATGAAACGAAAGTATACAGCAAAATTAATTTTATGTCATCTAAACAGTGCAATTAGCATTATCCGTACTGAAAGTTGGAAGAAATAATTTGGAGCCGTTTTTGAAAAAATGGTATTTGAGTGTTTCTGAAAATGCGGAAATTTGAGGTCGTTTTCGCAGAAAACTGTTGAGTTTTCGAGATTTTTTACGACCTCATTTAAAGCACATGTGCTCATAAATGCAATAATATGAACAAAACGTCTCTAATGTAAATATTAACGACATAAGAGACATGTCAAAACACACATTAGTATACTTTTTTAAAAACAAACAAAAGAATATAGCAAAATAGCGTTATATCATCATAAAGAACGCATTCAACAATGTCCATCCCAAAAGTTTAAAGAAAAACGAGAAAATCTTAGCGAAAAGCGAAATAATGTGCGTGACCTAAACGAAAGAACTAATTATGGAGAAAAAAATTGAAAGAAATATTTCTTCCTTCAATTTTGGTTTAGAAAGATGCCGAAAAAAATAAATCTCTTGCAATTTTCAAAAATTCAGTTATCAGTAATAATATAACCTATGCCGTCTTTATAAATGTATTTCACTCTTTTTACAATAAATTTAAAGGGGGAAAAATTGAAAATGCCCCGAGAGGTTCATGTAAAGAACTCTCAAACTTTAATGGATGTTTTTCAAAATTGCAGAGCTTCGACTTAATGTAGATCGACAGGGGTTTATTCAGTTCGAAAAAAAAAAAGGTAACAGTGAACCCCAGAACGCGTATTTCCGTTGAAATCTCGAAATCGATTTTCTGCAGTATTACATAACATTCTCTACACTTCATATATTACTGCGTATATACGTACGTATACGAGAAAATAACTAGTGGTGCTAGAAAATGGCACAGACATTTCTCATATTAGTTAGGTTTCTAATTTCGTTGGACTGGGCAAATACATTCTTGTCCCATCCTCTTACCAACCACCATCTATCGCCACCCAAAGCATTTTTTTTTTATTTCTAAATTTTTCGGTTTCCTGACGGTAGAACCGAAATATTACTTTAAGAATATTAAAGAAGATTAAACCTCGTCATATAATGAAATTTTAAATTAAACATTTGGACCCGATTTTAAGAAAATAGCGTTTAAGCGTTACCGAAATTGTGAAATTTAAACCTCGTTTTCACAGAAATCTTTTGAGTTTTCGAAAAGCTCCAAACATACTGTAGGGATAGTGCTAAATACACTGTTTAATAAGACAAAGTTGATTTTGGGATATTCTTTCGTGTTTTAAAAAAATACACAAATGCAATTATTTGAAATGTTTCTCATGCCATTAATAAGCACATTTCCAGCAATTTGTGAATACTATTGCATTTCTGAGTTAAGGTGCTTTAAAAGATTCCTTTCTTCCAGATTACTTTCTGAAGAGTTGACAAAATTCATATTTTTTTTATAAAGTTCCCGCCTTGCCCGGTGCAAGCGACCGAGAAAGAAATGTTTCCTTCGATAAAGACCAGGGAAGAATCAAAGGAAGAATTAAAAGGAAGAATTAAAATAAAATTAAAAAAAAGGGGGCGGGCGTAGTACTACCCATGAATATTTTCTTTTCATTTTATAATATAAAGATTTAAAATCTTGGAATGATACTGATGATGAAATAAAATGTTATCTTAATTTTTGGGGTGAAATATTGTCTGACCATGATCGCTTCCATGAACTATAGTACTGTAAATTTCACATTATCAGTGAACACAGGAATTATCAAAAGCTCATTTTTTATTATATGTTTTGGTCTTTCACTAGAAGTTTATAAAGTTGTATAAAGAAATAAAAAGAAAAAATTAAATGCCATATATTTTTACTTGTAAATGTGGTTTAAAAAACACATTCAATACTTGATGCAATATTTAAACTGTAACCTAGTATTTTATACTGATTTTACAGTATCAAACTCACACTTGATATACTCTGAACATATTTTATCAGTGTACTATCAAGTTTTCAAGCAATTATATTACATTAGTCTGATTTTGCTTCGGTAGATGACATTGATTTAGAATTAGAAGCAGCAATAATGGGACTAAAAATCGAAAAGCTCCAGGACTTGACGAAATAAATGCTGAACTAATTAAATACGGTGGTTCTTACAACTAAAAATCTACCATCTATTAAATTTCAAATTTAAGCAATTCCGTATCCCTGAAGAATGGCAAAAAGTGAAAGTAATTTCATTATTTGAAAAAGGGAAAAGAAGCAACTGTGGCAACTATAGAGGTATTAGTTTATAACCCACATTCTATAAAATATATTCAAAAATCTTAAATGAAATACTTATTAATATCTCTGAAATTTTAATAATACAAGAAAAAAATAGTTTTAGAAATAGACATTCCTGTACAGATAATATTTTTACCATTAGACACCTAATAGAAAAGCTTAGGGACTTTAATCTAGAAACCCATTTGGCTTTCATTGATTATGAAAACCCTTTCGAGAAATTGAAACACTGTACTTTATGGGAAATTATGGAAAGAAGACCCTACCTAGACCACTGAATCAATAACATTAAATATCAGTTTCAGAATACCTCTGTTATTTTAGAACTAGATGAAAAATATTCAAAAGAATTAAAAGCAAACCAAGGAGTTTGCCAAGAATGCAGCCTGTCCCCAACATTCTTTAACATATACTTGGATAATGTCATTCAAGAATGGAAGAACAAATTCAGCCTAGGAATTAAGCTTAAAAATGGAGTGTACTTAAATACACTCTTATTTGCTGATGATCAAATTATAATCCAAGAAAGTCAGGATGACTTTCAGAGGTCTATTTATCAATTAAACCAAACTTGTAAAGGATATAATCTAAAGATTTCAAAAACTAGGCCAATACAATGGCATTAGTGGGACACCAAATTAATTTTGGAAAATGATGCTTTAACAATTAGCAATTTTAAATATTTGGACAACAACATAACGTTTTTTACAGAAATGGATTAAGATGAAAACATTAATAAATACCAGAATATATGCATAAACATTCAGTGAACTCTTAAAAGATTAAACATGTAGAGATCTCTAATGAGGATAAAGTAATGGCTGTCCCGTCTCTAGACTAAGATTGTTTGGAAGTGAGTGCTGGACTCATGAGGGAAGAAGAGAAACAAAAGTTACAATCCACTGAAATGAAATTCTTTAGATCTGTAGAAAAAAGTAGCAGACTGGATAAACTCAAATTAGGAAATTCAAAAAGAATTAAAATGTTCAAGCTATCAATGACAAGGTACGTCACAGACAGGAATGGTTACATGTGGAAAGAATGGGAGAGACTTGAATTCCGAAGCAGGTTTTTAAGTGTAGGCTTCAAGGCAGAAGAGACCATGGTAGACCCCTAAAAAAATTGAATTCTTAGAAGCCAGAATAGGTCATGAAGTGGAAAGAGTGTGATTTCTTGAATTGAAACATGTTCTCATGCCAATGATAATAATTTCAATTTATCCTTTGCAGTGATGTAAGAAAATAAATCAATATAAAGTTTATATGCATTATTCATATAATTCAAAAGGTTTTCACTACATTTCTTGTATTAGTTTCCACTTTGTAAATTGTGGTAATACCTTTAGAATCTATTGCATTAAACATAGTACTTTCAGAGGATTTCTATTCATACCATGCCTCAAAGACTATTTGAGTACAAGAAGAAACAGGTTATCTACTCCAAAGGAACAAGTCATTCAAGCCTACTATGAATAAGTATTGTTGAAATTAACAAAGAAAAAAGCACCAAGCAATAGAAATTGAATTTTGATTACCTGAGCTAACAATTCATAAAATGTTAATTCAGAAAAATAATGGGAGCGAATTTCTGATTCAAACATTACTGCCAAATAGTTCAATGAGAAACAAGAATGTCCAAATGGAAATATGAAGCCTTTTCATATTACTTCATCAAACCTATAAACTAATGGACTTTCAATCTTAAAACTAATAATTGCTGGAGGATTCTGTCTTTCATAAGACATCAAAATAATCTTCGCCATTAACTACACATTTCCCACAAAGCCCACACATTTCCCAAAAGTGATACAAAAGTGGTCATGATTATGACGCACAGATCAAAGTAAGGATCTAGGACAAGCTATTCACAATAAACTTATTTGCAGCTATTGATAAGTCTAAATAAATATTAAAATCACTTGAATTAAGTTCACATCATAATGTAAATATAGTAACACAAAGAGTCAGGTATTATAACCTGAACCATTTCTACTACTAATGGAAAAAGGCACACAACCTCCCTTATCTGCCTCTGAAAAAACAACAAAATAAGGAGTTGATTGAAGCCAGGTTTTTTATATTAGGTGTCAAATAAAACATGTATTTTTTGCAGTTAAGTATTTCCTCAATTTAATTTCCACACATTTTTTCAAATGTTTACATTACAGGAAATTTCATAATTTTATGACATTACTTCTTATAACGAGGATTGTTGGGGTTCATTTGATTTGAATGATTGTTTAAATCTGCCCTAGTACTTGTGCCATGGTAACCTGCATTGTGACCTGGAAACAAAAATTACAATTTCATTATTACTCATACTGAAATTTAAGCATAACTCATGACATAAGCTTGATAACAATCATTGATGAATTCAAAATGTCCTACCTGGCCCAGTGCGAGAATGGTTTGGGTTGCACTGGTTGGTCCGATTACCTTGGGCTGCCTTATCCATCTAATAGAAAATAACAAAATTGTTTCAGTTAGATTCAATGGAGTAAAATATTTTTCTTGAATCCAATGTTTTTGTTTTGACCACTACCTAACCAGGTGAATTTTTCAATCAAAGGTAATTTAAATAATATTCCATACTTTAGAGAAAGTCATCAACTTCTCTAAAATATGAAAGTTTGGTTCAAAACTTTTAGAACATGTACACAATGATTCAGAAATACCATAAAAAATAATCTTCATTAAATATCAATTTGCTACTAATGCAGATACTGCATCCAAAAATATTATAATACCTCATTCCTTACTCTTGTAAAAATTGATAATATAAAAAATTGGGAGTTTCATTAAACCCTACAATGTACAAAATACAACTAAAAAATTACAAGTAAATTTTTTATTACTTTTCACAGACAAATTCCAAGGTTTAAATAATTAGCATCATTAGTTTAATGAATATCCCAGCAACCCTCAATTGTGTGGTTTTATTACTCCTATGAAATGTAGATTAATTAAAATTTATTGAATTGTGAAAATCTATGTTGGAAATATAATAAAATATCTAATTCATCTAAGTTAATATTTTCAATAGAATGCCATGAAATATAATTTCTAAACAGTTTATTTAATAAATATCAGGGAGATAATAAAATCAACTTATGATTCAGAGTACACATCTTAACAGGTTATTAAGGTACAGAATAAGTAGATATAAGTACAAGCTATGATAAACATTTAGTGTCAAGAAAATCTTAAAATTTTAAACAATTATCTTCTATTACAGATCATTAAAGTATTGTACACAAAATGTTCATATGCAAATTACAGCATAATATATGTGCATACAAATGTGTAAATAATAATTAAATTGTCTTTTACAAGTACAAAGAAGATTACAGTAATTTTGATTCCTGTATCAGTTTCAAACAGGTAAACACTACTATATAAAATGACAAGTAGAATAAAATTTGAAGTTTGAAGATATCATACAAAAGAAACAATTAATATGACAATAAATAATAGTAGATAAGCATTACACAATTTATAAAAATTCCAAAACTTAAATAGAAATTAAATTAAAAATAAAGTTTTAGAAATATGCCTTAAAATACAGTTAGGTTCCTTTTAGATGATAAATAATTGCTTATTAAGTAAATATTGCTAAAAGAATTTGAATATGCAACTTCAATTTAAAAAGGTCAGAACCACATCAATAAGATTAAATTTTTGTTCCTATGGCCAATGTGTGTTATGCAATAAAACATTAGTTTGTAAAGAAAAACCAACAAAAAACCTTCAAAATTATAACTTGCATTTACTCGAAACAAACTCATCACAGTAATTAATAAGGGTTTATTTTAATTACCAATTTTGGTTCTTTACATAAAAACACGTAATAAGAGGTAAAAAATAAATATATCAATAACAGCAGTTTCATTGATATACCATTCCAAATATTTACACACCAATTGTAACACCATTAATTCCAGTTTCAAAATCACAATACCATCCTTATTTTTTCAAGAAAACAATAAATTGTTTACAAACCATATAATGACATTTACAATATAACTCGCACAATATACATTTTTCTATAGTAATCTTAATAGGAACTAGCATGATAATGAACCCTTCAATATAACTGAGACTCACCTTGATAGGATTTACTTCGGGCGCTCTTAACTCCGCGATACGCACAACAGCAAACAGATGTTTACTTATGATTACCCTTCCACGATTTCGCCCTTATATTTAGAAGCGCTCACTACAGTTTGCCAACTCACGACAGTTCGACTCAAACAGAGAAATTCTTCCGTTTTCTTAATTTTGTGGTACTTGGAAGTAAAAATATAAAAAATCTTGCAAATAGAACAATTTTTTATAAACATTCATAATTATTGAGCGATTCATAATGGAAACAACACATAATGCGGAGCTTTTCTCTCCCCCGTTCAAGTACTATGGTTGTCAGCATTGAAAGCATTCCCCTAATCAAGGGGCTTCCCAAGTCACATGACATTCTTATGCGGAGCTTCTATTTTGGTATTGCAGTGACATATTATATCGATGTCGCAACATGAAGATGAAACATTCCATATTGTATACAACTGCGCCTTGTTCATAGATTTTTTAAAAAATGTTTATCACGCAAAATATTTAGTATTTGTTATTTTGTATTCACCCATCAATAGTATTTTGGAATATCTAAGAATGTTTGGACTGTTGGCCAGGTATTTCTTAACTGATGATAAAAAAATATATATTTGTTATCGATGACCCTTACTACATTGACTTTCAGGAGAACTGAAAATGCTGTACAACTATGATAAAAATTAATACAGTGTCAATGTTAGTGTTGATGTTAATAATTCAAACCATTAGAACGATTAATATCGATTTAAATACATACTATATAATACATTATCATGGTGGAAATATGATTCAAGGAGTAGATGCACCATGCTCTGACATGCGTAGGTATTCGAGGTTGAGTAGTGGATAGTATGTGTTTGTGAATAGTGGATAGTCGTGGGTACTTGCGACGTCCTGGCGGATTCCACAGACAAATTTTGGAAAGAGAAATTAAAAGTGCTTTAGTCGAATGTGTCATTACAGATTTTGTTAAATGTCGCAAGCTATGTTCAGCTCATGCTGCGATACGATTTTCTTCGTTTTAATGATTATCCGAAAATATTTGTTCTTGAAAGTTTTGTGACAAGTTAAAGGGGGATTTCCTTCATTTCCCTCCCTGTGGATCCATTCCTGCTTAGAAAAAGTATGCTATTTAAGCTTATATACTTAAATAACGGCAAAATAACTACTAGTATACTTACTTTTATCATACCTGTAAAAGTATTCTTATAACTAGGAGACAGACTTCGATGACCTAAAACATCACCAACAATGATCAATAAGATACTCTTATAAAGATTTTAAAACGCCCTAAAAGACGTAAATGAACGTCTTTGAACGAAAAATAACGTCTTTGTCTCTTTTCATCTTTTGACGAAAAATGTCTTTGAATGAAAAAATGTGAACGAAACCAGTTAGGATGAACAATTCAAGCTGTTACTGATGTAATCAAGGCTTCTTCTATTCGTTCAAGTGAATTAACTCACGTTTCTAACTTTTAGTTTCAACTATTCTTTATCAGGAAATCTGTCTTTAGTTATTCCGAAATCGATCGTAACCTTGGATTACATACTCACTATTGCTGACAATACAATTTCTGAACGAAGAAATCGAATAGGCTATTCAGGATTTCTGTGAAGAACATTTGTTGCATTTCGTAAATCTTATTTCAAGCAAGTACCATTAATATATTAAAATCAATAAAATTAGCGAAAAATGCATTAAAAGAAGACGCAAAACGGTAAAAAATGACTTATTAGTCGAAACCGACGAAAAATGCAAAACATTACATATAAAGATGGGTAATTTCCTTTTGTCTTAACATAAAATTAATTTCTTTATTAAAAGGCATTGTTCTAATGTGAAAAGGAAAAAATTACATTTTATTAAAATTTGCCCGTACTGATAACAAAGCGGCGTGGCATAGCATAACCTCCGGGCATGGGGCAAGTTGCCCAGCTGCTCCCGTCTGGTGATGTAAGCAATGCAGAAAGAGGCGTCCCCTTTACTGCGTCGATACTTGTGGGGGATTCCCTCGCTTCTCTCTTTCGACTTAAAAAAAAAAGAAAAACTTCGGGACTTTTACATGAAACATCACGTGTTCAGGCAATTACTGAAAGTCATCATTTAACAGTACTGCCAACCGACCCAACCTTTTCTGCTTTCGGTCTTAATAAAATAGTGCCATTATTATCAATATATTTCATGAATGTTAATCAGACTTTCAGATAGTTTACAGTGATAATTTTACATCTCAAGGAATGGGAAAGACGTCCGTCTGTGCGTGCGTGTTTGTTTTTGCAAACATTAATACGAGTAGTAGTGGTCTTGGAGTAACCTTCCTCAGGCTAGCACTTAAAAAGATTGAGTTGGATTGCTGCCAAATTCCGGTGGAGAGGAACTTGAAATATGACGATGCGAAATAGTGAAAGGACTTGAAGTTGAAATACTTCACTAAAGATAACATGACAAACGTGACAAGCACATTTTTTAATTCATGGAATATTTATATCCATATTAATTATTAAGAATAACATAATAATAATAATAATAATAATTATTATTATTATTATTATTATTATTACCGGGCAAAATTGTTTCTAACAATATATGATAAGTCTATTTGCTCTATCATTACCCTACATTATTTTACAAAACATTCTTATATAAATAAACTAGTGGTGCTACGAATGCACATACTTTCTCACTTTATTTCTAACTTCCCCGTCATATTAAACTACTATACTAGCGAAACTTTTTCCGCTATGAAACACGAACACAGATCCTCAAAAGTTAAAATTGCCGACACTAATACCACTATGCCACACAAGCGCCGTGTGGATCGAACGGTGGGAGAGATATAAAAACATATATGCTCGTTTTATGTAAAAAATAAAAACAAAAAACTCAAAAATCAAAATACCCATTAGAAACTCTCAAAGCCTCCAGGTCGTTCAGATCGATCACGGAATATCAATTATGGAGAAAATAGGCTGAACGGTTTAGGCGCTTGCGTTGATCCCAGACGGACAGACATTTTGCTGTCAATCGATTTTTCGGTAAACGTACAAAACATGAATTTTGGCTGCATCACGTGTTAGAGGATTTTTCTACATTTAGCAACAGCGTTTATCCACTTTTTAGCAGGACCCGGCAAAAGAGTTTTTCAGAGCACAATCACATAACTTTCTCTTTTTACGAAGTAAGTGTGAGCAAGTAAAAATTGTTCTGGAATATTTCAATTTTACTATTCGCAGATCCATAACTAGAGGAAATGAGTAAAATAGGTGCCGGTAGATTGCAGCCGGGAAGATGGTGGGGAAATACAAAACACCTAAAAAAAAAAAAAAAAAAAAAATTGGAGCCGTTTCTGAGAAAACAATTATTTAAAATTTATAAATTGCCTTTGTTTGACGCAAAATTACGCAAACAAAACACATATTTTCGAAAAATTGAACATTTACTTATTTCAAGATCTATTTTTGATGAACACATTTCATTATGAAAAATGTATCTTCATAATTCTATAGACGTGGACAAATTGTTAGCAAAACATTATTCATACTCTAAATTATTACTTTAAGGGCAAAAGCGCACTAGATGGATGGATGGGGTTGTTATTTATTTCTGTAATGTGTGTAATATTTGCACGTTCGGAAATGCTGCTGTGAAAGAGGAGGGGTGGGGAAGCCCGGGGCGAGTGACAGATAGCGGAGTTGCTCACAGTGGGAGTCCGTGAAAGTGCAAATATGGGCGAGGCAGCAGAAGTGTCCTTACGGAAACGTACCAGAATTGGCGTTACTACAATCTAGTAATGACTGAAATTAGTCGTATTGTACGATTTTGTGAGTCATATGTCAGTAAATTTGCAAAAAAGTTAAAGGAAGAAAAGCGGCAAGGTCTCCCCCCCCACACACACACAAAATCAAAATACCGTTTCAAACTGGCAGGGCCTTGAGTTCGTCTATATCGACCGAGGAATTCCAAATTTAGAGAAAATCGTCAGAACGGTTTAGGCACTGGCGACGACACAAAAGTGGTAAGGCAGGAGGACCGACGGACAGACAGAAGGAAAGACATATTTACCATTAGTACTCGATTTTTCGGTATCAGAGACCCACAAAAATGGATTCTGACGCGTTAGAGGAAGCAATTTACTATTTTTAGGAACAAGATTTATCCACTTTTTGGTGTCTAGAGCCCAGCAATACGTTTTTCTCCAGAAAATCGTCGACTTCCCACGCACTTTCTCTTTTTACGAATTAAGGCGATAATGTAAATTTGGAGCCATATTCGAGACAGTTTAGAAAATAGGCTTCATGTGAGTTACCTTCAAATGTCAAAGAATTCATTTCAAATTTGCAAGCCTCGAGTAGGGCCAGATCGACCGGGGAGGACATTTTGGAAAAATCCTGTGAAGGTTTAGGCGCTAGTGTTGTTCATGAATAGACAGATGTACTACATCCAGAAAGACATACAATCATACAGGTATACATATGGCATGTAGATATTCAAATAAACCGTTGGACGTCCAGGAACAAAAAACAAGAAGAAGAAAACTGTCGTATCTGAACTAATATAAAAACTCTAAAACGTAATTATTTATTAAAATACGATCCAGCATGATCGATCTTCCGCATCATTGCATAACTTGTACAACGTACATTGTTCCAAATGTAAGTAGTAAAAGATAATGACTTACTAAACAGATTACTGCTACATACATTACAGTCGTGCTACGCTCGGAAACGATAAGGCCTTTGAAAACAAGGTTTTCCTGCCTCTATGATGCATGAGCTTTGCCATGGGGGGGGGG
>BOPP01000024.1:658685-671281 GCA_017312745.1 Gryllus bimaculatus | reverse complement strand
GGAATGTATAAATACATATTGATTGTTCTTCAATGACTAATAACTAAAAACTTATAATTGTCCTTCAGATACATATTTTTGGGTTGGTCAAGGACCTCAACCTTCTTCAAAAGGAACAAAAATTCCAGATGAATATGGATAGTAAGTATTCCACATGTTATTCTCCTCTCTTGAGTTCTATTATTCTTGAATACAATGTTATAAATAATTCTGTCCATGTCAAGGTACCAACACAAAAAAAGTACAACAAAAGTGATGATATTGAAAAGGTATTTTCTTGTCTTTGAAAATTTAAACATTTCTTAAATCTCAAACAAGCATTGCCAATTATATCAATTTTCCTTTTCTAACACAAAATAGTCAGTAGGAAAGTTGAAACAACACACCTGATTTCATTTGTGAGTGTGTAAATTTGATATTGGGGCTGACCATAAATTAGATAAAGCAAATTTGGATTATTTTGTGTACCTCCTTTCTCCCATGTAACACACCTGTGACATGCTAGAACCCTCCCTAAATAATTATGTGACACTTGTAGCAAGGCACCCTGACTTACAATAATTAAAAATAAATTATGAAGCAGAAACAATGAGTTGTATGAATTTTATTTGTGTTATATATTAAAATTTATGATAATGAAATAATTTGTTGGTGATGCTGACCACATCTAATAATAAGATTACGGACAGGTTTTTACTGCAGGGAGGCTATGTAAGCAAGAAAATTTCTGACGAGCCATGCACTTGTGGGATGGTGCTGCACTAATTTAATTGTACAGTATACTGCACCAAGATAATTGGATTCTGAAATATGCTGTAGATTATTTATGAATATTTTCTTTGTAATTTAACAGATTCATTCAATATACCATTGATAAAAAAATATTTCCATTTATTGTAACAGTTTATACATCATAAAATTTTAATTTTATGATATTATTAATTTAATTTTAATGTTTTCGTGTAAAACTTAATAAAAGGAATTATTTCAGTAAATGTTTAAAAATTTAAAAAATAAATATCAGCATAACACTAAACTGTGATCCCCTAACCCTCTGCAATGCAACATAATGCTGCCTGGAACACCTTCCCTGACTCTTTAGCATTACATAATTTACGAACGACCCCAATATTCTGTGTTTCATGCAGTATATAACAGTTGCCATAAATTGAAAATTGTGAACCAAATTGTAAATGAAATGATTTTACTGACACTGAAAAGCCTAAAAAAATTGAAAATATATTATAGTCATATCCAAAGTACATACATTATAGTTTCATTATATATTATGTGGATGAATGGAGCACAAATACTTTCTTGTTGAGCAAAGTAAGAAAAAATAGTAAAAAATCAAGTTTTTAAACATTGTTTCTAATTATTCTTTTGTGACATCTCCAAGAACTGTAATATTTTAAAAAATCTTTGAAAATAATATGAAGAGATTAGTTCCATAATTTCTCGTGCTGTAATAATATGAGAGTTACCTTAGTCTATAAAATTACCTCGTACTATTTATTATGCAGCTAAATTATATTTTTATTTCATTTCAGTTTGGATCCAATTAGAGCTTACAAGGGGGAGCATATAACCTTACAACTACCTGGTGAACTGACAATATTTGACATTGATTGGTTGAGCATATTTGATGTTGATAGTAAAGAAAACTATGGATCAGTTATTATTCCTGATGGCTTGAATGTACCACCTTCTCTTGTCAAAGTCATTGTAAGGAGGAACTCATTTTCTCTTTGTGTAGACAGATTTTTCATAATATTAATTTACTAATTGCATACTAATAAGCATGCAACATTTTTATTTTTCAGCCGTATGAGAATTCCCTCCCAAATTGCTTGCAGTTGCATAAGGATCTTCAAGTTGGTTGGGAAATATTTGGTCCTCAAATCACAATTCAACTTGCTGGTCAAGTTGGTATGTATGGAAATAATCATTTAAATAATTGCAAAATGTATCTTATTCGATCATTGCAATGCCAAATTTAATGATGTGCTTAGGTGAAGATGACTACATGGCATTTGGACTAAGTGGATCCACTGAAAAGAGTCAAATGATAGGTGCTGATGCCACAATTGCATACATAAGTGGCTCTCTGGGACATGCTCACGATTACAACATAACAGCCAAAGCTCCAGTGAGTATTCTTCTGTCTTCATTTTGTGATTCTGCTTATAAGTCTGAACCTGAGCAGTGATAGGTTTGTTTCCAAGGGGATGCAGCCTCAAAGAACGCCCTGAAAAAAGGATTGTAATCATAATGTTTGGTGGTATTGACTATGAGATTTATTTTCAGGATGTGCAGAATATGACACTTATTTACCATTACATTTCCAAATAAATGCAAATTAGTACTGGCTAATGTTGACAGTCTGTCTCCTATTTCATAAGGCAGAGGTGTGAACTGTATCCTCTTTGTACCCCCTTCTCAATGTCCATACCTCTGTGTACATTCATTGCTGTACATTCATTTTTTTTGTAGTATATAACTTATTTTTTGGGATATTAGGCAAACAAATTCTTTTCACAATAAAATTGCCTTTTTTTGATAAGTAAAATCTTATAAAATGTGAGATAATATAATAGAGTGGTAGATTTTATTAGGGTAAATGAAAGTTAACAATGCTGAAACAAAGTTGTAATAGTCATTCTCATTATTTAACAGAACATTTTATCAAATTAAAGAAACATAATACTGCCTGATTTCTCAATGTCTTTCTATATACATGATAGGTATATATTAATCTTATTTCATATTCACATTTGTTTAGTTAATCAGTACAAACTGTAATATCGGATTCAACTGTACTTGGTATTTGGAAAACTGAAAGCTACATTTAGGGTACAAAAGCAAAGCAAGGTACCATTTCAGAATTTCCTTAATGGATTAAGGGAATGTGAATGAAATATCTGATGATGATAGATTTATTACATTTGATTCAATCACATTACAACATAATAAAATTGCAACACAGAATGACATTATCCTTGACAGAAATATCCTCAACTTTTTTTGTTTCAGTGTGCTAAAGTTCTGGGGCAGTATAAAGGAGTGTGTAGAGATTCATTATTGGGAGGTGATGATAACAACCAACTTCACACAGCTAGTAGAGAAAATGGAATAAATATTATAACTTACCGCCGCACACTTATTTCATGTAAGTTAAAAATTCAAAACAACCCTTGAATAACAAGTTTAATAAATAACAATGTAATAATTTCAGTACAATATTAAAAGTTTGTGTAGGTGTACTTCTGGTTTTAAACTTCTGGTGGTCTTGAAATTTCTAATGTGTGAAACAATGTCATTTTTTTTTCTTTCAAGCTGATCATGGAGATAAAGAATATCCCACAGATGGAATTTCTTATGTAATTTGGGGCATTGGACGCCTAAATCACAATAAGGAACCAATGTTTCATGATTTTTATCCTAAAAGTGACATTAAAGTGGAATTGAACCGTAAAGAAAAAGAAAGTAATTGTTTCAAGTTCACACGTGCTCAAGAAAGTTTCAGGTATTTTAATTTTTCCCAAAAATTTAATTTTTTTGTGTAACATTTCTTTGAAATTCAAAATTTTTTAAAGGGAACCCTGGGCTAAATCTTCCATTACGGACAGTAAGATTCGCTCTTTCACTGCAACAATAGGGCCATCAGGTGGGAAAAGAGGATATCAAGGAATAACAAGTAAGTTGATTGAAAATTCCATTTAATATTCACTGAAAAATAAATAATGCAAATAAAATTCTTTAACATGTTCTAGATATGACATCTCCTGGTTTATCGTGGTATATCAATGGGTATCTGGCCCCAGAATTAAAGTTACAACGTGGACTCATTTACACATTTTATATATATGGAGGCAATAATCCGCATAGTGCAGAGCATTATCATCCATTTATACTAACTGATGAACCACATGGAGGATTTGATCGCTTAAGTGAAGAAGCTCAAAAGAGAGTTCGTGTTCTGGCTGGGGTAGAATTTAATAGAAGAGGCCAAGCCAAACCAACCACAAGTAAAATATTCTTTTGGTTCCTACAATTCATCTGGTTTTATAAAGAACTTTTTTAAAATACTTTTTTCTTTACTTCTAGCTGGTCCTTTGTGCATCGCTAAACATGATGGGAAAGATAGAAGATTAGATGATGATTTTTCAACATTTAGGAAATTCAATCGAACTCTTATGGTTACATGTGAAGAAGGTAAGGTTAATCTAGCTACAATTTCAAATGCATGAATTAGCTACTACCTATTTGACTTGACACATTTTCAGAAAGAAATATAAAGAAAATTTTCCATAATCAATAGTTTGAAAAAAACATCGATTTTAAAGATGTAAGATGTAGAGAAAATTGATTTTTTCAGTGATAGCAAATACAAACAATAAAAGTTAGAAGTATAAAAGTACCAGTTCATCTGAAGTCCTTTTGGAGTGTCTCAAGAGAAAAGAAAATATTTAAATCACTTCTGACACTTAATTCTACTCAATTAATTTTGGAATGTAGCGTTGAACCATTCAAAAATTAAAGTTATTGAGTAAAGCTTATTGTTTAATAAATGAAATACAATGTATTCCAGTTTCAAATGCATGTAAATGAATGGTTTTAACTCTTTTGCAAACAAATTTAAGGAGTCAAAGTACTGTCATGATCTTGTTTGTGTAATATCACAGGTTTTAAGTATGCTTCTTATTAAATTTAAGTTTCAAAGTATTTCATTATTTTAAAATGCAGAAGAATGATGCTTGATAAAAGGGAAAAATTTGTAGAGTGTGATGAGTAATACAGGTTTATTTGTACAATATTTATAGGATTTCAATATTTTAATTATTAATTAATTTGTTCATCCTCATAGTTTTTCATTTTCTCAGTATGATTAGTTTAGTTTTCATTTGTAGAAAAATTTGTTGATTTTTGTTCTTGATTGTGAAAGAAAATGGTGAATATGGGGAAAAAACTTGGTGGACATTCCTTTTAATTCTCAATATTGAAATCGGACAAGGTCTGATGTTGCCAGAAGAAAAATGGTCTTAGGATAACTGATCTTTCAGTTTCATAATATTATTACACAAGTTTCTATGAGCTTCTTTTATATTTGCGTATTTATTATAGGTGATCCTGGAATATTGGAAGTGATACCTAACAAAACATGGCCAGATGTGGTATACTACAATAGTTACACTCATAATAACATGGGTTGGAAAATTCATATTGTGGATAGTTATTCACAAAGCTCGTCTGCCAAAATGTGGAATAACGTTTTCTGGATTATTCTTTCATGGATACTTTTGATGTATTTTGTTTGAAATGTAATGGGAAAAAGAGAGTAATGACCAATAAAATATTTAAGATTTTTTTGTGGTTTATTTTGGATAATTGACATATTTCCTCAATAGTGTGTGTGTGTGTGAGAGATAGTGTGTGTGTGTGAGAGAGAGCGTGCGTGCGTGTGTGTGTGTTATCAGGATCCATTGTCAAAATTATATAGAATAGAATTAGGATAAGGTGATAATTATTAGGTGAAAATTATAGTGATCACCAACAAAATAGGTTCATCATTGAATGAAGAATACTGAATTGTTTTGTTATTGATTGAGAAGATCAAAGTAATCAAGAACAATACACGATTTTAAAATAATAATGACTGGAATGAACTTCTTTTTCAACTAGTGCAAACATTTCAAAATGTAAATGTTATTTTAAAAATTAAAATAGTTTCATACCTAATACTTAACTTTGAAAGGCTAGGTTCTGAACTGTAAGTACTTGTTACCTTGTAAAACCAGTACTGAGCATGGATAAAATTCTGATATTGCTAAACATTATTTAATAAACAAAAAAATTTTATCCATTCAATTAAATTACATTAAATATCATTAAGTCAATTGAATTTTACACATATTTTAACATTCTCGACATTTCTGATTTCCCTTACAACAGATATCCAGAAAATCTGAGCTTCAATAAACGTAATAGAAAGTACCATAAGGTCTTGTTTTGTGGATTATTGTCTTTGAAACATAACTTGGGCTCATAGAGAATGTGAAAACTGGGTTTAATTGGTTGTCCATATATTATGTGACACTAAACAGTGTTTGAGGAGGCGTTGTGCTGCTGTACACATATTCAGCTTTATGCTGCATTACATAGGTGTAGGGAGGTGTTAGGTTAGTGTTACATAACATTGATATTTGTTTTTTTATTTTCAACATGTACTAAAATTTCAGCATTTGCCTTTAATTCAGTCCCATAGTAAACTGTTAAGTTCTTAACAAATTAAATTTAAAAAATATAAATTATTGAAAGAAATTATTATGTAATTCTTACAATAAATAATATATAATACAATAAAATGAAATATTTTTCATCAATGCTATATTGATTAAATTTGTTAGACTACGAAGAAAATATTCAAAACAGATCTGAAGTGTACTGAGATGAATCATGTCATCTCAATGATAAATGCAAACAAAATGAATTAAATGTTAAGTAATTGAGATAGTAAGTATTAATTCAATAAGTTTTTTTTTCTATGAAATAGTATATGAAATTATCAACAAAGGATTATAGCGAATGGGAAAGCATGATAAGTTTACAAAGAACGATGATGTCTGAAAGATCGAACAGTTTACTGTTCGAACTGCATTGAAAACACAGAATACTATTGAATGTAGGTATTGTTGCAAGAGGCAACAGAAAGGAGATGGAAAGAGATCACCATGTGACACGATCATGTGTAATGAGCTAGCGATAAATAATTTTCTTTACAAAGTTTCACTTATAACATGAGTAAGTTTCTTAATGCAAATAAAATTTCAAAATAGTACCAACGAGGAGACAACGTGTGCTTAGAAAGTATAATTAAAATATTCACATTGTCCAAATTAGAATTCCAAAAACTTGAGTGTGGTAAGAAGATGGATGGAATATACCTGGTACATCCGAAGGAAGGGAAATACGTCGTACAAGAGGGCTGTACATTCTTCAAAAGAAGTGAAAAATATGCAGAGAAAAAGGCAGTCTAAATTTGTGCAAGGCCAAGTCTGGAGTTAAAACAAAATAGAATTAGTTAGTCATTTAATGGTTTTCAAAGCTGTTAAAGATTGCACAGATTTGAGCACAAGAGATATGAATGTTTGTTGTATGTTATATAGTGCAAATGTGATTTTTTATTGTATAATAATGGTAAATAATTGTAAGTGTGATTACAGGTCATCCTGAAATATAGGTTGAATGAAACCCTGCTAAGAGAAAGAGATTGTATGAAAATAAATGACGCAATGTGTTGTTGCGCTACAGTAATTAGCATGAATTGTGATGTTATTGGTTTTGGTAATAACATGTCTTAATTGATTATAAATTAAGTTAATATTTTATCAGCCAAGAACTCGTAATGTACGATGGACTTCCAGGCCCACCCTTAAGCATATTAAAAAAATACAGCCCCGAGGTATTTGAGTATTGTGATTACAGGTTCATTAGTATTTTAATTAGTCATAAAATAAAAATACCTGAGCTAGCTGTAATATTAATAGAAATTAAGAGATATAGCAAGGAGAAAGAAAAGGGAAACATTTTTCACTATTCTAGAATTGAATTAAATAGGCACAATAGTCTCTCACTCACGCAACATCCACAGTGGCAGGTGCATGGCTTGTCAGAAATTGTCTCACCTATGCATCCTTCCTTTATTAAAAAAATGTCTACTGTCTTATTGTTAAGGGTGGTCATCATCAGCAATTAGTTCTAACTTTAATTAGGGTACATTTTAATATACATCTTAAATAAAATTAATACTTACTGTTTTTACTGTTAATATATAATATATTTTACATAATGTAAAGGGGGGTGCAATCACAAGCGTTACATCAATGGCGTGTGCTAATATTGTTCAATGTTATGTAGTTGATATCATGTATTGTATTAATATTATTATTAAGTAGTAGCAGTAAAATGCCAATTACATCTTGAAATGTTAAATTATCTGCTACTAAAAATTGTCTAACATTATCCTAATCTATCTGTAGCTAATATTGTACTGTATTGCTTATGCCAATGACCCCATTCGATCTCGTTTTGTTCAGTTCCCCTGGTCCCTTCAGCAAATGCTGAGATGGCCCCTTGTTTTGCTCCTGAACAGTAATGTAACTTCGCTCTCTCCACCCAAGAACCCATCATGGTTGACATACAATGAATTGTATTATCATATGCCGAGCTCATAAATATAATAATAATAATAATTAATAATAATAATAATAAATAATTTAAATAATAATGAATAATAATAATAAAGTAATATAATAAATAATAGTATAATAATTATTAATTAAATATTTACTATTATTAATAAGATAATAATTAAGGAGTGGTTCAAGTGAGTGTTACAGGGGGAGAGGGGGTATTCAAAATAATCCAAATTTACGTAATTACGTAATATATAGACGGCCCCTAAGGGCCTAGAATGAACAGCCTTCGAACTAAGCATGATTGTAAAGGTGTTGCTTCTTAACTTGTGTTAATGACTGCATGCACACTTTCCGATTAGACCTACTTCGTAACATAAACTACAAAACTCTTCCCTTTTTGTTTTAAAAATGTATTTGATGCACCCAAGGAGGTAATTTTCTACCCAGCATTATCACATATACGGTTTTCGACACTAGTTTCTCAGCTTGGTCGAATTCAGTCGCTGTCTGGAGAATTCTAGTTGCCAGCGGCTCTGATCGTTAGTTTTCCATGGTTTCTCTGATCAAGACCAGGCAAATCCGGAGTAGTACCCTAACGTAATGACCACGGACCTCTCGCGATCTTTCCTTCCTCTTCCTTGTATCCTCACACCTTCCTTGCACACCGAAAAAAGAAACGGAGTATAACAGATCCATGATACTGTTACAAGGAGACTTGTTACAGCGTCATGGATATCATCACTACCATACATGCCGAGAGACCGGTCGGGAGCTTAGAGCTTTATCGGCTGGGGCTGTCCCATGCTGGTGGGAAATACCTGGTTAGGGAAAACCTCACTAGCCGACGGTAGGTCGGCGCCGGATATCGCTATCCAGCGGAGGAATATCACTGCCAGAGAACAAAACATGCACCATACTTACGGGAACAATGACCTTAGACACGCGCCCGGAATCATTAACAATCTACCAATTATCACGTTTACGAGGTTTTATGACTATAGTGTCTTATAACTTACCGTTAAAATAGTTTTCATTATGTTCGCATCTATAGGCGTGCGCAAAGGGGGTTGTGGGCCCCTGAACATTTTGAAAGGGGCGGAAATAAAACATGTTATTTCCGTAAACATATTAAATCCCTGATAAAAATGAATAGGGAATTTAGATACACTTTAAAATATACAAATACATGGGAACATTAGTTTACCGAAGTATTGTTACCGTATGTATCTTTGGTATGATTGCTTATTGTTATACCATTTGAAACATTTTGGCATTTTACATAGTTATCAAAGTTAATAATTGTTGAAGAAACTACCCCGAAAACCAGTGTGGGAAAACCAGAGAAGATTCCTTCTACAACCAACAAAAAGTACATTTTAAAAATTCGCAAACATACTGACAAATGTTGTGCATGTAAAATGCTATAAGTAATAATAAAAATAATAAATGAGTAAGGGGATACCGAAAATATGTTGACCCCTCTTCTTATTTCAGGCTGTGCATGCCAGTATTCACATCCGTTTGGCTCTACCCAAGAAAACTGAAATAATGGGAGACGTCTAATTTTTCTGCGTGCTGATATTAGACGTCATTAGCCTTTATTTTATTCAGTTGATCTAATTATATAAACGTTCGCCTGTATGCAAACAGGAGTCAGTCAGCGGATGGGTTTTTGATTCCGGGTGCGTCAACGGGTAATCAATCCCATAATTGTAGCGCATGTGTTTTCCTCACGAGTTTGCGGTGGTCTTCCCCCGCCGGATCGTGAGATCGGGCGCCGGCTTACCGTCGGCTAACGAGGTTTCCCTACTCAGGCATCTCCCACCAGCGGGAACCCGCCCCAGCCAGGACAAGCTCTCGACCTGTCTCCCGGCATGTGGTGTAGTGTGGCTCATGTTGATGTAAGTTAATGTGAACAAGGGGTGAGGACATGACAAGGATGATGAAGGAAAGATAGCGCGCAGTCCGTGGCCCGTTTGTTAGGGTACTGCTCCGGCATTCGCCTGTTGATCGGAGAAACCACGGAAAACTACCGGCCAGAGCAGCCGGCAGCTAGAATTCTTCTCCAGACAGCGACTGAATTCGACCTAGCTGACAGGTAGTGGCGAAAATCGTGCCACGGAATCGTGCGCCCGAACTCGAACCTAGGACCTCCCGGTGAGAGGCACTGCAGTGACATCAGTCGACGCCCTGAGCCATCTCCTCTGGCCTGCGGATGGAAGTTTCTTAGCCTAGTGGGAGACAAAATTGTTTCTCTGAGTTCCGCTAGTCAGTCGTGCATGTCTATTTACACGATTCCATCACTCCGAACCTCACTAAGTACATCCGTTGTCGCTTCGCTACTCTCGCACATTTCCGATTTGTGGCATCGATGCTACACGTTCGATTTTCGCGCGATTATCTCGTGTAAACAACATTGAGTCGGTGCAAAGCAGAATTTCTGAAGCATTTTTACACCAAAATACTTTTCGTTAACACAAGATGATGCATACTCGGCCAATACGCTGTTCTTCAGCAAGCGACCTATGGTTAATACTAACATTAGTAGGATGATTTCTGAAATGACCCGTTCATCATCATTCATATAGTTTTATTTAAAGCGTCTGGCTAATATACGAAGTAACCGCATTTTGAACTTCAGCTGTAGCGCATATTATCTTTACGTTTTACGTAAACGATACTTCGCTGTGCAGTGAGGAACGCGGCGTTCGTTTCAACGATCGACGGCGCTTTACTACATCGCAACGGAAAAAAGTCGGACTTGACCTGTAATACGAGACGACTAATTTATTTCATCGATTGGATAGCTGTTTTGGTTGTGGGAAGTGGGCATTGATAGCAATCTATGCGATGGCGATTCCCCATGCGACTGCCTTTGTTTCCGACTTCTGCAATTTCCGCATTAAGTCAATATACCCCCAAGAATAATTCCTTCTACGATGCGCGCGAAAGATCTCGTTGATTTGTCTCGCCGAGAGTTCACAGAAATTTAACGGAGTATCGGGTGTTTTAATCATGATAGGAACACACAATGCTTAAGACCATTCAAAATTACTATAAGTAATAATAATAATAGTAATAATAATAATATTAATAATAATAATAATAATCTATTATTTAGAGAAGTAATAAAAAGTATCAGGCAATATAACAACGTTGTTCCATTTTTAAGAATACAAAGAACTTTACTTACAATACTAGCATACTTTTGTGAAGAAGCAAGGTACCACATTATCTTACAGTAGTGCGTAGAGGGTGGATTTGCAAGACCTAAAACACCGCTAAAAATGATCAATAAAATGTTCTTAAAATTANNNAAAAAAAAAAAAAAAAAAAAAATCAAAACCAGTGCAAGTGAACAACTCAAGCCATTGGATAAGTTACTAATGTAATTGAGGCGTCTTCGTTTCGGTCAAGTGAACCTAGCTTGGAAACTTTTAATTTCGACCGTTCTTTTCGAGGGAATCTCTGTGTTTAGTTATCTGGTAATCAGCCGAAAACTGATATTGGCACAGACAGGCGTCACAGAAACCTTAGATTTTCTTATATTTTATATAACGGCTGACATTACAATTTCCAGGCGAAGAAATCGAATAGGCTACAATATTTGTTATAATATTGTAATTATATTATAATACAATAGAATATTTGTTGCATTATTTCGTAAATATTATTTGTAGCAAGTACCATTAAATTGAATTTAAAATCGATTAAATCAGCGAAAATGCTTCAAAGATGACGCAAAAAGGTAAAAAAATGACTTATAACTAGAAATCGACGAAAAATGCAATAAAAAGCCATAAAATGGGTTATCGTTGATTTTTATTAAATAATGAACATACTTGTTATTATGTTGTATATTATTTTTGTAGGGTGTACTTGATACTATACAGTATTATTGTTTAAATAATTATCTAATTCTAACATAAATATTTAAATAAATTTTGCTAAGTAAAGGAAGGTAACAAATGACAACTCAGGTTTTCAGGGGAGGGCACGGCCCGTAAGCCCCGACTCCCTCGATCCGCCACTGAGCCCAGTATGCGCAGTAGTGCATAGAACGCATTTTTGAAAAAAAGAAAAAAGAAAAGAAAAGAAATAATAATAATAATAATAATAATAATAATAAAGACATAATAATAATATATTTGTCTCATAAGTACAGCATACACCATGTATGACAACTCAGGATATGTATATTATCATACAATACACAATACAGATATTTGTAAAAATTAAATACAATATATAAATTAAATTTAAAATCCAATTTTCGTATTAAATACAATATCATGGAAAGCTATATTATAAATTAATATCAATTTTATAATGGTTGTGTAAGAAGACTTAGGTTAAAAATCAATAATAATAATAATAATAATAATAATAATAATAATA
>BOPP01000024.1:627962-658660 GCA_017312745.1 Gryllus bimaculatus | reverse complement strand
TTAAAAATTCAATAAATAATAAATAATAATTAATAATAATATAATAATAAAAAAAATCTCCATATGTTTGTTGTGCCTAAGGCTGGGTCTGCCTTTATATCCAACAACCATTGCAGGGGAGGGTTGAAAAAACAGAAAAGCCAAAAATTACTGTACTTGTTTATATTATGAATACGTGTTTGTGCATTATTGATTTTTAATAATTAGAACCGCTGGTTTAATAGGGAAGCTTTCAGTTATTTTGAAGTGCTGTTAAAACGAGTTTAAGCCTTTTAAAATTCCCGCCCTGTGAAGTTATTAATAATTAGCTTTTGTGTAATCCTTCTACAAGGCGGTACTTTGCCTTCTACAAGAGCTGAGTGGCTGGAACTTCTTTATTGTAACTAAGCTTATTACCAAGGCGTTGCCCGGGCAGTTATTTATTATGTGTAATACAAGAGTCCCTTTGAAATGTCCGCATAAATTGGGGATTTATTTGAAAATTTCCCAAGAGCGACGACCGTGGTAAAATAGGAAACAAATTTCACAGTGAGAATTATGTCCAACCGAATTCCAAAAAGCGCCAGATATTCAAAAATAGTCATCTTAAAATCACGGTGGGTATTGGACAGAGGAGATCGACGGTATACGGCCTCCGCAGGCATTTAATAGAACGAGTCACACAGTTATGATTGCCAAAGGGAGAGAAGAACGGTAAGAAAATTGGATAGAAAAAAGCCGACAAAACTTTTGAAAACATTCCCCCCATATTGCCATTTTGTATTTTAGTTAAACACCCGTTTAAAATTTTATGCGGAATTATTATTAATAATATTATTAATTATATATTATTATTATTATATATTATTATAATATTATTATTATTAATTTATACTAGCGATTATTATATTTATTATTATTTTATTATTACAACAATTATATATATATTATTATTATTATATTATATATTTGCCCCCCCGGTTTTAAATTTTTTTTTTTTCCCCCTAAGTAGCAAGGAGGCTTACATTTATAAAGCTTGCGTCCTCGAAGCCAGCCCCCTCGCGACCTTAAGAGTGGATAACAGTCGCCGAAGTGCTTTGAAAAAGTGTCCCAATAAATTTCCCCTAAATCCGATTTGTCCTGGGAGATTTTTCAATTTTATATTTCCAGCGTCACATCCCGCCAATCAAGTTGTTAAGAAGTAAAGTACTTATCGCCAACACGCTTTAGAAAACCAATGATAACATTACGTTGGTTAATTATTCCCATCGATACGGATTAGCGCTACGTACTTCATGGTTCAGTAAGCCCACCAGGAAACGCCGTCGTGCACAACACACGCATTCTTGTTTAACGCCATTTTAGCGTGTTCCCACGTCTCCCTGCGCTTAGAGCTTCGGCTGGCCACGCAAGGAACACGCAGTAAGCCCATACCAAGCGGAATTTCCGAGTTGTCGACAAGATCCGGAACAGCGAAAAGGGCAGTGTAGAAGTCCAGGAGGCTTCGCAGCAACGCCAGGACCAGGAGAAGAGGACGAATCAAACTCACGAGGCAGGAAAGCGGATGGGCAAAGCAACAGGCGCGCGCCGACCGACGGTTGACGGAAGGCAAAGAGTAGAAGTGCCCCAATGCTACACCGACATGCAGAATTGGGCCTTAATTTTTTTTTATTCCAGATATATTATCAACCTACGAATGGGACCCTGGGGAATAACCCGCGAAAAAGGGTAGTATCATGAACTTGGTGACCACTAAGGTTGAGCCTACAATGGAGTGCATTAAGGCTTAAAAAAGGTGAGCGAGAGCGGATGGGCTTATCTGAACAAAACCGGTTTTTTGAGTACCGACATTTTTCCTCCTCTATATCATTATTCACAGATGTGCATTTTGCTTTTGTTTGTAATTTGTTTAGATCTAGGCTGGAGTGATCAAAAGTTTGGCCCCGTAGGATTTAGTTCGAAAAAGCTGGTGCTAAATGAGGATATAGTTGATTGTTTTTCTATCTTCTTCGCACCATCAATGTGTAATCATTTCACAAAAGGTTCTGATCACAAATTTTACTGAGCAGATGTCCCCATGATTTAATGGAAATCATTCTTGTTTTGCATGTTATGATTGGGGGTAAAAAACATCGAGCGAATAACAAGTAGTGTTGCGTCCGATCACGTATTCTGCAAGCGGCCTAAATATGTGCATAGAGGTGAGGTGCGACGCAGAAGGGAAATTACCCGGATAGTGATAGTTTACAGTGGGTAAGGTACAACAAAAACGGTCTTACCATAAAGAAACCACGGGATGTAACACATTTAACGTCAATATTTGCTGCGTCAAAAACCTTTGGAAAATTATTTGGGTGGTAATGTCATTCAAAGTTGAGATCTTGTTGTTAAAATGATTCGAGCTTGTGGACGTCTCATTAGGTGCTATGACGAACCTGTTTAAGCTCTTTCAAAAAAGAGCTTGTTGTCCTGGGAGAAGAGAGTCACCACGCACACCCAAGGTCTGGTGCCAATTTCCAAAATTTAGAAAGAAAAAAAGTAAATTCCATACGAAAATTAGACAAAGGCTTCACTATTTCCTAAAAAGTTACACTTAATAAATATAGGAGAAAAAGTGGGGGCTATCACCGCTATAATCACAAATTAGGAGAGGGAAAGACACCGGTATACCTCTTGCTCATTAATGGGGTGAGAGCAAAAAACCGTAAAAAGAAACATAGAGTTGTTAAACGTGTGTTTATTAAGAATAGGGCGTGTTACATCAATATTAGAACGAGTGTTATTTACTAAAAAAGAATGAGAACAATCAACCCGACATCCACCCGCGAATTATGTATATATGAATAAAAATTTTGCATTTTTATCCCGGAGGAGCTCCTAATCGGCGGAGTATAGGAAGACTGCTGCGAAGGAACCAAATTGACTCAATGTTCAAGGGAGCGGGAAGCTCGGCAGAGAAATGGGAATTGACGAACCCAAGGCGGCGAGGATGAGTGAAGAGCAATAAGGGATAGATATTATCGAAAATGGCCCTAAGTACAAGAGAATGCACACTGCTCATCAATGGACTGACAAAATATTTAGCCCAAAAATTAGTTCCAATAGAAAGCCCTACAAAACCTTTCAAGGAACATGGCGGGAAGAAAAAAGGCAGGGCGTATGTGGGGAAAAACACAATTATTGTCAACAAAATTTAGGAATGCCTTAAAATATGTTTGAATTAGGTAGAAATAGTAAAACAGTTTGATTTAAAGTTAATTCCCCGTAACTGCACATTTTTTTATTGAGGGCATGTGCACACAAGATTAAAAATATTGAATCATTTCCTCTTTTTTTTTTTCACAGCTTCCTCATTTATGATATATTAATGTTTTTTTAGTGAATGTCCCTTATAAAAATTTAAAAGCTGAATTTAATGACTGCAAGCACGCAAAACAGAGCATTTGGAGAAAGGTCTTGAGAAGTGAGTGTCGTGTAGCGTGAGAAGATGTTATGTATTAAAATCTCGGAACAAAAAGCGGCGAATCTTGGAATCACTTGGAGCAATATGTGCGACGGGCGCTCTACCAGCGGGAGGGCGATTTTGGCAACGGGGGAAAAAGTCCCGCAATGTGTGAGCCGATCACAAAATTCCCAGCGGAACTTGTTGTGCCAGTGTGTAGCAAACCGGCCATGGCGTGCGCGGTGTGAAGGGAGAAGGGCCCAAAAGTACGGGGGAATGGCTGCGACTGTTACCGACCCTGCGAGCGTGAGAAAAGGGTAGTCACTTACGATGATTCACCTGCGTAATCTTGTGAGTCATTTTGATAGAAGAACCCGTCCATGGAGATTGTGAGATTCACACCCTATAAGCGAAACCCAGCTAATCAAAACAGAGCTCGTTGTGAGATTCTTGTGAGGATAACCTTGGAGGGGAGGGAAGTATATGGCAGGATGCTTGAGGCCACCGTTCTGCTTTCGCCTGTCGTGTGTGTGTTGCACAGCATAAGTTTTCCCAGAAACGTCCTCACTCGGAACACCCACTTGCACACACAGTATTTTACGACACATGTGAAGCTCAACACAAATGGGGAAATGAATGAATAAAAAACCAACAAAACGACGGAGCATAGAGAGCTCTCAATACTGAATGGGGAGAATATATTACGGCTATCTAGTTGATGAACATTACAGGAAACACCCATGCCACCAATAAACTAGGGATCCTCCTGTAAATAAGCAAACACACACCTCATAGGCCGTCTTCCGACCATCTACCTCAAAGAGTAGCTGTCACCCGGGAATAGTAACGACAGTAACTAGGGAAATGACATGTTAAGAAGGAAAATTGAGTATGTGTCGCGCGCCCGGGCCGAGGACAAGATGACAAATGGTCGAGTGTGTTTAGCGCGCGTGGCGATGCGCAAACAGCGGAATCATTCAACAAGAGTGAGCATATAGTACAAATTTTGAATTTGTGTTGTTCTGATGCACATATTATACGAAATGAGTGGAATGACATTGCGAGCATGTAATGAAGCCTCGTCTGGATGCGGCGGCCGGCGTGGGACACAACGCACCTTGGGAGCCGCGCGTTTCATTGTAACAAGCCAGTTAAATAATTCTGTCCCCAGTCCCCAATATGGTATAGGGGCCGACCAAATAGATAAATATGTGTAGACAAGGGCGCCGAAATTAACAACAGATAACAGTTGCAAATAAATTGTCAGACTTTTTCTTGAATATCTTTCTGATTAACTGAAATACTTAATAGTTTACCCAAATATGTTCTTGAAAGATAATTAGTACAAACAACAAATTTTTTTAAAACCCACTTGTTTTAAATTCCCAAAAAAAAACTAATGATTTAGGGGGGTGCCACCTTGGTGGGATCCTGGTGTACAAGTTACTGTATTAGTTAACTATAGCATCTCTCACATCTCGAATTGTTAAAGCAATTGCTAGATCTACACAAGCGTTTACTCGACTTTGCTCTACTGATTAGAGAGAATTGGTGTAGGGAAGATGCACATATAAGCCAATTTCAATATTTTTTGACCTCTTTAACCCATAATACACACTCCTAGGAGAAGCAAGTATCTCTCTCTCCCTCAAATGTTCCTGTGACGATGTTCATTGCAAACCACACTCAAATAGTCGAAACCGATTTATTCTGATCGTGTAATTACACGAGAAACATTTGATTTCTAACCGCTCTACCAAGATGTTGATTCAGCTCTTCTTGCGTTTGAACGCTGGGGTTGCCGGGTTTAGATTACAAGAACGATAAACATTTTTTTGAAAAAAGTTATGCATGGGTATGGTGGACACCAGTTGTGGAGCGTTGTGGAAATCCCGAGTGTGAATCCCGCAAGCGTGTTAGCCCTGGTTGATTTGCTTGTAGGCTATCAAAGACAAAATTTGCCCTGGAAGCTGGTAACACTATCCCAGCTGCATAAACCCACCACTGTCTGTGAATGTTTGACTGCCTGGAGAGAACAAATAACTTTGTTAATTTAAACAGGGCTCCTAGGGTGCGTGAGTGGTAGGAACACTCGTCTAAAACGTCCCCTCGTTAATCATTATACACATGCTGCAGTTTTGTTTGTAATGACTGAACCACACATTGTAACAACGTTTTGCTACCTGTAGAGATGGAATATGAAGGGTAGTTTGGCTGTTTTGTTAGAAATTCTAACGATATTTTGGGGAGAAGTCGTTAAATCACACATTTAACGGTTTAGCACTATGTGATTCAATCACCTTATTATTTTGAATCAAATTGAAGTAAAATCCTCCTCCTCCGTCAATTAGTGCTTTGGTCGATTATAAATGATATATCTCGTTCTCGCCATCAAAATTTGCTGGAAGACCCAAAAAACAAGTTTTACTTGCCCACTTGCAAATCAAGCAACCCGCCCCGCGAGGAAGCAGTGTCCACGTCGAGTTTAAGCTTTTAAATTCGCTGGGAAGTTTATTATATAGTGTAATGCCTTCTACAAGGGTACTTTTTTGAAAAAGTGAAGTTTCATAGTGTAGAACATGTAGATTTCTTTTTTGTCTAGTATCATAGTTATGAACTTCTGTGTTCAGAGTAATAGCATTGCTTACTGTGTTTTTGTATGGAGCAGCTTAGCGGCTGGGACTTCTTATTGTAGACTAGCTTATTACCAGGCGTTGCCCGGGCATTTATTTATTATGTGTAATACCAAGAGTGCTTTGGAAATGGTCGATAAATTGGGGATTTATTTGAAAATTTCCAGAGCACGAGTGGTATTTAATAGGACAATTTCACGAGTGAAATTATGTCCAACCGAATTCCAAAATGCGCCAGATATTCAAAATGTATTAAAATCACGGTGGTTTATTGGACAGAGAGATCGACGTATACGGCCTCCGAGGATTGTAATAGACGAGTCACAGTTTATGATTGGCCAGAAGGGAGAAGCGGTAAGAAAATTCGGATAGAAAAAGCGACAAACTTTGTGAGATACATCGCCCCTATTGGGGCATTTTGTATGTGTAGTTAAACACCGTTTAAATTTTATGAGGGGAATTATTATTATTATTATTATTATTATTATTATTATTATTATTATTATTATTATTATTATTATTACTATTATTATTATTACTATTATTATTACAATTATTATTATTACTATTAATTTTATTACTATTATTATTTGCCCGTTGAATCCCTAGTAGGGCAAGGAGGCTTACGTTATAAAGTTGGTCCTCGAGCAGCCCCCTCGGGACCTTAATGAGTGGATAACATCGCGAGTGCTTTGAAAAGTGTCGATAAATTCCCGTATCGATTATTTCTGTTTATTATTTTCATTTATATTTTCAGCGTCACATCCCGCAATCAAGTTGTTAGAAGTAGGTACTTATCGCCAACACGTTTAGAAAACCAATGATAACATTACGTTGTTAATATTTTCCTCATCTGATACGATAGCTACGTACTTCAGTGGTCAGTAGCCACAGGAAAGCGCGCTTCACACGCATGTTGTTAACGCAGTTGCGTCCACCGCTCCTTGCGCTGAGCTCGTGCTGTAACGCACATTGTAGACACTCATTAGCTCATACAGCCGTAATTGCGTATGTTGTACAGATCGTTAACAGCTGAAAAGGGCATTTGTGAAGTCCGTGATGTTCGCAGCAACGCATTACCATGGAGAATAGTAGCGATCAAACTCAGATGATTGAAAGCTTTATATTTCAAAGCACTTTTTCTGTCTCGCCTACTACGTACGTAAGTTGCAAAGAGGTAGAATTGCAATGCTACAGCCGACATCAGTGATTTTTCTTACGAAAAACACGAATTGTGGGACCCTGGTAACGGAAAAGTGCTTAATTCTTGATCCTACATGTAGTGCATTATTCTCTTTACAACGTTGCTTAGCTTGAATTACGTTTTGTGAGTCCTTGATATCGAAAAATCGATTGTGTGTAAAACATCTATCATCTGTGGCCAAATCTAGCGCCTAAATCATAGAGTTGATTTTCTCTCAAATTGAAATTACCTGATTGATATACAGTGTAATGTACAGGAAAAGGTGACCATAAATAGAACCACTTTAAATAAGTCAGGTTTCCGAAAATTTGGAAAGGATGCCAAATGAGAGATTGACGACATTAGTTCTTCAATATATTCCACAAGGAGAAAGAGATGTAGACAGGCCAAAGAAAAAATGGTCACCAGGACAGGTTGAAGCCTTATCCTTGTTGGTAGAAGAAGTATTTAAGTTAAATAATTGGTGTACAATATTACAGATACACACCGTACGATCCCCCAACTTAGAATTGCTGCCGCGGCTGAAGCGAAATTCTTCAGCAATCCCGATGAATATTTTATTAGGTGACCAATCTTTCAGGATTATTAAACAATTTTTAATCTTATAGAGCATTCCACTGCAAAAGTGCTGCTGAAAGCGGTCGATGTCGGTCATATAGTACTGAAAAGGCAATGTAGTCACTTCTGTCGCAGTTAACTTACTTTCCTTCATGTTGAGCGTGTTGAAACCGTAAGTTAGAAAGCAAAGTTACTTGGAATTTCTTCTATTCGTAAGTTCACGAACTTGAGAATAACTCGATTTGATTTATTTTCGTCAAAGAACAGTTAAAACAGCGTTTGACTTGTAGGGGAGAAGTGGAATCTGAGCACCTTTCTTGAGTTCCAGAAACTCTTCTGCACCACTTCACCATAAATAGTTGAACAATGAATAAAAAACCAACAAAACGAGTTTAGCAATATTTGAAAACTGCACATTTTAGCTCCCGAGTTATAGAAAAGCTAACAAATCGGGAAATTAACTACAGATTTAATTTTTACTTCCTCGCCCTTTCTTCGGGAGAAGAAAATGTATTGTGATCGTGCGCAGGAAAATGGTGAATTTTCGACATCGATATCTGCCGCTCGCGGTTGCCCGCTTACGGTTATTATTTGTTTCCATGGAGCAAGCTCCGGGGTGGGCACTTTGACCTTTTCGGTTATTATCCTCACCCCCTTCAAGCGACACACTGCGACTTTCAGGTTGAAAGCCGAATAAGACGGCGCGCAACACGTCAAAGAGAGCCTACTCACTGTCTGGGTGGGGCCTCCCTGCTGGCTCAGGGCTACTAGTTTTCCGGACTAACACCGGAGTGAGGGATCACCATTTTAGCTGAATCCCGATTTTAATCCCGCAAGGTTGTTAGCCCTGGTTTGATTGTTTAGCGATTCCAGGCACGTCAACTACCAGGGTAATTAGTCCCGTAAGTGTAATGCATACTTTTTGCTCGAGAGGTGGCGGTGATCTTTTCCACGCTGGCTATGGCGAGATACTGCGCCGACCTAACCTCGGCTAGTAAGCATTTTCCCTATTTACACGTTTTTTTGAACTCTCCTTTTGCTTATAGTGGTAGGTGTAGAGATAAGGGCGAGTTTCTTTTTTGTTAGCAATGCAGAAAATAAAATCGGCAGTTCGTTTACCGTAGCAAATAAGTTTTCTATAACTCGGGAACAAAAATGTATAGTTTTCCAAGCGTCATTAATCTCGCGCTTTTAAAAAAAAGATTTACTTACTTATCTTAAACTATTACTCATCTTTCGACTATTTATAGTTAAAATGATGGGAAGGAATTCTTGAACTCAAGAAAACGTGCGAAGATTATCTTCTGCCCATATGTCACAAAGGTTTTACTGATTTTTTGACTAAATAAATCTAAATCTAAATAAAACATTCCTCTTTAATATTAGAAAAATGAACAGTGACACACACAGGCATTGTGTAATCCCAACTACAAATGCGGCAGATTCTTCAAACGCGAAAACGTATTACGACGGAATTCTTTCAATATATTGTCACGCAAATTAAAAATTTGCAAGGATGAAATGTTGCATAGGAAACGGCAATGAAGTTTCTTCAAAGCGTTAAGTTGTAGTTGCAAGTTCTTAAGTAGATATTTAAAATAAAACCACAGTTTTCGATATCTGAAACCAGATTGTCACGTAGGACCTAATATTTTTTTTTTTACATTACATTACAATTTTTAACATCCATTGAAGGCATCTCTCCCTATATTGGTAATTCTATTTCTTTCGAGTCTTAAATTTGAAAGGTTGGGTAGATATTTCTCTCGAATAATTTTCCCAATGAAATCAGTACTCGGAACGAATCATTTCACAAATTCTCAGTCACTGTTCGATTTTATTTCCAGATAGGAAAAGTTTCATTAGTTTGCGAGAATTGCAATGAATGCATTGAGTAAGTTCTCATGCACTTTTGTGAGCATGTTGTCACGTAAGACCAACAACACAAGAGTCAGGGGAAGATTAAATGTAATAGTCACCTGTCTAGTTGAACTATTTCAAAGACGTTCTCTCAGGTTCTGAAGCCCCAAGAGCGAATTAGGACGCAATGGAGAAATTCCATTACTAGACAGATCCACGTGAGTAAGTTCGGAGAACGAAGAGAATGACCATTAATTAATTCTCTAATTCTAGGATTCCCTCTTTATGAAATTTAATTATTTGAAAGGGGTATATTCATATTATGTTCGAAAAAGAGAAAATAACTATCTCAAATGTGAATTTTATTGCCCATTATTTTCTTAATTAATGAAAAAACTAGTTGTGGTTAACAAATTTCATTTTAGAAAAACATCTGTCTTCATTATTGTAGTTGTAGGAAGACGCCAAAGAAACTTTAAAATTTTGTAATTTTCTAAAAGTCAGAGTTAACTGTGGAAAATAAATCAGCTGGCCGAACTGTGAATTTGAAATGAATTATTTATTTATCTTATGGAATTATTAGCCGGGAGACTGTCCTTAGTTTTCGACCTAGGCTTTCTTGGAAGCCTTCCTCCTACACGGGTCTGAGGACCTTAATCGAGCAGGCGCACCTCGCGGGCAGTCCCCTAAACGCCTGGGATGTGACTCTCGCTTTCTCCGAGTCTCAGCTAACTGAATCCGAGCTTTCTGCTTGGAATAAAGTGAGATCTCGTTAGGGCGGGATGTTGTCGGAGGGCTTTAATTTTGCCGGGCATACCGCAGGGTTCTTTTACACGCCACAAGAGTGACATGGCTACTGTGGATTTTCCGTTCTTCGAAAACCCGCGCACTAGAGGGTTCAGAGGCTAGTATGCTAACCCCTCACCCACAGGGGGGCTTCCAGACGGATGTTTTTTGTGGGTTCTTTTCAGGAAGCCTCAAAATTTTAAATAATTTCTCAAAAACTGGCTTCAAATATTTGGACTTTTTTTCGCGTGAAGTACGAATTCACAAACAAGGAAAACAAAATTTTCGCTAAACTCTATGAATAATCGAAAATTGAAGAAGTTCAACATTTTTCGGCGTCTTCCAAGAGACACATAATATTTTAATGATATTTCAAATGTCATGAACAATTATTCGAAAACAATATTTTTAACGAAATGCAGCGTGAAATATACGCAATCTTAAAAATAAGATTTTCTCAAAATCGGCGCCAAATATTTTATTAACATTTTTCGAATAAAACAAATAGGCTAGTAAAAATGACCCAGGTTACTTTCTGTATTTTCGATAATTGCAAAAAAAATAACATGGCAAAACTATATAAAATTGTTGAAATTGATTTTCTTTTAATGAAATCTGTTCTATAAAACTACTCACAAAAACATTTTATCAAAGCCATGAAATCAAGTTGACTTGGTCATCTTAATAGGATGGTGCATGACAAAATAGTGAACAAGATCTTTAGCTGGAATCCACCTGATCTTTAGCTTGAGCACCTGAAGAAGAAGACCGCCTAAAACGTGATGGAAAGATGATGTCAAAGACATACGAAAATGAAGATTGAAAATTGGATCGAACACTCTAAGAATAGGAGAAAAAAGAAAAAGGATAGTTGAGCAAGCCAAGAGGTTAATTTAAAGGTCGTAAGGCCAAAGAAGAAGAAGAAAAAGAAGAAGAAGAAGAAGAAGAAGAAAAAGGAGAAGAGGAAGGTGACAACACATGCCAAGCCAAAAAAAAAAAAGTTTTAAACATTTTCCGAAAAACGTGTCCGGTTTAGGATGGAGTGAACTATATGTATTTAATTTTGAAGTCAATAAATATATTAAATATGATAGATATTTAGAATTTCCTTTTATGTTTATTAGCTAACATCCAACTTTGGTGGTATTCTAATTGTCACACTTACTAATATCGCTTATTTTACCAGGAAATTGAGTTTTTCCTTTCATGCATGTTTCTCCTTATTGCACATGAATCACGCTATTGTATTGATCCAATTACGTGCGTAGTAACCGTCTATATGACAAGTACTATTTTGCTTTTCAAGAAAAAAAGAAAAAGAAAGCAAACAAACAAACAAACAAATGAAGCGAGGCGTATAAATGCTTCCTTTAGTCTCCACGGACTCTGAAAGAAACCTTTTCTAGTTTGGAAACGTTTGTACGCAGGGTTTTACATTCACCCGTACTCTTTTAATGTCTGGGGAGCAGATAAAAATGAAGGCAGATGCAAGTTCAGTCATACTTGGTCTATTTGTGGTGGTATATCTTGAAGGTAGTACCTTTGCTGCAAACAAATTACTATTACCAAAATTTGAGACCGACAGCCATATTGTTCATAACAAATCTTACTATGCAAACAATTTACAGTTTCCAAAACTTGACACAGACAAGCATTCCACTGTAAGCAGATCTTTTAAAGCTGAAAGAATTTTTCTTCAATTTTATTTCCCTAACAAAACTAATGATTTTTGTTCTAAAGAATGGTCTCAGTCCAAATTCCTACCTGAACAAGTATTGCGTATATTGGCGGAACACACTGGAAACCAGAAAAACTGCAAATCATTTTCTCATGTGTGTCCAATTTGCAACAAATTGTACAATCGTCGAATAGGAGGAATGAGTGGACTATGCCAAGTTTTCTCCATGGAGGACAAGTTGATTAGTTTAGGTGATAATCTTCGTTTATTGTTTTCTAGAGGACAAGCTTTTAGTTACCGTGCCATATCGACCAAAACTTTTAAGAAGGATGAGCAAGGAGTTCGTTTCCTCTATCCCATTGATGAAAGTAACCTTTGTTTGTTTGTGCGGAAATCTGAACCAGTCCATGAGAACATTGTGTTTACAATATCATATTTAATTTGGATTGGTATTTTCGTCAGTGTGCTTTTATTTTTTGCACTAATAGTGCTAAAATTTCGGAAAGGCTGTAGTACAGCTCTCCTGGAAGTTGTTAGAACGCTTTTCACAGGTGTATTTGATGCTCGCCTAGGCCATATGATGGTGTGGCTAAGTTTGCTAAGTTTCTTTTTAAACAATTTCATTGCTGGGATGCTTACTGGATATATTGTAACTCCAAACAGCGAAAAGGATATTGATACTCTTCAGCATGTAGTTGAATCAATTCAGGTTATAATCACTAATGCTGATAAGTGGATGGAACATGGAATTTTACAAACATATATAAATATCACAAACAGAGTATCAAAACGTATCGAGGATGTATTAAATTTAAATTGGACCATGCTTCCTCAAATTCTTTTACACAACCACACCATCATTGGGGATGCAGAAGACTTGCAGCTGGCGGAGCACTACATGGAGTCGTCGCGCGGGCAGACGAAGCTGCTGCACCGGGTGAAGGAGTGCCCCTTGGAGGACGACTACGCGTCGCTGGTGGTAAGGAAACGACATCGATGTGGTTTTCTTCAAGACGTCGATGTCGATTAACATTATGTATTAACACCTATGTTTTTTTAACATCGATGGGTTGTGATTGATGTTTTTTACAAATGTTTTGTTTCTGAATGAAACATTTCCATGATCACAATAATGTAAAAGTTAAAATTTGCAATAATAACTGATAGTAACACTGTTATTCATGTGGTGGAACTAAAAGAACACTGTTTGCAATAACTTTATAGGCCAAACTCTCTCGCCTGAGATTCCTTGCCCTTTTATTTCCTCTTTTTTCATATTCGTTTCGAATATTGAGATATGGTCACAAATACGCTGTAGGCGTAGGGTTTGCCTCTTCTTTTCGTTCCCTTATTAGGCGAATTGTCAAACAGAAACACTGTCGAATTAAATTTTAACGGCCACGAATTAAATGTTAAGAGGTTACTAATCCAGTTGAAAACACGGATGGTTTTTAGTGTACGTATTTTGAACATGGACGTCCGCTAACATTGCTGTGTCGCCTCGCCAGGTGCGCCCCGACTTCCGCCACGCCGCCTACGTGGACGCGCTGCTGCAGCGCCTGGTGGAGGGCGGCGTGGTGCGCAAGCTGAAGCAGGAGCACACGCACGCGCTGTACCGCCGCATGAACGCGGCGCGCGGGGCGCGGCAGGTGGCGCGGACCAGAGAACCGCCGCCGCCGCTGGAGGCGCCGGCGCCGCTGTCGCTGCTGCACGTGCGCGAGGCGCTGGCGCTGTGCGTGTTGGGGCTGGGCGCCGCGACGCTCCTCTTCCTCGCCGAGCAGCTCGTGGGGCGGCGGCGCCGCTTGCGCGCCCTCTGCGCCGAGGTCCCGGCTAGGTGCATCAGGGGGCGCCTCTGCCTCCGCAAAAAGGCTAGGGCTACCAAACGGAAATCAGATGCGCCGACTGAGACACGTCCCCCCATCAAACAAAATTATTTTCGAACGAAATTGAAGTTTTGGTACAGGAATATTTGCTAACCTCGGAAGTGGAATATCTTCAACAATTGCATGTCGTGGTTCTTGCCATGAGAAAGTTGCTGCGCTGGGGCGCGTGTTGCCGTGAAAGAAAGGCTAGGTAGTTTTGGGACAGGAGTGTTTGCAAACCTGGAATATTTTGTGGTGGTGCTACAAAATCGGTGGAATATTTTTAACCAGTGGTGCTACAAAATCGCACAAACGTTCTCGAACTATTTTGTTTACTCATCTGTATCGACTGGAGTTTCTGTTTTGACGTCACCTTTCCTCCCGACAATTGGCGTTAGAAAACATTTGTCGTTATTTATTAATTTTTCGATCCCCTACTTGCAGAGTATTGCTTGTGGTGTTACAACAGTACATTTTTTGCCATTAATTTATAACTTACGCACTTTTCGAAAAATTTTGAGTTCAACGGAAATGAAACATGGACTGATTTTGAAGTGTCCTATGCTTAATCCGGGGGGAAATAAAGAAGAGTTAGGAGCCGATTTTGAAAACAAAAATTTATATTCGGCTTTACTTAAAAAACACTTTGAAACCAATACCTTGACTAATCACGATATTTTAACCACAAACGATTCAAAAATGATTTACGCAAAATTTAGCTTCACCAGTCACTATGAAATTTCACTGCATTTCTAAACTATTACGCACCTTTTCGCGATTTCATTTTAAGCAATTTAAATTGACATATGATACACTGGAGCAAAGGGTAGACTTTTCCTAGCCCGAAACTGCATACGAACGATTTCAGTAATAGAATGTTTCCAACGGATGTACATGAAATAAAATAAATACGTAATACACTAGGACGACGCTCAAATCACAATACTAATACACATTACGATTGACACACACGCTTATACGTAATGTTCTTTCAATATTCCAATGATAAATGGCTGTCATGTCCATATTTTTGACTTCATCAAAGCAAACGCATTTATTTATTTATATCAAAAACAGTTAAAAACTTTGTAACGTGGTACGAGGAGAAAGTAATTTGAAGTTACATTTTTGTCCAGAAACATGTCTCAGCATTTGCTCAATAATCAGGGAAACTGGACGAAAACCTGATCGAGATGGGCGTCATTGACCCAGAAGTTGAAGTACAATACTTGTTTCAGGTTCATTAGAATTATACAATACATTAAATGTCGTTGTTAAAATTGATATTACATTCCTTGTGGATGCTCGGTATAGTCTCTAATTGTTTAGAAACAGTTGTGCAGCAGAAAGGATTTTACTTGGAATTTAAACTTTTGTGTCAAATTTAATCGTTTAATGTCATCTGGCAAGGTGTTGTAAAATAATGTACATGTATTGTATGTGAATTTCGTGTAGTGACCTGTTGATACGATTACCTGATGAATATGATTACTACGTCGAATGTTTTAGTAATAGATATCAGCGTTTGCTGAAAATATATTCCCGCTATTACGTAAGTCATTTTTGACAAAAACCAGTGAATCATATATTAAGAGACAAGGAAATGGTAAAATACCTAGATTAATAAAAAGAGGCTTATACGAATCACGTGGGTGGGATTTGCTTATTATTCGTACAATTCTTTCTTGTAATCTAAAAGTCTGCGAGCTATAATATGTATATTCCTAGAATATTATGCCATATCTCTGGCGGGAATGAACATTCGCGAAATATACACAACGAGTAGTATTGAGAGCATATAGTAGGAAGAGAATATGGTCTAAAATCGATCCCTGCGGGACTCCACCTGCAATTGGTAAAGAATCGGAAAGGTGTGTACATCATGTTCCATTATTCCAGTAAGGTATTTATACTCTTTGAGATCGTTGTTTAAGAATCAATGTAGTAACTAGTGTTATGTAACCCATCTAGAGCAACACCACGAATTCCATACCAAGGTATTTTATAAATGTAAAGTGTTATGATCAATAACGTCAAAAGCTTTTGAAAGCTCTAAAAACACACTAATAGGTGCTTCCTTTTGATCCATTGATGAGACGACTTCTTTAAGAAAAGAAAATGACCGTTTCCGTAGATTTTGATTTTCGAAACCCATGTTGGCAATCTTAGTCTAAGAAAGGTTTCCATTCGTACGTAAAAAAGTGTAACATTTTTTAAAAAAACGACAAAAGAGAAATTGGCTAATAATTTTGAATTTAATTTTTGTTGCCTTTACCGGCTTAATCTTAGCAGTTTTACAAATACCTGGAAAAATACCTGTTCGCAAGGATACATTAAATATTTGAGTTAACGGGTGTATAATGGAGGGCGCACAAGTCTTTAACAATCAATCTGGATATTCATCTAAACCGGCCGAATATTTATTTTTTAGTCTATAGATTATTTTGAGAATATCATTGAAACAAGTTTCGGAAACGAACATCGCGTCTAAAATTTTTTGGGAAAAGGCTGATGCTGAATTTTGTGATTGAAGTCCCTTAGTGAGATCGACACGAATTCTCGAAAAATATTGGTTAAAGAAACTAGCCACTGTTTCCGAATAGTTCACATGGGAACACAGTGGAATATTTGTAAAAATTGCGTGACGAGATGCACCGTAGCTCTTGCCAGGAGAAAGATGCTGTCCATAATGGGGCCCCTATTGCCAAAGAAAAAAAGCTAGGGAATATCTGATGTAGGGTAACATCACACCTTCCATAAAAAAAAAATGTTTGAATAAAATTATAGTTTGAGGGCAAAAATGTATGCTAATTAGACAGAATTGAATATCTTGCCTGGCGAGTCAAGAGAGTAAAACGGTGCGTTTTTGAGTGACGCTTCATTGACGAAAACAAGGGTAGGAGCACTAAATATCAGCATGTCATCCAAACAAGAAATTAGAGAAACGTATTTTGTCATGACCAAACAATATAACTTTTGAAGAAAATTATAATTTTGAAGTAGAAACGTTATCTAACTTAGGACAGAGAATAACTCATAAAGAATGATTCTTTTAGATTTTAAGATTTTTCACCATTGACCTAACAATGCAGTTTAGTGTCTTTATTATTATCATTATTAGATCATTATTTGATATACTCAACGGGAACTATTACGAATGTGTAAGTAATTACATCTATGGCCATGGCTCGTTTCACTTCATATTGCAAGTCCTGTTATTTCTGACGGAGAAATCGATCTAGATACAACTGACACGCCCAACGTGTTTGTCAAGGCAACTATCGATTAGATACTCCAACGCTTTGTAGATAATAGCGCCTTTGTTGCTACCAAGAAAGAAATAGCTCTCAAGCCCTAAAATAAAAAGTACTTCTTCTATCGTGCGCATATCTTTTTTTAGTATCTATTTAGTTATAATTTCTGATTGTGGCGTTTCTTCTTTGGCAGAGAGTTCTTCAACTTATACCCAATTAGACGATTTTCCAGCGTATTTCATCTCTAGGGATAGACTTTCTATGCAGTATAAAATGTCAGAAGATGCGATAAAATATGCAGTAACATTTTAATAAATATGCAAAAATATGCACTTAAAATGAGAATTGTGTAAAAACACAACCTGACGAACCTAAATACCTACTAAAACAAATAGAAATTGTGGATTAAATTACATCGGACGAATAGACATAATACAATTCTCGTAAGCCCAAGGCAAAATGAAAAAGAGAAGTGATAAAGAGTAGTATACGAGTAGCGACTGATTCTACAAAAACAATGCTCTAAGACAAAGACCCAGTCGTTGACCCCGATTTGAGAAAGCACTTCTTTCAGTTAACCAGGAAACAGAGCTCTGATTAGTGTCGTTCGTTTATATTGTTTCTCAACTCTGCGAATCGTTCCTTTGCAACACAGGGTGTAGTATTCAAGGGAATAAAAGAAAAACATTCAAGAGAAGTCAAAATGTGAATAATTAAATATCCACCATTAACAGATTTTTTCCTTTAGAATAAATAAGCCAAACGAGGAAATAATAAAATCATACCTAAAATATGCAATTGTATGCATTATTGATCGTAAAATATGCAACAGTCTAGATTAACCCCGAAATATGCAATTTTATGCAGCGTAGTACAAATATGCAAAAATATACAAAACGAAACTTCGGAAGGCAACCCGAACTCCGGACTTCTACGACTAAACAGAGGAAATGTGCAATTGCATAAAAATCCGATCTCTATTTATCACCCTCATCTATCACGCAGCCGATGAGGAAGGCCGGGGTGGCAAAGAGCGTGTATAGACTCAGCGCTTCGGTCCGAAGGGTCGCGGGTTCCAGTCCCGCCTTGGGGATGGTTGGTTGTCCCTTGGTTCTTTATGTATGCGCTGCCGCGTAGGGCCTCGCGTTCTGCTGGCCCGAGATCAGAGGAGCCCGCAAAGTGTGTTGATGTCTGGTGAAAGGTCGAATAGGCGTCCCAGAGGGACTTGTCTCTCGTGTATGTTGTCTCGTTCTGCCGACCCTCCATTAGAGGAGCCCGCAAAGTGTGTTGGTGTCTAGTCTATGATCGAATATGCGTCCCATCGGGGCGTAAAGGGTAACGGCTGTCGGCTGGCTAAAGACCTAGGGAAACAATCTATTAATCAGCCCCGTCCTTCCCCGCACTCCACACACTCCTATAACTCCATCAGCTGACCCCTCCCTCTGCGCGAAGCAAAAAGGCCGTTCAGAAGCATTGCGGGTTTCTTTACACGAAATATTATCCAAAAATCACATTTGTGATTGGACGTTTTTAATCGGCTCTATGTTTTTTCGTGGCTGCACCAAAGTACTCGTGCAAAAGCTGGGAGCAAGCTGAAATGGAGCAAATGTTATTTGTATAAATCACACACACACACACACATGTGCACGCGCACACACACTCAAGTACACACACATTCACCTGCGTATAAGAGAGATTAAACTTCAAGTGAATCAGCACAATAAAAAAGCCAGCAATGTTTATTACAGCCTTGAATTTTACACTTGATACAGAAAAGGTGCTGAACGTACCACTCTGCAAAAAGGAATTCGTACGGAAATATGACTTTCTTTATGGCACAGGGACTTAGAATCGTTCGAAGTATGGAGAGTCGGATGCGGCTGGTCTGAATTCTGCGTACGGCAGGAGTATTTTAACCATGTGGGTGTGGTCCTTGGTCTGTTACTCCAGCACATGTTCCATCAGAACACCACCAATACTCCAACATTTCCAAAATTCATAATCCTTCTTCTCTTGTCGCCAATCACCTCTCGTAGGGAAAGCCCTTTACCATGCGAATACTAAAAAATAGTACTGCGAAAGCGAGAGAATTAGCTTACCTATCTCTAGTGCGTCCATTAATGGAATACGGGGCGATTAGTTGGGACCCTTATAGAAATTCATAAAAGGAGTATTTGAATAGAGTATAGAGAAGAGCGTGTAAACTTACTTCCCGCTGCAATAGGAAGAAAGTAGAATGAAAGTCTCTAGAAATCAGGAGGGTTAAGGCAAGACTCTGTGCCAAGTACAAAGCGTATGCCGGATATCCAGCTTGGAAAGATATTTTCATTCGACTCGACAGACCCACGTACTTTAGTAGTGGCGATCACAAACACAAAATTTACTTCAGGCAACAGAGAACAGATGTTGGAAAATTTTTATTCACAAATAGAACAATAATGGACTGGAATAAGCTGTCTGTGACAGCCATGGAACCCTTTCCTCTAGGTGTACGAAGTTTTAAAAGTAGATTAACTAAGGGCATTAGTAAAATGTATTAGTTAGTAAGTTAGGCTTATGAAAATAGTTATTATTTTAGTTATAATTTCATTATAATTGTTATTTTTTATTATTAGTATTGTGATAATCAATTAAATGCATTGACTTATTAAATATACAATTATATTTAAAGTAGTAGTTGAATTGGAGTGTCGTGACGTGTTGTGAAGTGTAGTGCAATAGAGAAGTAGAGAGAGAAGTGAAGTGCAAGTGTAGTGAAGTAAAGTGAAGTGCAGTGTATTTATTAGTTAAAAATTCCGTGCAGGACGGTCATAAAGTGTAGAGGTAATGCTGTTATTGTTATTATTTTTCTATTATTGTTATTATTGTCTTAAAATGCTTTAAAAATACAGTGCAATGCTATTCTTAGTTGTAATATGTAAATTGAAGTGTTCTGCCGCCAGGTTGTGCCAGGCACTTACCTGCAGAAATAATAAATATATTTATCTATCCTGATCAATTCTCACCATCGTCGCCGCGCCGTCGGTAGACCACACCAGCTTAACGACGCTTCATGACGTCACAAGTCCCGGAGGTTAAGCAGCTCTTGACATCGAGGGCCCCAGACACGTGACCAGCCAGGAGGCCCGGAAACTAATGGCGCCGAACCCGTGGTCGATAGGGATGAAATGTAGCGAGTGACATTATATCAATAATGACTACGTTCAAGGCCAATTCACTGCTTATACAATGCCGAGTTAAGTCTCGGAACATTGATGGGAGACTAATCTCTCACCCTTCATACTCTGGAAGACAAAGGTAAGCCAGCACTATTTCCGCCTGCCCAGGATAGGAGAAGAGTTAGGAAAATGAGATACCATTTTGTTTTGAGACCTATAAGGCCCCGGAATAACCGTAACTAATAAGTGAATTGAGATTTCTTACTACGTTTAATATAAAATGTGCTGTATTAACCTCAACGTAAAAATAATAGGTTTTATGTAATTTTTATTTTTTCTAAATAGTGTCACTACCAGTTAATTGGAAACTCGGGTGGTAATATAAGACTGTTTTGTATAACAAAAAAGGGAGTTGTTACAAAATGTAAAAAACAACTGCTTTATTGACGTACACTGTGTACAATAAGTAGAAATACACGTTTACACATCACTTTGTTTTACAATAATCATAAATATAGACTCCCTCTCTGGACCGGCCCAAACACTGTGAGCCCACATTCCGCATAACATGCATTGAATCCACAATTCACTCATATAATCTTTAGAAAATGTACAGTCACCAAACCAACAGGATTATTCTTGTGACTCTGATAAATGTAACTTCAAATTAACTTCTCCCCATAGCACGTCATACACAGTTTTTAACTGTTTTTGACGTAAATAAATAAATAAATAGATTGAAATTGACCAATAAAATTAAGTACATCAACGTTGTGTGATCCACGTGATATGTTTGAGTCTGAAACATTCTTCTCTTTGTTCAAGTGGGTCTCTTCTTTGACATTTTCTTTTACTTCTTTTTCGAGTTTGAGAATTGTCATTGGAAATGCAAACGTTCCTGCTACACTCATACAATAAAACAGCGTTATCAAAGAACTTCATTCGGCTCAAGTTAAGCTGAACATTTTTCCATTACCTCCTTAACTTTGTTCCGGACATCTGAAATAGTAAAATTGATACGGACATTTAAACATATAATAAGAATTAAATTAAAACAGTCTAGTAGTAATATGATACTTCCATCACGTGTCTCATATTACAACCTCCGCGCCATCTTAGATTTTGCCAACATATCGTACCGAATATTTCATTTTATTTCAAATCCTCACTGATATTAAAAAACTGCAATATTTCCATATCAACTTACCTCCTTTATTTGTTGGAAAATCTCCGCCAAACGCCGAAAAAATTGCACTTTGCTGCAGAAATACAAAAACTTTTCACAGCACTAATAACTGCAAACGTCCACCTCGGAAAACTTGGAAGACTGAAGTAACTTGCCGTTGAGGAAATGCAATGATTGACTACGAAGTTCTCCAGTCACTCGACAAATGTCAACACTATACAGAAGCGAAAACCTCGCTATCTCACATTCCTACCTCTTCTTCTATTACAGGTTTAAACCTGGAGCTCTCGACTAAGTTCAGAAATGACAACACTCATTTATAAATAAGACAGATGACAATCTGGTTTGGTCTGGTCTGGTTGCGATGGGAAAAAAGAATACTAAGAAGTAAATAAGGATTCTTAGAGAATAATAGTTCTTTATTTACCAACAGCTAACTTAAGACTTGAACTTGACACGAACAAAGATGCATGAGGTAACCATATTATTAAAATTAATTTTCGAGTTGTAGTTTCCGGAATTAAAGTGATGATTGTGTTTTAGGAAGAGAAGTCCTCATAGAAGCAGGCCATGGGAGATACGAAGAACGACAGCAGTAGAGCAACAGGGTTTTGGCAAAAGTGTTGCAACATAATTAAAAGATTCTTCCGGTGCCCAGTGAAGGCTGAACCTCTTACTTTCGCACTTCAACGTCATTACAACAGGTGCGTGGGAATAACCAGCAACATTTAGATACCAGTAAAATCTCATTTCATGTTGTCTCTGTGGATTAATTCATTCCCATCTTCATTATTCTACGAATAATTAAACACAGCTGCTAGGTTAAAGACAGGTGCGAAGGAGAAAAATGTCGAAGACGAAGATTCCAACCACATACAGTCAGCAGTCATGCATTTTCTTTTTCGTGTTGCTCCATAATTGAAATATGAATAAGTATGCTTGTTGCAATATCCTGTTTACTGCGTGTTAACCGATTTGTTTATATCACTGTTGTAAGATATGTATGTCTGTACCGTATCTGAACAAGGGACTTTTCTACAGCTTCAGGTCGAAATCTGACATTCCCTCACAATAGGCAGGGCTGCACAAACGCCGCGGGGGCGTCGATTTGCGTCTTGAAAACTGTGGAATTTTCGTATTTTTTTCAATAACTTTCAGTGTATGACGACATATTTTTTCACAGCACATATAAATAGGAAATATCTATCCATAGAAAGAAAATGAGGTCAGTTTTCTACCTGTACCTGCTGAAAGGTCCTTTGTTAGTAGTAAGCAAAATATTCAACTCAGAATATTTATTTCCTGAAAGCACGATACATTTTACAAGATTTACCCCTCACCTTTTTACCATAAGCATCTCCAATTTACGATATATTTGTTATGGAGTAATGTAGCCAAAGATATGTTTTTAGAGGTTCTATTACATTGTTTCGCAAAGCTACGCTACGTAGCTTGTCACGATTCTATTGATGACTCGATTCACGAGTTGTCAGGATTCGATTAATTATTTCCGGTTACCGAGCGAGTCAACCGCTGTACTCATTAGTCCTGTAAGTATGGTGCCGTTTTCACTGGGAGGTAATGTTGATCTTCCTGCCCCGAACTGATATTCGGTGACGACCTACACACCGGTTTTGTTTTTTTCTCAAGCACATATCTCCCACCAGCAGGGCACCGCCCCAGCCGGGAAAGCTCTAAGCTCCCCAGAGGTGTCCCAGTGTGTGGTAGTGTAGTGAGATGTATGCATTGTGACGATTCGGACATTCGCACAAGATAGCAGACGCCACGCCAAGGGGAGTTGATCGACGATATACAAGACGGGACTTCCCTGTTTGTGATGAGGACAAACCTACGCAACCATGTGATAGGGACAAACTACTTCGGGATTCCTTGTAGATGAGAAGATATACAGACAGGGGAACCACACAAGCTGAGACTTATGAAAATCCGGGATTCACCGTGCACGTGATCAAATCGAGCGACGATTTCACTCGACGCAGATCCAATCACACTGACTAGACTGAACCCGGGACGAGAGGGAGGGAAGAATTGTGCAGATCTGTACCCGGAGACGAAGGGACAGAAGGATACGGGGAGCGAGTGGTTGCGGACGCGTTTGAGAGAAATTCACGGGGAGCGAGTGGAGGCAGGCGTGTTCGGGAGAGGAAGATACAGCCGAGACCAAAAGCATTTGCGACAAGTGTGACGTGTGCGTCCCAAAACGCGCCGGGAATTGCACTGTGGAACGGAAGCGAAGCTACTCCGACTGCTCGCGGCGCCCAACAGACGGCGCCGGCGCGTGCCTTTGGGAATCCGCGGCGAGGGCGGCAGGGCGCGGCACTTGGTGAGGCGCGGGGATCACCACAGGCCAACCGGCGACGTCACGCGAGACCGATCCAGCTGACGAAGGGCGTTGACCCTTTGGAACGCCTTCCGATGGACGCGCAACTTGCCAGCGGCATCTCAACCAGCGTACCCCCGCGGCGCCCGCGCGCCTAGCGGACTGCTCTCGTATGTTAATAAATGTGCTTGAACTGAACCCAATGTCATTTCAAAGCAAGGTAAGCGCCTTTGCATTTCCTTAGCCAAACAACCCTAAAATAAACCCGTCCTGATTCCAACTCACCTCCAATTTGTGTGCGATTGCGTCATTTGCCTCGATCACAAGGGAGCCGTAACAGGTAGGCGTCCAAAGGTCGCGGTTACAGCGGTCCCCGTGACCTTCTGACGAGAGCCGGTGGCTACATTTGGCCCCGAACCGGGTCACGAACCCCGCCACGGTCACAGTATGTGTAAGCAGGGGCGATGACAGGACAAGAAAGAGGAGTGAAAGATAGCGCGGTCCGTGACCCGTTTGATAGGGTAAAGTTCCTGCCATCCTGGAATTGGTCGGATAAACTACACAAAATTGACGAACAGAGGAGCCGGCTGCTAAGGTTCGTTCGCTCAACTTTACTCAGCATGAAAACAAACTTTGTATGAATCCCTTCGCAAAGTAGTTTGTGATTGATCGCGACGCGAAAGGCGCAGCCATACTCAAATGCCAGTTCGTGCCACATAAGAGGAGTCATATACACTACCTTCTATTTCTTAAATACGCCCAAAATACCATCTACAACATGCAACTAATTTGGTTAACTGCACTGGCACACAAAATAAAAAACTATGTCAGACCCAAATACTTGACATATGTTTCTCTATGTATGTCCACGCGCTGAGTCCGAAGCCACAATTGCTCCATCACCTTCCCTTTTTTTAAATTGCGAAAAACCACCGCGAAATTTACAAGTTCATGGTGTTTTTTCGCGATTTAAAAAGAACTGGAAGGTTGTGGCGCAATTCTGGCTTCAGATTCGGATTTAATGCGTTGACATACGTAGAGAAACATGTTTCAAGTCTTTGGGTCCGACAATTTAAAAAAAAAATAAAATAATTATGAATCTTCATTGCCAACAATATTGTTGGCAATAACGATTCATAAAATTATTTAATTGAAAATGCCAACGAAAACTCACCACAATACCAACTTCATTTTTATTTTGTGTGCCTGTGCTATCAGAGTACTTACATATATGATGTGCCCTGGCAAGGTATCGGAGAAAGATTTCAGAACTGTTCTTTTAAAACAAACGCAAATGGCAGATTTAACAAATTCGCTGCACTCTCCTTGCACGGGTTTTTTGCTCTTAGTGTCTTACATGGAGTTGTTACGTTTTTAGTAACCCGTAATTCACTACGCATTTTACCCACTATTCCGACATTGACCTCTGTCAATTCGGCAGCCTCTTCTTCCACCTATCGCAGAGTCATCGTCGGATTTTTAACTACGTTTGTTTCAAAAACATGAAAAATCCTCTTACTCTCTTAATTTCTGAGAGATTCTTCCCACACATGTTTCAAACCTGAGGTTTCGGGTATTGCTTCACTCATTGCGTCTGACGCCGTAATAAAAATAAAGACCTACGTTAAATACTTAACGCAATTAGCAAACACCACATTTCACTGGCAAGGCAAAAACAGCAGACACTCTCAAAACCGTCTCATTCACTAACAGAACTACAACTGGTGAAACAATCGTTGCCGAAACCGAGAAATCCGAAGCCCATTGCTAGCACACAGCCCACGTGCACGCGCACGTGGCACGTGACGCGACAGCCTGGCGAACGAACGCTTTCTCAGAGGGCACCGCCACACTACAGCACTGCCGTTACGGTCACGCTCATGAGTCTAATTCCACTTCCAGTCAGAAGAGAACATTAGGTCGCCTTGGACTTCGTTTACGTAGAAAGTCAAGAAATAAATCAATTTCGATAAGAACTTATCTCGTATAGCACACGACGCCCTGAAAACGAGTGCAGTATCCGTCAGCAAATGAGAACGAGCTACAACCACGTGCGTTTGTTTACACGCTGAGCAAAGTTATTGCGAACTGGCCTAGAATTCTCCTCCTGACAGCATCTGCCCTCGACCTAGCTATGTAGATAGTGTCGAAAATCCTGCCACCGCACCGTGGGACTCGAACCCAGCACATACCGGTCAGAGTACCTGCAGCGACATCGATTTTTGTCCTGAGCCACTTAAGTCGGTAGAAATCTTCGAGTTGGAGTTCAACATTAAGCTAATTTAACATTTAATACAATGACATTCGCTTGCGCACGAGAAACGAAATGCGGTGCAAATGAAATTAATATAAAATAAATCCATACGATCCCATCAATTTACACGAAGGGACTGCGTCGCGTTTTTCGAAAGTGTAATTATATTTGGGCACTTTTTCAAAACTGCTTCTTTATTTTTTTTATGGATTTATTTTCATACTAGCTGATGTACCTGTCGTTGAAGGGACAATCAAAGCTAAAGTTGAAACAAGACCTTATCTATTGAGGCGGGAATAGTTGAAATTACTCTCACACTCAAAACGACCCGAACACTCAACCTGTGACTACTTGCAAACCTATAATTTCTCATTTATTTTTAACGGTTTTCTACGTAAGTTTTCTGATTTTGTTCTACAAATAACAATATTACAATAAAATTGCATCATATAATAAACTGTGCACTTCAAAAAATTAAATAAGGGCGATTGACTATTTGTTAACGAATCAACCACTAAAAATTTACTTCCCCATATTCATTATATGGGAGCATTAAAAGAATTAATACTCTACAAAATTATAATTATTTAAAAGTAATCAGTAAATCCGCGTGTAATTCAATTTTTCTTCTTATTTCTGAACGCAATAAGTGTTATACACTTCATTTCAATTTTTTTGACTAACTAAAAATACCAGCATAGTACACAACAAGTACAATCACAATGAAAAATTCAGGTAACTGTTTAGTAATTTTGTCTCTCGCAGAAAGAAAAACGTAAACAAATGCGTGAAACACTGTTACGGATCGTATCGTTAGTTCTCTCAAATCACAAATATTAATACAGAAAGAATAATGATAGGGGCAACAGAACAGTTGTTCTGATCGATTGCAATCTCATTCGCTGAGTTATTCTTGGCATCGTATTTTTTTCTTTCGAACATCGATCGACGCGAAGAAATATATTGACTTTTTACTGAGAATTACGCTATTCGGCACCTATCGATCTTGCCGAGTTGGAGCTAACGTGAGGCTTTTATGCACCTCTTGCATGTCCAGGAAACAACACAACTCTTGGCAGTGGTACAATGTTCCTTTTCGACTGCACATCAAACGGAAATAAACTGAAAAATACCAAAGAAAGAAAGAATTGTCAATGATTCGGGGATTCTGTTTGCCGATGACACGAATGTTCTTTGCAAAAAAGAAACGATAAATAGTACGATTTTAGAAGTTTCAAATTGGTTTTGTAATAACAAATTAATAGTTAATGAAGGAAAAACGCCTTGCCCCTTTCCCCCTCCCCCCATCAACTCAGCCAGGGCTTCATGTAGAGAAGTATGGAAAGAAGTATTCTGTTATACGTAAACGATACTCCGTCGTATATTAAATTTCTTGTAGTTAGTTGTACCCACATACGTGATTTCAGAGAGAATCTATGATTTTAATTTTTTCTCTCTTTTTTCCCTAAATATCTGAATTTATTCACAACTTTGTTTCACGCGCATCTCCTACACTAATATTCGAATTAAAGTCGCTTCATTGAATTTCTCGTAGTGAGCTGTACCCACATACGTGATTCCAGAGACAATTGATGATTTTAATTTTTTTCCAATTTTCTCACTAAATTTCCGAATTTCGGCACAACTTTGTTTCACGCGTATCTTTGAAATTAATAGTCGAATTGAAGTCAGGTTTGCTGCATTGAATTTCACGTAGTGAGCTGTGCCCACATACGTGATTTCAAAGAGAAGCGATGATTTTAATTTTAAACATTTTTTTCACTTAATTTCTGAATTTTGGTACAACTTCCTTTCACGCGTATCTCCTAAACTAATAGTCGGATTGAAGTCTTGTTTGCTCCATTGAATTTCCCGTAGTGAGCTTTACCCACATACGTGATTTCAGAGAGAATAAATGATTTTATTTTTTTTCCTATTTTTACACTAAATTTCCGCATTTCTGCACAACTTTATTTCACGCGTATCTCATGAAGTATTAGTCGGATTGAAGTTTTGTTTGCTCCATTTAATTTCTTGTAGTAAGCATTCTTGTAGTCCATTTAATTTCTTGTATTGTTAAAATTTATTAATTTAATTTATTTATTTATGTTAAACTTTTACTCACCATTCAACTACTTATAGTTAAAATGACGGGAAGAGATTCTGGAATTAAAGAACACGTGCGCGGATAATATTTCCCCCCCTACGGCACATACAGTTTTTAGTGTTTTTGACTGAATAAATCTAAATCTAAAACGTTTCAGACACGAGATGCCAATTTCTGCTAAACGGGACAACCCGAAACCATTAAACTCCTCAATAACCATTCAATAACTACTAGCCATACAAAAATTTTTTGAAATGCTGAAGATAACGAAATAAGTTTTTAGCATTTCATATATATTTTAAAGTGGCATTACTGCACACATCATGACCAAGCACCTGTCGATTCACTTGTTACAAAAATGCAGGCTCGATACAGAAATGACTGATCATCTACTACTAAGTTCTCCTGGACCACAAAACAAAGATTGCTTCTCAAGAACAAGCGAATTACGAAATGTAACATACCCGACAGAGGTACTTCAATTGGAAACTGCACAAATAGCCCAGAAACTGCGTGGTTTAGGAGAGGGGATGGACGTCACCCACCGGCAGAGAAAATGGCTTTCAGCGGGGACTGCAGGGCAGTTGATGAAATTGGCTCCAGAGTTAATGGCCCAGGAGTTAGGCGAATTATCTTTCATTTTCCGGACTTGGTGCGGAACAGTGTGCACAAACAAGCAAGTCGCCGCAAATGGAATGAGAGCAATGCATTAGGTTTGGTGATTTTGAAGCCCGTGTGCAGTGATATTGAACTTCTTGAAAATTCTATTACTGTAGACATAAAATGCATATAAAAATTACAGTGCGAAGATGAATACTTGTAGACTGACACACACTTAAACAATATGCAAAGACAATTATTGGTACTTTAAGTAATTTCGTAAACTTGTTTAAAGTAAAATATATTACTTGAATTTTTGCATAAAATTTCTCAAAACATTATGAAGGATATTTTTTTAAGTATTAAGCATAAGATGTTAAAAAATAATATCAAAACTCACTTCTCTATGGTGGACTGAGGTAGAAACCAATTGGAAATTTATTTTGAATCAAAAACTTTTTTACAAACGTGTTACTGTTTATAGAATTTTTATTTTCTTTGCCAGTTAGACCCTTTTCTTAAAACGAACAACTATTACAATATCATTTTTTATTTCTCTCATGTAAATTGTAATTAAAAATTGTATAATTTAATAAATGTTGCTACGAAAAACCAATTCATTTGTTGAGAAAATTCGCAAGTACCTCTCACTGGGGAACTTGCCAACGGGACCGTGACGAACGAGGCGTAAGCCAATTCGTCCTGAGGTCAGCCACTGCGCTCTTCCTCCCCTCCCCCGCACAAGCGCCCCCTCAGGCACCGCCGTCGCGACGCGTCCTCCACTCGGCTCGGACAGCTGGCGCGAGTCGCTGCCGGTGCCCACGCGCTTTCACACTTGGATTTAAACAGAACCGCCCCTGACGTAAATCAGCTGTTGTGGTGTCATCCAATCGAGAGGTCGAACGTCACAATTGTGACGTCACTGTAGTGGCGTATAAGCTCCTGATTGGATGACACGTACCAGCAGACGACTTGCCACGTGTAGCTCTGGAAGTTTAGAGGCAGTTGGGGTGGACAGCTTTAATGGGAGCGTTCTACGTCACGTTTCAAATACCAATTGTGATATCTTAAACGGTGAAAACAATGTTCGGGTATTTGAAGCTATTGCATTACACGTTAATGATAGATTACCTGGTAGGTATGAACAGTGTAGCAGAGTTTGAGGATATCTGAAATTGGTAAGAATATGTTTCTCTACTCACTGGGATAAGTCGCATCCCAAAAATTCCACTGTAAGGTTATGCCATTCCCTTGTAAAGTTTGATCTAAAGAGAGTGAGGATATATCACATATTTTCTCCATTATCGGCAATTTTTACGATTACGTATCGATAAATCGTACTATATACTGCGGTTTTCGCGACTCTGCCCCTGGCAGGTAACAGCTGTTGACAGTTTCATCCAATCGGGAGCATAACCGTCACCAACGTTATGTCTCTATGGTGACGTTCAACCTCCCGATTGGATGAAATCGCCAGGTTGATACCTGCCACGATGGTGACGTCACTGGTGATGTTTACGCTACCGATTGGATGATACCGTCAACAGCTGATACCTGCCACCATAGAGACGTCACTATGGTGACGTTCACGCTCCCGATTGGATGATACCGCCAACAGCTGATGGGGGGCCTGCCAGGGGCAGAGTTGCATAAATCGAACTAACAACCCCGAGACGGAAGCGTGGATTGGACGTGCATGCGCAGCCTGGGGCAGCTGCTGCCGGCCGAGCAGCGGCCGCTGCGGCCGCCGGGCTACAACAAGAACGAGCTGGAGCGCGTGGAGGAGCAGTTCTACG
>BOPP01000024.1:611710-627685 GCA_017312745.1 Gryllus bimaculatus | reverse complement strand
GAGCGTTCTACGTCACGTTTCAAATACCAATTGTCATATCTTAAACGGTAAAAACAATGGTCGGGTATTTGAAGCGACTGCATTACACGTTAATGACAGATTACCTGGTAGGTATGAACAGTGTAGCAGAATTTGAGGATATCTGAAATTGGTAAGAATATGTTTCTCTACTCACTGGGATTAGTCGCATCCCAAAAATTCCACTGTAAGGTTATGCCATTCCCTTGTAAAGTTTGATCTAAAGAGAGTGAGGATATATCACATATTTTCTCCATTATCGGCAATTTTTACGATTACGTATCGATAAATCGTACTATATACTGCGATTTTCGCAACTCTGCCCCTGACAGGTAACAGCTGTTGACAGTTTCATCAATTCCCGATTGGATGATGTCGTCAATAGCTGATACCTGCCACCACAGTGGCGTCACTATGGTGACGTTCACGCTCCCGATTGGATGATACCGTCAACAGCTGATGGGCGCCTGCGAGGGACAGAGTTGCATAAATCGAACTAACAACCCCGAGACGGAAGCGTGGATTGGACGTGCATGCGCAGCCTGGGGCAGCTGCTGCCGGCCGAGCAGCGGCCGCTGCGGCCGCCGGGCTACAACAAGAACGAGCTGGAGCGCGTGGAGGAGCAGTTCTACGCGCGGCTGCGCGCGCTGCGCCGCGAGCGCTACGAGCTGAGCTTCCGCCGGCACAGTTCGGCGCTGGGCTCGCCCGAGCACGCCCACCAGCACCGCCACGACCTCACCGACACGCGCGACTGGCCCGGCTGGACCGTGCATACCCTGCAGGTGCGCGGGTCACTCCGAGGTTGACGGAAAATGGAGGACATTTGACGTCAAAAAGGGCGACATTTGACATAAAAAAGGATGACATTTTATATTTTTATTCTCCATGATGTAGAGGCAATATACTCTACAATTTCAAACCATTAATAATCTTTAATTAGACTTTGTTCATTAAAAATCAAAGCTTCCGATTGAAATACTTCTCCCCCGCACTCCCCTTCATTAACCACCAAACAATGAGAATAAATACGCTTTATATCACAATAAACCTAAATGATCTATTATTCAGACCATTTATTCGAGTAAAAATGTACATATTCAACACACGAAGGCCCCTTAATGAATCAATATACTTTAAAATTATGTCAGAATTATTTTCAATTCAACAGGACACAAAATGCAGATATTCCATGTAAAGTTAAAAAAGAAGGGAGGTCAAGTATCAGTGGGGCAACTAGAACTTTGAGACGGCCCCTCAAGAAAGAGGGAGGAAAGATAGCGCGCGGTCCGTGGCCCGTTTGTTAGTGTACTACTCCGGCATTCGCGTGGTGTTGATCGGAGAAACCACGGAAAACTACCGTTCAGAGCTGCCTATTCCTAGAATTTTGCTGCAGACAGCGACCTCGCTGACTGACAAGCAAGAGTTGACAATCCCGTACCCGAACCCTAGAACCTGCTTGTCAGAGGCCCTAAGCGCCGGCAGCTGCTGCGCAATGACCGTCGCCGCCGCGCGTGCTTGTGCTGTGCGCGCAGTACCTGTACAACCTGTTCGTGCTGTACTTCAACCGCGACCGCGGCCGCATGGAGGAGAGCCGCGCCAGCGCGCTGTGCGAGGACCTGGGCGACCGCAGCGCTCGCCACGAGCGGCGCGCGCGCTTCGCCAACAGCGACGTGGACAACGACGGCTGGCTCTCCTTCGAGGAGCTGCTGCCGCTCATCTACTACTCCGACGGCCCCGTCGACAACACCTGGGCGCAGGTACATCTCAGCGCGCGGCGATGCTGTGACGGTTAGCGTATCGGAACTTTTTAAGGGCGAAGAAATCCTTCGTACGCCTTCCTTCTGAGGGGAAGTAAAGCCGGCTGTCCCATGTTAGTAATATTACTTGAATGCAAAAGATCCTCAAGCTTAAATGACGCCTCTCAGCTAAATTCAAATCGCTTGTTTCTCGCCCAAGAAATACCTCCTTTCTCTGCTAGCTGGTGAAAAGAGCGTAGGGAAATTTGCGTAGTCAGACGTAAGAGCAGGCCTCATCGCCAGTCTCGACACGTAAAATACGGCCTCCATTCCATTCCAATCCATTCCAATCCATTCCAATCCATTCCAATCCATTCCAATCCATTCCAATCCATTCCAATCCAATCCATTCCAATCCAATCCAATCCATTCCAATCCATTCATGTTGACGGACAAGTCAACCGTCTCTGTCATTAGTCCTGTTAGAGTGGTGAATATTTGTTTACCCAGGAGGTGGCGGTGTTCCTATCCGGCTCCGACCTACATGTCGGTATGCTGGGTTTCCCCCACCCAGGTATCTCCCACCGGTGGGGCACCGCCACAGCCAGGACATGTTCCATGCCCCCGACAGGACTGCCGATAAGCGTGGGAGTGTAGTGCATGTCAGTGTGAGTGCGTGAAAGCACGGGGTGAGGTTAGGCCAAGGCAGAGGAAGGAAAGATCACATGCGGTTCGTGGCCCGCTTGTTGAGGTACTGCTCCGGCATTCGCCTGGTTGTGATCGGAGAAATCACGGAAAACTACCGAGCAACGCAGCCGGTCGCTAGAATTCGTCCCCAGACAGTAGCTGAATTCCACGTATCTATGTAGTTAATGTCGAAAATCCTGCCACCGTCGGAACACGAACCTCAGGACATCCCGGGTAGAGTGGTTCAGAGTGGTTGCAATGACAACGGCAAAGCCGACTCTAAACTCAGCCTGCCCACTGGTGGAGCTCGTTGGCGGCCGGTAGATTGCGAAGTCGGAGGGGGGGTGAGGTGGTACGCGTGTCCGAACAATCGCTTACATTTCATGTCACCAGAGAATTTATTGAACTAGGGAAAAATATACCATTTAGTGTTTGATATTTGTTTTTAAACGAAGTGTGTATCGAAGTCTGATCTTGGAATAAGGTTAAGTATTAGCTTTAGAAAATATGAGTAGTTTTCGCGAAATTGTGAGAGAAATAAAGGCATTTTTAATTTTTGTTAAAACAATTCTTTTTTCAAAAATGGCTCGCAATTTTTTTTAATTCGTTGGTATCAAAAGTGTAAAAATATTGACGCTGGTATAATGTCCGGTGAGCTCTCTGTAATATCATAACTTGCAATAATTAAATATTTCAAAACTACAAAAAAAGATTTGTGTCTTCGCCAAAATCTGTTCTAAAAATCATCTCTTGAAAAAAAGATCATGTACAATTTTAAGTCGTTCAAATTAATGCAATTTATGAAAAAAACATTTTCTCAATTATTTTTTTTTTCAACGGATAAAGCAAGGATCGCTTAAAAGAAGGACGTAGGTCTCCATTTCCGTTGAACTCTCCGAATTTTCGAACATTGCAAATTTAAAAATAGTGCTGTTGAAACGAGCAGATTTTTTTTGTCAAGCATGCATTATGAAAATTACTGTGAAAAATAAATTTGAATTAGGAGAACTGGACAGACCTTCTCTATCACCAAATTTTCAACAGTAGTTCATATGTTAAGGTAAGGAAATTTGTCCAAAATCGTATATTTACAAGAGATACAATAGGTTGCATAGGATAGGTAGGATATGATAGAGAAATAAATAGGTTGGATGGATAGGTTGTGTAGGTGGGATATGATGGAGCAAATAAAGTTTATTGATTTCCAGGCTTACTTTTTTACGAATTATTGGTACGAATAATTACGAACGAATGGCTAGATTTGGCGATTTGACATACAACTTAAATTATGTAGTATACGCTACGAATGCACTTTAACGGTAAGGTAACAAAAATGCCATTTTTTAGAATCTTTGGAAGCAATAGAGCGCATTGTATGTGGTGTATTTATCTTTGGGTGATCCTTCACCCATTAAGTGCATGAGCCGTCTCGTTATTGAAGTTCTTCAGAACACCAGCGTCAAAAACAAACAAACAAAAAACATAATGACCCTAAACAGAGAGCGGTGAAAGAAATCGAACACGAACACGTCGGCCTGCGTAGATCAACTGGTAACAGTGGAGAGAAACACTAACTGGTTGGACACTTAAGCATTGATATCAACCTCCTTAACAATATCAATTCGAAATTCAACTAATGATGCTATAATAAATACTTCCTCGCATTAGTTACATCTGTTATGGCATACGAAAAGGACCAAAATTTCTGTGCAATGACATTTGTGTCTTCAATTGTTATAAACAAACCTTTGGTATCTTTATGAAGTAGACTCAAGCTTTTTGAAAAATATATGATTCCACGTATTTGTCCATAGGTATATTTCATGAGGTATATTTCAGGAAAGTTCGTCTATTAGTGCATATTTATATATTTTATTAGCAATATGTTCCATATTTTTTCAATTTATGGAAAATTATTTTAACTCGTTCAATTTTAAGTGGTGGAACGTATTTAGTAGTGGATTTGAATTTAATTCCACAATATATTGTGGGGTTCCAGATTTTCCCCATTAATCTTCTGAAGTAGAGAAGAGCACAAAGCAATATTGATGCGGATTTAAACATCACCTATAAACATTTAAAGGAATTTAAACATTTAAAACCATGCTTTGTAACTCACTGCTTTGCAAAACTTTTGACGAAACCCTTGGGACATTTAGATAAAAAAATGACATATCCTTTTTGATTAAATTTTGTTGATGGATAGTCTGAAGGACGTTGAAGAGAATGGTGCAGATCTCATGCTCATTTACAACCCTGATTGTTTGAAAATTTGCAAAAGTTCAAACATTTTTTGAGACCTCCTACAACTAAAATATTAAACATAGAATTTTCCCTTAATAAAATCTGTGAGCCCTGAATACTGTGTTATCTAGGCTATCCGGGACGAGCCGCGTCACTGACGTGGTGGCTACCGTTTCGGCCAGCGTACAGCAGTACGCATTGAGGAAGGCCACAATTAGCCACCATGTCAGTGACGCGGCTCGTCCCAGATAGCCCAGATATTACTCGCTTAACTTTTCTTGAACAATGGATTGAAGAAATGTGGGTAGAGTGGGGGTATTAGTTACGAAATCGGCCACTAGATTTTATGAAGCAATGCCAATCTCTGGAGAATCAGTCTTGCCTTTGTAACATTCTCAATAATTTGCGTTCTAACTTTATGAGTTCCAGGTATCTCCTGTGATCGATCCGTACCTGCTTCGAACATTTCTTTAGATTTTTGGAGAAGAAAACCGATAGATATCTCGTCTTCAAAAGAAAATTGTGTCTATTTCGCGCCAGTGAAGACGTGTTTGGAATGTTGTCATGAGTGCTCGCTGAGAGCTTTTGCCTTCATCCGTTTATCGTGCCAGGGAGGGAGAAGCGAGGTCATCGTTGAAGTGTCGCAATATGGCATTCCGGCCCTCGCGACACGCTGCTGTCGGCAAGTGACCAGTTGTCATTTGCCGACGCCGGCGTTCCGAGGCTATAAAATGGGGAGGGCTTCGCACCTCGCCCCTCTTGTTACGCGTCAACCTGCCGAAGCCATCCGTCATCACGCCACCCGCTCCTAGGACACTACGCGGTAAGGCAATAAACTTATTTAAAAGATTCTCTCTTTTCTTCCTGGGTGTCTGGTGTGGGGTAGAGGGAGGGCCCCCACGTTGCGCGAGTAATGCCGCGACGCGGAGCGAGGCGTGACGGGCGCGTGGCGGGCGCGTGGCGCGCAGCGCATGTGGAGGAAGACGGAGCGGGGCGAGAAGCTGCCAGAGCAGCCCGAGGAGCCGGAGGACGAGCAGCTGCTGGAGAAGCTGCGCCAGCTGCTCAAGGCGCCCGACGCCGCCATGGAGGAGGCGGAGGAGGGCGCGGCCAAGGCGGCGGCCGAGGTGGAGGAGGCGCGCAACTCGCTGCGCCCGCTGGCGCGCAGCGTCTACGAGATGAGCCGCCGCGCAGAGCACCTCGTCGGCATGTCGCCGCAGGCGCAGGTCCTCCGCCCCATTTTACACACACACACACGCACACATAGGTACTTGGCGCGACAGCCCGGGAACGCGCTCAGGCTTACCGGCGACGTCCCTGCCTCGCGACCATGGGTTACGGGCGGACTTGTGGTTAGCACGTATTCCCGTCTTCTCAACCTGAGAAGTGAACTTTCTCATCGTCACACAGTAACATATTCTGGGACATTGCAAGGAAAACGCACATTATAGTCTTGCAGACCGGGAATGGAACCCGGGGCCGTGTAGTGGAAAGCTAGCACGACGACAGCTAACCGCGAGGCATATATAAAATGTATGAAAAAAGGTGGAGGCTGAGAATTTTATCATATAACAATTCATTCAATTGTACAGTTTACATGACAATCTTTTCATTAGAAAATACCAAGAGTTGCCGAAGTTCCATTTGCAAAAAAGAAAATACCCGAGATGTGTTCGTCGGTTTCCGCTGCCGGAGTCTTCGGATACTTGGCTGTCCGGGGTGAGCGGCGTCTCTGTCGATTCAGCTGACGTTTCGGCCATCGTGTTGTGGTCATCTTCAGAGTGGAGTTCTGAAGAAGGCCACAACACGATGGCCGAAACGTTACCTGAGTCGTCGCCGAGTTTAGTGACACCAGAAGAAGTATCTATCTAAGCCGATTCACAATGTATCCGGGAACAATCACAGTATTTAGGCTCGGCGACGTAACTGTCACAACACACACATTCTCAACGCTGCCGCTCTGGCACAAGCGCTTCTGGCTTCTCTGGTGCTGAACCGCCGGTTACATACGCGAGCCCCGGCTTTCACAGACTTTTTGCCGCGCCAGGCGCACGCGCATTGGGGGGGTCAACATTCGTTTAATGTAAAAATGGGTTGAATTTAGATTTAACCACTTTTTTCATTAAATTTAGGAAATCATGCCAATGCATTGTCCCAATGCAATCCCAATGCATGCAAATCATCCCTCTGCGTTATGCATGGTGCGGCCTGATATAACGTATGGTTTCATCCCCCCCTCCGTTTCAGAGCGACAGGGCTAACTGCCTAAATCAACAGTCTGGATATTAAAAGATATTTGTTGTGGCCCTTAAGGCTATGAATGTTTGACACTTATATATATATATATATATATATATATATATATATATATATATATATATATATATATATATATATATATATACGTACAAGATGTCCACATGGGAAACAACGAAACTTTGAAAATAAATTCAAAAAATACGTGTGATTATGCATGGGACGACGTTACAGATGCGAGACGTGACAGTTTGAGAAGCCGACCACCAGTATCGCATGACAAAAAGTGGAAACACGTCTTATTCTTCAGTCCTCTGAGCAAACGAGATAGATATTTATCATTTCTGATGACCTTTCATGAGCAAAATTGCATCTTTGGATCCACTCCTGTTGATCATGATAATGAGATGACGAGTGGTGAATGAAGGGTAGTGGTGACTTCCTATTGCACTTCCTTGTATATTATTTTCTATTTCTCTGTCCCTAGTACTCTCTGAATCTCCTCTTTCTTCCAAACAGATATGAAGTACATATTTTAGAAATAGTCTCAATTTAATTTTAGACAGTTTATTTTCATGGAATACATAAAAACAGATTCATTCGTTAAAAACCACCTTCATTCACAACCAACGTTTCGACAATAGATTTGTTCGTCATTTTCAGGGATTATTCATGTAAATATCTGTTATCTTATGTAAATATATGTCTGACATGGACATAATTTTATATTTACATAAGGTATGAAAGTACTCAACTGAGCGAAAAAAAGAGTCGGAGGGGACAACAGTGTGAATGTAATAAACAATCGCTCTGGCTGGCACTCCAAAACCACGCCCACAAAATATTTCACTATATTTTACTTATTAAATCAAACATTAATATAATAATTATTATTTATGAATTCATGATAATCATATCAATGTAATATATGTCATTGCATATATGTCATTGTCATATATATTGAAAACTATTTTTGTCCACAGATTCAATATGGATTTCTCTGAAGATATCTTGTTACTGTGCATGGTCTACTAAGGAATCTCATTTCTTCCATTTTCACGTTTTGCAGAAATACAAGATGTTTTGTTTGTGTGCTTAGAGTTAGAGGACAGTTTTCAGTTGGATTCTATTGTGATTTATGTAAAATAAAAGTCAGGAATTCATGGAAACGTCCCTATTGTCTTCTTAAAGGTTTAAATTATACAGTGGGGGTTTCTCAGGGGATGGGAGGGAGGACCCCCCCCCATTTCCTTCTTTTGAATGTAATTTCCAAATCAATATTTTTTATGCAAGAATGAAAACAATTTTTTTAGTTCATAGTTACCGTAAATTGCGGTGGCGATGGTGTAACGTAACGGACTAACATCCGGTTAACTTATCGGACTGTTATATCCAAGAACGCGGGATCAAATCCGATCGAAGCAGGGGATTTTTAGGTCGAAAAAATACTTCGTACGCCTTCCTTCAGAGAGGAAGTAAAGCCGTCTGTCCCATGTTAGTAGATTTACTGTATGTAAAAGATTCTCAAGCCTAAATGAAACCTCTGAGCTAAATTTAAATCGCCTGTCTCGTCGCCCAAGAAATACCTCCTTTCTCCGCTAGTTGGTGAAAGGAGCGTGGCGAAATTGGCGAGGTCAGATGGAAGGGCAGGTCTCATGGCCCGAGTCTCGCCACTTAAAATAGGCAACAATTCAATTCAATTGTCTTTGATCGAGTTTTTAAACTGCGCGCACATTTTAGGTTCGAAATCGCTTAGAGGAGGAATTCTCACCGTTTCCTCCTCCTGTGCATAATAATGTATAGTAATGATCCATATCACACAGCGCGTCGATGGGAAGAAGAAGAAACGTTTATTTAATGCAGCTATACGTCATGAGGGGAGGAGATCCTCCTATGGAGTGTCATTTATTACCAGCTATTGGAATTAAATGAACATCGGCGGCCGGCGCGTGCTGGGCGCCCATGTGCGCATGAATCATGGGCCAGGACTTAGAAGATACACACAGTAACATCTCACACTTGTGGCAGCACTGTGGGCTGGCGGAATCTCGGGTGACAGGGCGAAACGAACCGATACGACTCTCTTCCGTTCCCAATTCCAAAGCGACGAACAGTACAATAACTAAACAAATCATTTTGATATTCAGTGAGTGAAGAGGAGTTTTGATATCCAGTCAGTGAAGAGGGCTTGCATACAGAAAGTAAAAACGAATAAAATCAAATATCGCATTGATTTAGTCTTTAGCAAGCTAGTAGTACAGCTCTTCCATAAGTGACGATACTGCAAAGGTAACGAATTTCGTTTACATCTGTGTGTAATATAATTTGTTGTATGTTTCATTTAATGTAATAGTACTGGCATGATTTCTATGCTCCTCTTAAGAATTCTGCACGAGCCACCACTGAAATTATAAGAATAAACTGAACGAGATGTTTGTATGTTTCTTTTGTAATGGAAAAGTTAAAGATGAGCAGTAGATTAAGTAATATCGTATTAATGTTAATACAATTGATTCTCATTAGTACCATCACAATAAACAAAGTCACAATAGTACAACAAAACTGGGTAATGGAGAATGGTGTAATTTCAGGCCTTCAACTCGTGATAAGATCGAGTCAATATCGATTTGCTCCAGTGACTTACCGCTTCATGCCAATCCTTAATGGTGTTTTTGATTTCTGAGACAGATGGCAACCTCAGGAAAGTGGTTCATTACTTTTTTTTCTCAAGAATATGAGAACACCCCATTCCACTCCAGACTCATCAGCTGATCAGAAAATCGATGTTTAAATCTTCAAATCTGGATCTCCTTGTTGCTCAGAGTACGATTTTTAAACAAGGAATATAAGCGAATACTTTATATATCTAATCTTTGGGGCCAGGCACTCTGAAAAGTGCATAAAATATTCAATAAAAAGTTATCAAATATTTGTATTAGTAGACAAGAAATTAAAAGACGTTAAATAAAAATCAATATGTTATGCTTTGTAAGCATTTCGTTAATTTTCATTTGTATTTGTAGAAAAAGTTATATTCTAACTAGTGTTTTTATCCGGAGACATTTATTTTTCGAAGGGTCCCAACCACAATTTAGTGGTTGGGGGCCCCGCAACAACTAATTCGTCCTGGATGTTGCGTAAACTTTCTAACCTCTACATTTTTGTTGTGCACGTTCTCAGAGACCAAATCAGTACTATTGCGATCTTGAATCGTACCCGCTCAAGAGGCATTTAAAACATCCTTAAGGAGATTGTTTATAGTATAAATACATTTAATCTCGTTTTTAAACTCATTAGTAAAAGCGGTTATTTCAGAGGATGTCCAACGAGCTGAAAGTTCAATTTTTACCACAAGTGAGATGAAGCTCCAGTATTCAGATAAATCTGTGAATGCAAGAAAGAAAACAAAATACTGACTGAGTCTGCTACTACAGTTCCATCACGTAACGTTAATGTATCATGAAGTAATTTGTGTACTTCAATAAAAATAAAATTAAGTCATTAAGGATAATTAAAAATAATGTATGACACACATGGTAAAAGTGATTTCAGTTTGCTCGTAAGATTGCGCCACGCGTTCTATCTGCCTCGCCTCGCCACCTTTCCTACTCACAAAATAAAATGTCTATTCAACCACTCGTATCGTAAATAACTGTTTCAAATAGGCAGTAAATTTGTCAAGCCCCCGCAGTTTAAATATCATATTTTAAAATAAAAAATGAATATTATTTTGAATCTTATGTCCTTTGACAAATGTGTTTCTCATTCTATGAAAACTTTTCTCAATACGCTTGTTGACATGATCGCTGTTATAATAAATTTTTAATTATTTTCTCAATACTTCTTAATTTTTATTAAAATTTTTAGTAAAATTTCGTAATTGAATCTTATTCTGCACGAATTCTTTCCATGTTGGACTGGTATGCACCCTTAATGAAGTGAATGCTACGTGTCGTATTGAGCTGATGCTTTTGTGTATAAATGTGTGCCAATCAATGAAGAAAAACATTTCATGTCCATTTTTGAATTTTTCTTATCTTGACGTTTACGTCATATTTTCAACATGTCTTCCAAAATCGATTCGCTCCCATTCTATTGTGAAACCATTCTGTCGTTTCCATTGCATTACAAACTAAAGAAAATTGCATGGCACTAAACATAACATTAAGTTGTCATGAAGTTGTAAATGACAAATGAAGAATTCTCTACGACGCATTTGTTTTCTAAACGAGTGGTGTCCTTTGGCATGGGATTATAAATTGTTCGTTTGATTCTTCAAAGACATAATTGAGCATTGTGTGAGGTAAGGAAATATACGTAGTCATATAGTCAGAGAAGTTAATTAATTTCTTTTCCGTCGCTTTGCATGAACAGTGTACATTCTTCAAAGACGTTTGTCGTTTTCATGAGCATTAAATTCTTACACTAAATCGCAGTAAAATATGTTTCAATAACCAAATTAAAGATTTCTGCTCTACTTCTTATATCCATTTCTGTTCATGTAATCTATCAAGTACCTGACAAAGCAAACCTTGGACTTGGCTGTCACAGCAGCACTGTCCCCACTGGAGTGTAACACGTAGGTTACGTATAGACGAAAATACCGAGATTACATTTTCCTTATGGACCATAATATATTGCAGCACATTGATCTTGAGAGAGATATTATTGGAACAAATGCAATATTTATCACAACATTTATTACTGCGCCAGACAGGCACGTATTTATTTTCTGATGCCTGAGCCATATTCATTTTGCGCGTGCCATATAACCTGTTATTTATACAATTGAAATAAACTGATATTTCTTTAATTTAAATATTTTCAATTTTATGCTTGTAGACAGAATGGGAAGTTGAAAGTATTTTAAAATTATACTTTTGTAATAAAATTATATTTTTATAATATCTAATTCAGATACAGAAAAAATGTATGTTAACATTGTGACCAAAGGGGACCATTTGATAAACCACATTTTTTCACATATTTGTTTGATTTATTAAACTGAGGTGGCCACATGATATTGGATAATACTTAAATTTTTTTATAAAGATATTGTATAATAAAAATAAAATTCAATGAGAATTTTTTTACTACCAGCAAACTTATGGTTACTGCGCAGCGCAAGTATGATCTAAATACGCATGTTATATATGAAGTTACAAAATTCTCAAATGAAATAACATGAATATTTGAAATGGCGGGTAGAAAACGATATAAAACTTCAATATCTCTAAGAAAAATTCTTCCTTGAGATAAAAAATTCATATAACTTCATTTTATTTGGTTGAAACAACATGTAAGTTAGTTTTTCCAAATTAATAGCTTTGTCGATAAGCCTGTATAGAGTTGTCAATAAATATTTAGAAACTTATCAAAAAAATTTTAAAAATTAAAAAAATATTACTAAGTATAAATAATAATTAGTAACAATTATAAATTAAAATTAAAACATTTCCCTCGTTTTAAAAAGCACCGTTCTGTCCCGTAGCTCACTTAGCAGATTTGGTATCTGTTTGTAAAAAGTTAAGTTTAAAAAATTGTCGTTTTACAGAACTGTTTATCTTGAACGGGGCAGTTCATTCCACAGTCAATGACATAGATTTCACTCTATAGACAGACTGTCTGTAGAGTGAAGTATCTTAATGACCTTTTCTCTAGTAAAATAACTATTTCTTCACTTTAATTTAGCATGACGATTTTTGAGATCACTTCTCGTGAGCAACGATGACGTATGTATAGTGTCATAGATAATCAATTTTAGGAAATTTAAGGTTTTAGTTAAATTTTCAGTAACTGAAAGCTTTAATTTTCATGTGCTTTATTTGCATGAAACTTTTGTTGCAAACAAAAACAACAAGAAAGTGTTAAAATATAGTTGAGAATAGTTTACGTTTTAAGAACATCAACTCGGTAATATACATATTTTGTAAAATATATTTTCATTTGTTGAATTACCTTGCTGTTAAAGGTCTGCCCATAAAGCTGTAATCTATTATATACAAGTAAAAATATGAATAGACCTAAGTATGCAAATCTATCAGAAACACTGAAGTGCAATCACTGAAGTGATTGCTCCCCAATGTGGGGCGAATACTTTCGAAAACAAAGAAAGCGGGAAATTGGGACCGCCAAATACGTTTACAATACAATTTGAGCCGATTCGGTGGCCGAGATCGCTAAGGCAGTAGCTCCGTAGCGATCTCGGACCGAAGGATCGTTGGTTCGAGTTCCGCCTTGGGCATGGTTGTATTGTGATCGTCCATTCACTCCCTATCATCATCATCATCATCATCATCATCATATCGTGTCATCCTCACAGTTACCATACCGTTACAAGCAATAGTAGTCGCTAATGACATAGAAGTTTATGCGACCTTAAATAACAAAAAAAAATTGATTTAATTCAACCCGCAGAGTATTTATGTATTATGGGATTGCGTTGCAACGGTGCAGGTATGGAAGCAGCAGGGGCGTGGCGGGGAAGTTGTGGGGGTGTGAATAAAAAACCAACTCCATTGTACTCTAGATGGAATTCTTTTCTTTTCCTGTCTAATAAACGATTGTAGTAAATACTCGGGCAACTTAGGGTTTCGCACACTAGTTAGTAAATGCACACTAATTTACGTAAATAAATGAATGCGTCAGGAGTGTGCAACTGGATATTTCTTACTGGAGAAGTCAATTCGTGTAAACGGTCCCGGTAATTAAACTAACGAATACCAACTTGCACAACAAAAAGGAGAACCTGTGAAAAATTATCAGTTACCACAAGCACGTGAAATGCGAACTTTCTTGACTACTGGGCGAGTTCAGAAATTAGCAGCAAACACAATACACCAGAGGTTCTGGATACATGAGGAATATCCCCGTCACGCTGCGATTAGAACATCATTCAGAACTTCTAATTCTAACGTCATCCCTCATATTTTTGAAAAATTATATACGACCTTCTTAAAGGGTCCGCTATTGAGGAATAGATTTGCCATAAACCATTTTTTCTTCATCAAGGACTCACAAAACATGAATTCTAACTACATAACGTTATTGAAGAAGTAATTTACTACGTAGAAGAATAGGGTTTATACACTTTTTCGATATTTGAGATCCATAATATAAGGTTTTCTAAAAAAATCGTTACTTTTCGCTGCAGCATTACAATAATTTCACATAAATACGTGGAATGCCGAGAAAATAATACAACGTAAGTACGTGTTATGGCGAGAAAGTACAATAGATAGAGCGGAGGAACCTTTTCCTGTTTCATACAATTCAGTCGCTTACTGTAAAAGGGGAATAACTCTATGCTTTAACCGCCCTGCTGCTTCATATGTTGGCATCGATTGTGTGTGAAGGTCGCCAGTTGCGACGAGTACAATGCAGTGGCTAGTGAGCCGTAGAGAAGTAGTTAAAAGTTAGGTTCACTGGCTGTGGCTTGTTGATTGACAGGGATCTTGCTCTAGTCGAAAAACGGATAATTCTTCAACGATATGCATGATACAAACACTAGAAGTCATTAACATGCAGTAGACCCATTTCCACCTGGGCATCGTCACTTGACCAACATTGCGGCTTGGTACGATCACAACAGTTTATTGATAGCTTATTAACGCCCAAATAAGAAACGATGAACAGAAACAAAAAATCGAATTTCAAAAATGTCCTAAGAGGCTGCAGCAGCGTTTATATGTCAGAACTGCTGTCAAAGAAAATATACATAATTTAATAATATAATGAAAATATCGGTACATATATAAGATCATACACCATTTAAATATAAGTATTTGACTTATATAATACATCTTTGAACAACATTTTTAATTGACGGGAGGACTCCTACCAAAAATGTTATTCTTTTAATATTCCGATTAAAAATAGGTTGATAAAGATATCTGAATATTCTTCATTACCTTTCTATGCACAAAATAAGAGACAATTAAGAAACAAAGCATATATGAAGAATAATATATATTGTATGGAGAAAGTAATGCAATACTTCGGAAAATTGATTTCCAGATTTTTACGGAAATACTCTTCTGGGGCCACCCGATTCGGAAAAATGTGTTGTTTTTTCAAAACGTCTGTCCGTCTGAACGGAAGTGAACAACACTACGGCCTAAAATATTTGCAGGGATTTTTCCAAAATGAATATTTCCATGTTAATCTGGACAGGCGATGTCTTAAAATTTTGAAAAATAAAATTGCATAAAATTCGGAAGTACCATACTTCCTGCGAAATCCATAAGAAATTTTAAGAATTTCCTTAAAAATTACACCAATTTTTTTCTTTTTAAATATTTATAAAGGCGGCATAAATCCAATTTTCACAGTTAAATCTGAGATTTCGAAAATCACAAAAAATTACATTTCTTTGGTGTCTTTTTTCAACCATAACATTGAAAAATGAGATTCTTTGACATAAAATATTATGTTTGAAGTCAAGTATCTGACAATTATCAAAATTTGATGTTTTCAAGTAGCCACTTCTGAATTAAAATAGGTTTTGGTGGTAAATGAATAAAAAAATAAAGTTAAAAAAGCCCTTTTAAATCATGGGCTATATTCAGTTGGACGTATTATATCGCTGGTATTCGGCCATTGAAGTTCACAGACTGATTCCACTAGTGAAGAAAAATTGACAAAACTACACAAGTGTTTCTCACAATGGCCACTACTAGAGCTCATATTGTAAACTAGTTTCTAAGAATATGTCTCTACAAAACTAAAAATGAAGATATTTTACTTGTGTCTTTTCTCGTGCACTGACGAATTACTTTTCCTAGCAACGCAGTCGCTATTGCGTGTATCGCAGGATTGACAAAATGGCGGTCCTTTATCGTGACCCGCGAAGCGGTATTAGTCAAACCTGAAAGTCCCTTTCATCCATGTCGGGCGAGAACACTATGACCCTAGCGCACGCGCTCTGTGGAGGTCGACATATCCTTAGTGTAAAAATAGGTTAAGGTTAGATTTAAGGATTCAAAATCATACCAACGTATTTAACTGCGTTTTGGAACAGCCTGATCTAACGTAAGGT